>ML780534.1:373598-392965 GCA_009831015.1 Picea engelmannii | reverse complement strand
GTTCCACGAACACCACAAGAAAATGGTGTGTCAGAAAGGATGAACAGGACAATCATGGAGCGTGCAAGGAGTATGAGATTGCATGTTGGTTTGCCCTTACAGTTATGGGCAGATGTTGTAGATACTGTTGTTTACTTAATAAATAGAGGACCTTCAAGCTCTTTGGATGGTAGAATTCCAGAGGAGGAATGGACATGAAAAAAGGTAAACTATTCTTTTTTGAAAACTTTCGGTTGTGAAGCATTTGTCCATATTGATAAAGAAATTAGAACAAAGCTTGAGGCAAAATCCAAGAAATGTACCTTTATTGGATATG
The DNA here is from genome assembly GCA_009831015.1 of Picea engelmannii. Lineage (NCBI taxonomy): Eukaryota > Viridiplantae > Streptophyta > Pinopsida > Pinales > Pinaceae > Picea > Picea engelmannii. The sequence continues at coordinate 392,649 of ML780534.1, read as the reverse complement.
GTGTTAATGATTTTGGTTATCTCTTATGGGATTATGAAAATAAAAAAATCATTAGGAGTAGAGATGTCATACTCAATGAGAAGGTCATGTACAAAGATCAATTGTAGGGAAAGAAACATGAAACAAAAAAACAAGAATACACAGTGCTTGATGAGATCACTGAAAAGGAAATTCCAAAGAAACCTGAAAATCAAAATGTACAACATTAGGAGAAACAGGTACCTCAGACACCTGCAAGTGTTGTTAGAAGATCTACCAGGTTAAGTATACCCCCTGAACGATACTCTCCTTCATTATATTATTTATTGTTGACTGATTCTGGTGAACCAGAATGTTATCAAGAGGCAACGCAGGTAGACACCAAAAAGAAGTGGGAGCAAGGCATGAAAGAGGAAATGGATTCCTTGGAAAATAACCAGACTTGGGACTTGGTTCAGTTTCCTATGGGAAAAAGAGCATTGTAGAATAAATGGGTTTACAAGTTGAAGGAAGAAGATGGAGGAGAAAAGTTGTACAAGGCTAGACTTGTTGTAAAGGGGTTTGCACAAAAGAAAGGTATAGATTTTGATGAAATATTTTTTCCTTTTGTTAAAATGACTTCAATTAGAACTATTTTAAGTCTTGTGGTAGTAGAAGATTTTCATATTGAATAGCTAGATGTAAAAACAACTTTTCTCCATGGGCATTTGGAGGAAGAGATTTATATGCAGCAGCCACAGGGGTATGAGGTCAAAGCGAAGGAGAATTTGGTATGCAGGTTGAAGAAGAGCTTGTATGGCCTAAAGCAAGCTCCAAGGCAGTGGTATTTGACGTTTTACAGGTTTATGACAGAACATGGTTATAGTAGATGTCATTCTGATCACTATGTTTATTTTAAAAAGCTAGAAAATGAAAGCTTTATTATCTTTCTATTGGATGTAGATGACATGCTTGTTGCAGGGACTAATATACAAGATATAAATGTGCTCAAGAAGAAATTAGCCAATTCATTTGCGATAAAGGATTTGGGTGCTGCAAAGAAAATCCTTGGTATGAGAATAACAAGAGACAGGAAAAATCGCAAACTAACATTGTCTTAGGGTGAGTACACAGAGAAGGTGTTGGAGAGGTTTAGAATGCAGAATGCAAAACTAGTTAGTACACCTTTGGCCAGCCATTTCAAATTAACTAACGAAATGTGTCCCAAGACACAAGAGGAGATAGAATACATGTCCAAGGTCCCATATTCATCAGCAGTTGGCATATTGATGTATGCAATGGTTTGCACAAGACCAGATATTGCACATGCAGTGGGAGTTCTGAGCAGGTATATGAACAATCCAGGTAAAGAACTTTGGGAGGAAGTAAAGCGGATTCTTAGGTATTTGAGAGGTACTACTACACATGCATTATGTTTTGGAGGTTCAGACACTTTTCTACAGGGATATGTTGATTCAGATATGGTAGGTGATAAAGATAGTAGGAGGAGCACCACAGGGTATGTTTTTAATATAGGTGGAACAACAATAAGTTGGATTTCAAAACTGCAAAACGTTGTTGCACTCTCAAGAACAGAGGCAGAGTATGTTTCTACTATAGAGGCTAGTAAAGAGATTATTTGGTTACAAAGGTTTATGGAGGAATTGGGAAAGAAGCAAGAGAACATCAAGTTGTACTGTGACAGTCAGAGTGTCATTCACCTTGCAAAGAACTCAGCCTTTTATTCGAATACTAAGCATATACAGTTGAGGTACCACTTCATATGATCCACCTTGGAAGATGGACAATTGAAGCTGGAAAAGATACACACTAGCCAAAATCCTTCAGACATGATAACAAAGGGAGTAACCAGGGAGAAACTGAGTTCCTGCTTAGTTTCAGTTGGTCTTCAAGAATGAAGATGAAAATGAGAAATTTGCCAGGTCCAAGAAGGTTTAGAGTCCAGCATATACAACAACGGTGGAGTTGTTGAGATTAGTCTCCAAGTGGGATATTGTTGGTTGTGGATCCTGATTATCTTCCTAATTTAGAGATCCTTGCTTTCAGTAGTGTTTATACCCCATGAAGTATTTACACCCCAGAAGTATGTACACTCTTCCACGCGGGGGAGTACAGAGGGGGGGTACCCCCTCTGCGGGGTCTGGGGGGCCTATCCCCTATCCCCCTGGCTGGGGGGTCTAGGGGCAAGCGGGGACCCAACGAGGGTTCGGAGGCAGCGTCCCCCGAAGCAAAAATTACCTTGTAAAAGTATATTCTAATTTCATTGTAAATCTGGACCGTTCATTATAAGGTCGCAAATCTAACAATAGAGATTATGTTAGGGTTTTTTTCCCTAGAAGGAAACCCTATTTTATGATGGAAATGTATCACGGCTATGGAGTGTGGTGAATATTGTATTCTGAGAGAGGAGACTGTGAGAGAAAGAAGAGGAAGTTACAGCGGGTTTTGCTGTAGGTTGTATCCCTTCATTTGTTGGATAATAATAAAGAAAGGACCTAGCAATCTCTCTGGTGGACGTAGACCACACTGGGTGAACCACGTAAATCTGTGTCTCTCTTGTATTGTGTGTCTTCTGTGTTTTTTTTCTGCATTTGTTTTATTTTATTGCTCCGCGGTCCTATTTTTCTAACAATCAATTACTTGGATTTATTTATAATTTTATTTGCAAGCTTGAAAAGCATTAAGATAAGCATTCCAAGATCACCATAAATTCATTTAATTAAAAGGTTAGGAAGGTTGGTAGTGACAAGTATTTTGAAATTGAGCTCTAATATGGATGTACGATAGACATTCTAAGATGTAATATCCCAAATTCTACTCTTGGAATTTTTGTAATTAAATTTCTTAAATAATTTTCATGGATTCTTATTAACTTTGCTACATTAACACCATATCATGGTGTTGTGAATATTGTACATCTTTTTGTTTTCCAGTTAATAAAGAGACCAAAATCAACTGAGCTTGAGTGCCTATAGGGGCTATGATACCACAAGACGAGATAGGTGAAGGGGTCTAAGGGGGTTTTATGCCCAGAAAGTTTACCTATGCTACTTTGAACCCTCACCCATGTTCAAATTTGAAATTAAAAGATAGAGAGGGGTTAAGAAGAGTGGGGGAAATCATTTCCTCAATCTAAGCCACCAGTCCTAAATTTTAGCAAATTGTCTCCCCTAAATTCTAGGAACTAGGAGGAGAAGTTGAGATTGAACTTTCTACCCAATAAGAATGAGGAAAATTGGAATGGAAAGAAGGATGTTATTAGAAAAAGGGATGGATAATATTTTGGAGAGGTTATACATGAGAGGAAGGGATTCAAACCCATCATACACCAACCAACCATGAATGGAAGCTTGTAACCTTGAGACGAAGCCAAGAAAAATTTGAAAACTATGTCGAAACTTGGGACATATTATGGACCTTCTATGAACACATGGAATAACACGAGAGTGAGGAATTTATAAACTACTGAACAACAGAGAAGGAAATACTCACTGTCTTTTCTGGGGCAGGTAGGTGGGTTCCATAGGACTGAATTCATCAAGAAATTTACATAGGAAAAAATTCATTAGAGACCAAAATTCAGAGTTCACTATACTTTCTTTTTCCTAGTGGTATCATATCCCGGCTAGGGGGTGGTCTCCACTGTGGATTTGCATAGGGTGGGGTGGAAACAACTAGTTTAGCTAATTGTCGAACTACAAAATTACCAAAAAATAAGTTTTTAAATCACTGTTTAGGTTGGACTATTGTGTAATTATTTATGTTGGATCTATCTCTATGCATTTAGATTGTAAATTTTTGTTTGGTAAATTCATATAATTTTTCTTCATGTATATTGGTTGTTTATTTTAGTCTAATGTTAATTAAATTTCTACAAATAACCATAAGTTCATTTAGTCCTTTAATTAAATTTAGAATTAGACTTGGTCTTAGACTTAGGCTTAGAATTTTATTTGGATTTATAACTAATGAATTCATTGTTTAATTAATTATTTTAGTCCAACAAGGTATAATCATTTAATTGTTTTCTAGGACACCTAGATGTATTGACATCAGTTTTTAATTACACGTTGTGCCCTTCAGGACGCACCTTTGTGATCCAAGGGTGCCACTCTCCTTTGACTGGTTTTGGATTTTTTTATGACCCATGGGGTCAACACTCCACTTGGTCGACCTTGTGAGAAACTAAGGGCTTCTAAGGAATAAGGACTCTTCCTTATTGCGCGCTCCTTAGATATCTCTATGAGCGATTGTCTCAGTCTTCCCTCATGATATCATGAACATATCAAACTAGGTAATCGTTAACCTACCATTCGAGCCACAACATGAGTTCTAGTAGTCTATGATAGAGACATTGCCACACCTCTCCCTCAATGTCTAGTTTATGTGCATGCCCCCTTTACTCCTTATGTGAGTCATATTAGCAAACATCATCACCCTGCATTCATTGATAAAAACATTGTCAGTGATCCATATACATATATCATACTATAATCAATCATATGTCTCATGTGCAAAAAATGAAATACTCAAACCAAATACAATCCACTCCCTGACTCAATACAGAGTCTAAGGAAGTTGATTCATTCCATCAACATTCATAATCTATCATGTGTCATGCACACTTAGGAAAAATCATCAATAGCATCTGCCAATACATATATATATATATATATATATATATATATATATATATATATATATATATATATATATATATATATATATATATCAATTCAAATAAGTCACAACACATCATCATCATAATGTATAATTTGTAATTGAAGCAAAATCACAATGTACCAGAACCAGATCAGTTGCACGCAAGTGTCCTCAAAGAATAATTCAATAAAAGTTTGCTCAGTGGAGCAGGATGTTACATACACCCCCTATTGTTTTATACTTTGTCCTTAAGTTTGTACAATATATAAATGCAAGTAAATAAAATTATCTAACATAGATCTATATTTCTAATGTATCAAACAAGTAAGGAAAATGTTGACACATCTCATGCACGCCCTCCTAGGTAGTCGAGTGTGGACTATAGTTGTCTCGTTGGACCTTGACCTGATCGACTACTCAACACTATAGCTATTGAATGAGATGATCCATAATGTGGATTCGCTCCACCATGAGAGCACCCTCATATGATAATTTCAAATAAATCATGTCAATAACATGTGAAGTATCACTAAAATAATGTCTCAATACAGATGCATGACATACATCATGCATATGCCTCAAAGAATCAGGCCAAGGTAGTCGATAATCCACGAGTCCTTGCTTTTCTACAACTTCGAAAGGTCCCACAAACCTAGGAGAGATTTTATCACCCTTTCCAAACTTGATCGAACTCTTGTGTGGTTTCACCTTCAAGAAAACTTTGTCACCAACTTCATCACCGTGGTCAACGCGATGCACATCAACATAACTTTTTTGTCGATCTTGTGCTTCTTTAATCCTCTATCTAATCGATTGCATCTTTTATTCTATTTCTTGAATCACTTTTGGTCCTACCAGGACCCTTGATCCAGATGGATCTCGATGGCCATCCACCTTTTCCACCATGATATTCACCCTTTTGATGGGAAATGGAATGTAATTTCATCTTCATTTGTCAATTACATACATCATGTAATGATTTCCTAGTGGTCTTATCTACATTCCTATAACATATCGTTAATACACCAGGTCCCATTATAAATCTGCAGTTAAGCATGCTTAGTCTAGAGTAGTATTGGGATGGGTGACTATCTAGGAAGTCCTAGTGTTTTAAAATCATATGGAATTTTATAAACTTAGTCCAATTTATCCCACATGCATCATGGGAATTGTTCTCCTCTCACTCTCTCATATATAATTGAGGTGGTGGAATCCCTTTAAGCATGAAATGGAGTGTGATGTAAATCATGTTGCGAATGAAGCATAGCCAACATCTCTTACTTTTCAGTGATAAGCTACCCCATTCTGCTAGTTTTTGTTCTACAATGTTTTTCTCTCTCTTGTTCATTAATAGAAGTTTGGTTTCACTATGTTTATGTGTTCTCTGCATTATCTCTATTTATTTCCTTGTTATATATCGGTTATATTTTTGTCTTCATGTCATTCTCAAAATAATCTAGATCAACCCAATCCTCAAGTAGATCCCAACTCAATGACGTCTGATAGGGTCTCCCGTAAAGAAACTCGAATGGTGTCATATTAATGGTACACTAATAGTTGTTGTTATATGAAAACTCTACAAGTGGAAAGAAGTATTCCCAAGGTTTATGTTGGTCCATTACATACATGCTCAACATATCCTCCAAAATATGGTTCGTTCTTTCTGTTTGTCCATATGTCTCTAGGTGATAAGTTTTACTTAAGTTCAGTTGTGTTCCCAAATCCTATTGGAAACTAGTCCAAAACCATCCAATAAACATCGATCCTTGATCACATATGATCCTCTTTGGTACTCCATGTAATCTCACAATCTTGCTAACAAAAACTATGTCTATATCTGGTACCTGATATGTTGTACGCACCGGGGAAAAATGTTCACTCTTTGTCAAAGTCCCTACTACCACAAAAATCGAATCATGCCTCCTTTTCATTAGTGGCTATCCTACGATAAATTCCATCGAAATGACTTCCCATTTCGATTCTAGAATAACATGTGGTTGTAACAAACCTTATGGATGTCTATTCTCGGCCTTCACTTGCTTACATTATAGACATCTCACCACTCAACTAACTATGTTTTCTTTCATTCCCTTCCAAAAGAATAAAGGATTAAGGTATGCCTTTATATTCGTGACTCCCAGATGAGACATGTACATTTCTTGATGTGCTTCACTTAAGATCAAACTTCTTAATTTTTCATTATGTGGTACATAAATTCTTCCGTTAAATATAAACAATCCATCGTTGTGTACAGAATAACCTTCAAACTTTGGTACCATCATGGTATTTTGCCCAATATTATCCTTAACTTCTTTGTACTAGTCATCATCTATCTTTAAAGTTAGAATATTTTCTCAAAGATTTGTTTTAAGAGGTATTACCAAGAATATGTGTGGTCTTCGACTCAATGCATATGCCACTCTATTCACTGTTTCTTTAATGTAAGAAATATCAAATTTGTATTCTGAAAGAGAAGCATTGCCTTCAATGTCAAAGACGCAAGCGTGGAGGCAGGGACATGATATATCAGTATGGCAGAGTTTCAAATCAGCATTTAAATCACAATTAAATCGGTTGTTGAGATATTTTTGAAAACAACATTTTAAAATGTAACTTGTTTGTAAATTCTTAAGGAATGTAAGTGGTTGCAGATATGGGGTGTTGACTCTTATCTGACAATAACTGTTATTTGTTGTAATAGGATGAAGTAGGTAACCTCTATGATTTTGATAGGATACGTTCTAGACAGAACGAGAGAGCTCGTAGAGCCAATCCTTAGATAAGTTTTCATTGTTGTATTGTAACATAGAAAGGATAGAACATAATAGAGTAGCAAGGAAGCGCAATGAAGACCTGTAATAGATATAATTTGTTTTCATGAACGAATAGAACAATCAGAATTGTCTGAAATCCTTGGACTGTGTTCATTTGATGAATGAATGAATAAATGTTATATTTAGTGTATGTGTTGTTTAGTTTATTCCATTCATGTATGATTTCAGAGAAGTTGATTGTATGAGTTCGTGACGAAATAGATAAGTTTCAATTGTTTCTCTTCTGAAACTCATATGTAAGGTATGCACCCCATATGCAAGGAGTACATCAGTTGAGTCTCAGTTTGACTCAAAGGATTTCAGAGAGAGAAAAGGAAACATAGACTAGGTGCAAGGAGTGGACAACATCAGGAAGCGACCAAGCGGTGAAGAACCAGAACAGAGGAATGCCAGGGGGGCGAGAAGAATTTATTTTCAAGAAATCCTTCGAACTGAGTTATTGGAGCCTCGAAAATGCAAGGTGTGTGTGGGAAGTCGAAATCCTTTTAAGGAAAAATCTCGAAAGGGATATCACTTTTCATAAGTGTTGACGAGATCCAGGAATCCGACTTGCAGAAGAAGCAAAGGACGAGACCTTTGAATTCTAAGAATTCTTCTAAGTCAGGGAGAAGATGAAATCCCAGGGGAGATAGTGAGTCGTCAATCTAAGGGAGGATAGAACCGTTGGCTTCTTTCATTGGAAAGGAGATTTCGGAAAATCAAATATCGGGAGTCTAGAGAATGGAGGAGATTGTTTTCCAAAATCGTGAAACGTGAACTTCTAATCCGTGAAGAAAGGATCTTGACTGTCCATCAAGATAGAACACGTGGCAAGAGATCAGCATTTTGCTGACCCATGGAGTGGAAAGTTCAAACGAAAGGGTTGTGAGAACTAGAGAAACCTGAGTTTGTGATTTAATCGCAACAATTGGTCAAAGAAGGGATCTGGACCGTAGATCTGGTCCCGAAAATTTCACAAGTTCGGGGATCGGAAGAAGGGAGGTGAGCGGTCTTCCAACTTCATGAAACGCAAAGTCCTGATATGAAAAAAGGGGATCAGGACCATCATATCAAGGGAACTTTGGACCATTGATCTGACATGAATATAACTTGCAAGTTCAGAGTTTCAGGGTCAGGAGGACAAGCAAGCAAACTTCACGAGGCGCGAAGTTGCAAAGTGAGAATTTGCAAAACGCTTGAGATTTGAGCCCCAGATCATAGCGAGGAGTCATATGGAAGGAGGATAATGGAGGATCTAGCATGTACTAGACCTTTGTTAGGATTTCAGATATCAGGAGAGTCAGGGTGACTCACATACAAAGACCCGATATGCGAAACCACGGAACACCTTTTGAGAGGCGTGTAGTCACAATGGATGGTCGCATGGAGGGAACTTGTGCCCAATGCTTATTCATGTGGGTGTAGTTCATAGAGTACCTGTGGAAATAGTTTAGTGGAGGTTCCAGCGGGAACCAATGATTTGTTTCAACTCGAGGAGTAAGAAAATCCAGTGACTAGGAGGTCGACAAACCCTGCTAAGGTAGGGGGATGCATTAGATGGTATCAGAGATGATATTGAATTTGTTTATAGACAATAGACAAAGGAGAAAGGAGGTAAATTGGTATCAATTTTGGTATCAAGAATTTGATTTATGTTCGTACGTTACGTAGTGGAATCATGCCACCCAGAAGGCATACAACAAATGCAAAAATGGAAGAATAAATGAGGCGACTTTGAATGAGACTGGATGCCATGGAATCAATGCAGGGAAGAGAACCAGATGCTAGATATATCAGCGAAGCTAAGGAAGAAGAAGTAGAGGTCGAATAAATTGTAGCAGAGAATGTTGCACAAGAATGCTTGATAAAAGTTGTTTAAAAAATAGGAGCCAGAGAAAGAATAGAGGTACCAATGTATGAAGGAAATTTAGATTGGGTATGTGATATGGACAAATACTTCGATTACAAAGATATCAAATAATAAAATATGGTGAGCTATGCAGTGACAAGACTTAAATGTCATGCAACACTATGGTGGGATGAACTGGAAGACGAACGAAGGAGAAAAGGTAAGCAGAAAATTAAAAGTTGGGATAGGATGGTAGCCAAGCTAAAAGACAAATTTATCCCAAAGAGCTATCAAATCAATTTGTTCAGAAGATTGCAAAACCTAAAACAAAGAAGCTTACCAGTGTAGGAGTACACTGAGGAATTTTACAGACTGAACATCAAGGCTGGATAAAAAGAGAATGAAGATGAGAAAACAACCAGATATATCAATGGGCTGAGATATGAAATACAAGAGGAGATCAGCATGATGTCTGTTATTATAGTCCAAGATTCTTATCAAGCAACCTTGAAAGATGAAGAGAAATTGGCCAGGAAGAAAATCCAATGAAGAAGAGGAGGAAATTCAAGAAGAGGTAAGGGAACCAATAGAGAGAAGTTCTTGAAGATGAAGCATGAAGCTAACGAACAACATAGTCACCATGATAAAGGTGGAAGTTCTAAAGAAGGAAAACATGGAGGAAGAAGTTATTTTTCTAGAGGAAGAGGAAGAGGAAGAGCTAGAGGAGGCATAGTTAAATGTTATACTTGTAGAAAGCAAGGGCACAAGTCTTGGGAATGTCTTGAGAGAAATAAAGAAGAAGGAGGCGAAGCACACATTGGTGAAGCACAGAAGGAGTAAAAGGAGGAAAGAACCTCATGATGAGGAAAATTATTCTTAAACCAGAGAAGGATGTAGAGGAGTCGGTTCAGCAATCAAGTCTATTCAGAACTACTTGTAAGATGAAAGACATAGTTTGCAATGTGATCATAGATGGTGGAGAAACTAGAGTTGAAGACAACTACACATCCAAAATCATATAAGGTATCATGGTTGCAGAAAGGACATCAAGTGATGGTAAGTCATCAATGCCAAGTTGAATTTAAAATAGGAGGTTATGGGGATGAAATATTATGTGATGTAATTCCTATGGATGTTTGTCATATTTTATTGGGGAGACCATGGCAGTTTGATAGAAAAGTTATTCATGATGGAAGAAAGAATTCTTATACTCTAGAAAAGAATGGTATGACACATATGTTGTTACCAGTAGAAGGGAAAGAGAAAAATACAGAAGCTAGTTCAAGTATACTTCTCATGACTGGGAAGGAACTCCTGAATGAAGTCAAGAAGGAAAAAGAAATGTAGTTTGTTGTAGTGAGGAAGCCTAGAGTTATTCTTACAAATAATTATGTAGAATATTTTCCTGAAGAAATCCAGGAACTGTTAGAAAACTTTGCTGACATAGTACTAGATGAGTTACCACACTCATTGCCACCCATTAGGAGTATAAGCCATCATATTAACCTTATTCCAGAAGCTACTTTACTAAACAAAGTAGATTATAGGTTGAAACCTAGAGAGAATGAGGAAATCAAAAATCAAGTCCAAGAGTTGTTGGATAAAGGTTTAGTCAAGGAAATCCTAAGCCCATGTGCAGTACCAACAGTGTTAAGTCCAAAGAAGGATGGAGGATGGAGAATGTGTACAGATTCCAGAGCCATCAATAAGATGGCCATTAGGTATAGATATCCTTTACCAAGGATGGATGATTTGATGGATTGTTTGAGTGGGGAAAGATATCTTTCCAAGATAGACTTGAAGAGTGGATATCATCAAATAAGAATGAAAGAGGGAGATGAATGGAAAACATCATTCAAGACAAATGAAGGATTGTTTGAATGTCTGGTCATGCCATTTGGGTTGAAAAATGCACTAAGCACATTTATGATATTGATGAATGAAGTATTGAAAGACTTCATAGAAAAATTTGTCATAGTATATCTAGATGACATACTAATCTTTAGTAAGACAAAGAGAGAACACTTAATATATTTGACAACAATGATGGAGAAGTTGCAGCAAGAAAAGTTGTTGATAAATCTGAAGAAAATCTCTTTTATGAAGAAGGAACTCATATAATTGGGTTTCGTAATCTCTTCAAACGAATTGAAGATGGATCCAAAAAAGGTGAGAGCAATCGAAGAATGGTCGTCGCCAAGTAGCATATTTGAGGTAAGAAGTTTTCATGGGTTAGGAAGATTTTATAGAATGTTTATCCGAAATTTCAGTGGTATATGTGCACCCATGTTGGACACTGTGAAGAAGAAACACAAGTCCTTTAGTTGGACAAAGGAAGCTGAAAAGAGTTTCAAAGTGTTAAAGGAGAAGATCATAGAACAACCAATTATGGTCTTACCAAATTTTGGAAAAACATTTCAAGTGAGATGTGATCGATGTGGATTAGCTATTGGAGTAGTCTTGAGTTAGGATAATAGGCTAGTTGCTTATTTCAATGAGAAACTGAATGACACCAAGAAGAAATATTCCACATATGACAAAGAGTTTTATGTAGTGATTCAAGCTTTTAAGAAGTGGAGGCACTATTTAACTCCTAAATAATTTGTCTTGTACAATGATAATCAAGATTTGCAATTTATTACTAGGAAAGAAAAGTTGAAACAGAGACATGCAAAATGGGTAGAATTTATGCAAAATTTTACTTTTGTTATTAAACATATTGTTGGAACTTCTAACAAAGTTGCATATGCTTTGAGCATTAGGATTTTAATTTTACAAGAATTCCAAGTGGAGACCTTGGGGTTTGAACACCTCAAGGAGATATATAAAGAAGATGCATATTTCAAGGAAGCTTATGAAGCATGCAAGAATCCTTTATTGGGAGATAGAAGCCCATGGACTGAATATTTGATCCAGGATGGATTATTATTCAATGGAAGCCAATTATGCATACCAAAATGCTCAATGAGAGATAACCTACTGAAAGAGAAAAACCACAGAGGTTTAGATGGACATTTTGGTCATGATAAGACATTTGCACAACTAAGAAATTCATATTATTGGTCAAGCATGAGGGAAGAGGTGAATAATTTTGTGAACATATGTAGAATTTGTCAGTATGAAAAGGGAAGACAATAGAACACTGGTTTGTATCAGCCATTACCAATTCTAGAAAGGTCGTGGGATGCAATCAATATGGATTTTGTTTTAGGATTTACTAGAACTCAGAAAGGGGGTGATTCCATATTTGTTGTGGTGGACAGGTTTTCAAAAATGGCACATTTCATACCATGCCAAAAGACAAACGATGCTATGCACATAGTTAATTTGTTTTTCAGAGAAGTGGTGAGACTACATGGATTGCCGAGGAGAATAATCTTAGACAGGGACACCAAATTTGTAGGACACTTTTGGAGGACTCTATGGAAGAGGCTGGGGACACACTTGTATTTTAGTTTAGCATATCACCCTCAGATAGATGAACATACTGAATTAGTAAACAGGAGTCTGGGAAACTTGTTGAGAAGTTTAGTCACTGAGCAAGGTCGTCAATGGGATCATATTCTAGCACAAGAAGAATTTTCATTCAACAATTCAGTGAACAGGAGAATAGAGAAAATACCATTTGAAATTGTGTATGGTATACAACCAAGAGGGATTACAGAGTTGAGAGATATGAATCAAGATGAGTTCATAAGTGTTGGAGCATAGGATTTTGCAATAGAAATGCAAAAACTCCATGACAGAGTTAGAGAACAGTTATAGAACAATAGCCAGAAATATAAGAACATAGTCGATCTGAAAAGGAGATAATTTCAATTCGAAGTTGGAGATGAAGTTCTAGATCATTTGAGAAAAGAAAGGTTTCCAAGGGGAATGTATAACAAGTTGAAGGTGAAGAATATAGAACCATACAGGATTCTCAGGAAGTTCACACCAAATGCTTACAAAATTGAGTTTCCAGACAATGTTGGGATATCGTCGATATTCAATGTTGTAGACCTATATCATTACATGAGAGATGAGGCAGGAGAATCAAATGATTGGAAAGAAGTTCAGTGGGAAGGACAACTGCCCACAACAGAAAAACCTCAGATGGAGAAAATCATTGAATGGAAATATGGAATGAAGACCAGGAGGAAGACATATCCTGAGTACTTAGTAAAGTGGAAAGATCATCTAGTGGAAGATGCAAGTTGGGTCACAAAACTTGATATTTTGAAGCATGGAAAGACAGTGCAGGAGCTCATTGACAGAATTCCATGAAAATTTTAACCAGAGGAGTATGATGCAAGAGCATTGCCTTCAAATTCAAATACGCAAGCATGGAGGCAAGGACGTGAAATCTCAGCATGGAAAAGTTTCAAATCAACATTTAACTCAGAATTAAATCGGTTGTTGAGATATTTTTGAAAACAACATTTTAAAATGTAACTTGTTTGTAAAGTCTTAAGGACTGTAAGGGGTTGTAGATAAGGACTATGAGGGGTTGTAGATAAGATAGGTTGCAGGCAGGAAGAGAGACCTCATAGAGCCATTCCTTAGATAATTTTTATTGTTTTATTGTAACAGAGAGAGGATAGAACATAATAGAGGATCAGGAAGCGCAGTGAATAACTATAATAGATGTAATTTGTTTTCATGAATGAATAGAACAGACAGAATTGTCCCAAATCCTTGGACTATGTTCATTTGATGAATGAATGAATGAATGTTATATTTTGTGTATGTGTTCTTTAGTTTATTCCGTTCATGTGTGATTTCATAGAAGTTGATTGTATGAGTTCGTGATGAAACTGGATAAATTTCAATTGTTTCTCTTATGAAACTTGTATGCAAGGTATTCACCCCATATGCAAGGAGTGCATCAGTTGAGTCTCAGGTTGACTCAGAGGAGTTCAGAGAGAGAAAAATAAACTTAGACCAGGTGCAAGGAGTGCACAATGTTAGGAAGCGACCAAGCATTGAATAACCAAAACATAGGAACGCCAGGGGGGTGATAAGAATTTATTTTCAAGAAATCCTTCGAACTGAGTTATCAAAATCTCAAGAATGCAAGGTGTGCATGGGAATTCGAAATCATTTTAAGGAAAAATATCAGAAGGGATATCACTTTTCATAAGTGTTGATGAGATCGAGGAATCATACTCGTAGAAGAAGCAAAGGCCGATACCTTTGAACTTTGAGAATTCTTCTAAGTGAGGGAGAAGATGGAAACTCAAAGGAGATAGTGATTCTTCAATCTAAGGGAGGATCAAACCATTGGTTTCTTTCATTGGAAAGGATATTTCAAAAAATTGGATATCGGGAGTCTAGAGAATGAAGGATATTGTTTTCCAAAATCGCAAAACGCGAACTTTCGATCCACGAAGAAAGGATCTGGACCGTCCATCGAGACAAAGAACGTGGTAAGAGATAAAAATTTCACTGACTCATAGACTATAAAGGTCAAAGGATAGGGTTGTAAGAACTCGTGAAACCCGAGTTCGCAATTTAATCGCAATTGTTGGTTGAATAAGGGATATGGATTGTAGATCTGGTCTTGAAAAGTTCACAAGTTTGGGGATCGAGAGAAGGTAGGTGAGCGGTCTTCCAACTTCACGAAACGCAAAGTCTCGATACAAAAAAAGGGGATTAGGACCATCGGATCACGGTCATTGTGGATCATTGATCTTACACGAACAAAACTTGCAAGTTCAGAGTTTTGGGGTCGGGAGGAAAAGAAAGAAAACTTCACGAGGTGCAAAGTTGCGAAGTGAGAATTCACAAAACACTTGAGAGTTGAGCCCCAGGTCATAGTGAGGATTCATATGGAAGGAGGATAAGGGAGGAGATAGCATGCACTAGACCCATGTATAGATTTATAAGATCGGGAGAGTCAGGGTGACTCAAATACAAAGACCCAATATGTGAAATCGTGAAACACCTTTTGAGAGGCATTCGGTCACATCCAGTGGTCGTGTGGAGGGAACTCATGCCCAGTGCTTGTTCACGCAGGTGCAGTTCATAGAGGACCTATGGAAATCGTTTAGCGGAGGTTCCAGTGGGAACCAAAGAGTTGTTTAAGCTTGAGGAGTAAGAAGATCCAGTGACTCTATTCTATTCTATATGATATGTCCTCTATTCTATTATATTATAATATCATCTACTTTCGTTGGATCCACAATGATACCTTCCCTAGATATGATATGTACCAAATAATGAATCTTTGATTGGTAAAAAGAACATTTTGATAGCTTCCCGTATAATTTGTTTTCTCATAGACACTATAGAACCAAATTTAAATGTTCTTCATGCTCTTTGTTCGTCCGAGAATAAATTATTATGTCATAAATAAATACTTGAACAAAATTTTCCAAGTATTCGTGGAACATCCCATTCATCAAACTCATAAATACCCCTGGGGTGTTCGTCAATTTGAATGGTAAAACCATAAAATCATAGTTTATGAATATCATCTTAAACACGTTCTTATGGATATCTTCCTCCTTAATCCATAATTGATGATATCTCGATCTCAAATCAATCTTCGAAAACATCGTCACTCCTTTCATATGATCAAACAAATCATCTATCTTTGGTAATGTATACTTGTTCTTGATTGTTTCTTTGTTCAACTGACGATAGTCAATACAAATTATCCACAATCCATCCTTCTTTTTCATGAAAATAACTAGTGCACCCCAAGATGACACACTTGGACGTATAAGTCCCAAGTCCAACAATTCCTTCAATTGCATTTTCAACTCCTACAATTCAGGCATTGACATATGATATGGTGTTCTTGATATCGGTTCAGTTCCATGCTAAATATCTATTGTAATCTCCAACTCTCTTTTGGGTGGTAAACCTAGTAACTCTTATGGAAACATGTCATAAAAATATTTAATTACAAGAAGGTTTTCTAATCCTTCCACCTCACCTTTTTCATTCAGCACTAATATTGCATATAACTTGCATCCCTTGCGCATAATCTTCTGTAGTTGTAGGGAAGAAATAAACCACAAGGACACTCCCTGGTTTCTTCCTACAATCAGTCTACTCCATCCCAAATCATTTTTCAAACTTAATCACTTCATCTTACAGTTGAGTATCGCATCATGTGATTCCAACCAGTCCATACCAATCACTATGTCATAAGATCCTAGGATCATGATATATAGGTTGGCCTTCATTACAAAATCTCCCAAGTTAATGCTATAGTATGTAACCCTTCCTCCAACCTTTTGTTTGGAACCCAGTTCCATTTATATGTATCTAAACTCATCCTGCTTGAATATCTTTACCTTAATTCTTTTTAGTGCTACACTATATATAAATCTCTCTGTAGCACTTGGATCTGTCAAAATACTAAAATTTTGGTTGGCAATTGTACCTGACGTCTCTATCACAGTGGCCTAGTGCTTAGCATGGAGGTTATTCAAAACTACATGTATCCAGTGGGCCTTGCCCAAATCTCTCACTGTAGTGGGTCCTAATGATCCAACTACTCTAGCCTTCTCAATCAGGTAGTCTCATTGGTAATGTGGCTCTCCACATGTCCAACATCTAGTCTTCGGTCTAGTACTCCTGGTCCCCAAAATAGTAGTTATTTCCATAACAGTCTATTATCCTGGTATGTTCTACTAAACATGCCTAAACTGTTGTTATTATTGTGAACGACACTATTGTTGATGTTGTGGTCCTATATAAGGAGTCCTCTACTAAGGAGTCTTTTTCCATGGTGTCATGAACAGAGTTCCTCTAGGTGTTTCTCTATGCCATGATACCTGTTAAGCTAGTATCTGATGTTGTCGCTCTCCTAATGTCGTATGTCCAGTTGGTCTAGTAGGATTCCTTCCTTGACCCATGATGTTCAAATCTTCCTCGGCTATGAGTGCCTTCTAAACTGCGTCATGCAACGTCTGGGGATTTAGAATCCTTACCTTTGCATGAATGTTGAATTTAAGACCGAACACAAACTTGTTGACTTTTATCTTCTCCATGTTTAGATGTGGAGCATACCTAAGAATCTCCATGAATCTAGCCTCATACTCTCGCATCATACATCCACCCTGTCGTAAGGCATTGAACTCATTAAGTTGGCACTCAATGAATTCCTTGTACAAGTACCTCTCCCATAATCATTCCTCGAAAATCTCCCAGGACACATCCTCGATGGCCATTTTTAGTTAAGGTAGGAGCATCTTCCACCATAGAATATCACTCCCCTTTAGTTGAAAGACCACCATGCAGACTTTCATGTTGGAGGTGTAATCACTAAGTGAAAATCACATGGCCATGTTCTCCAACCATGCCTCGATGGATGAGTCATCCATGACACCCATAAACTTAGAAAAATTCACCTTCTCAAGTTCTCTATGCATACTACTACTACTAGCTGGAGCATGCTATGAACCCTCATTGGGTACAATCTCTCTTCCCTCATCTCGATCTATTAGGTTAATCAATGTCTCTGAAATCCTCTAGAAGGATATCATAATACCTACCACATATCCCACAACAACCTGATCCTTCTCAGTGATTTGTTCTTCTCCTTGGGGGTTAGACCCGTCTTGGGTGGATACTATCTCAGAGGCATCACACCTCTTTCTCCAAAACCACATCGTCTACTCCCCCAACATCCTCTAACCATGATTACCTACATGAACAATTTCAAAATTTAATCAGTGATATATTTTAATCATTGAGTTAACACAGTGGAAGTTGTAATGGTCTAGTATTGTAGGGTTGAACCCGTTCTAATACCATATGTTAAAAACCCTTCGTTACAACAAAAAACAAGTGAGTACTACAGTTTGTAACAATTTTTTTATATATATATAAAGTATATACAATAAGTGACATGTGACAATAACATATATCAAACTTATTGTAACATACCCTTCCACCCACAGGCCGGGGTGCACTACCTTCAAGCCCACCCTTCAACTTATTTCTCTTACCGATACCTTTTTAAATCAATATGGATTCATAAAAGAAAATATCTAATGACATGCATAGCAATAACCAACAAGAATGCATATTCTAAATATTCAATTAAACCATAAATAAATACACAGTGGAATACATTCATATACAGGTAAATAATACCATAACAGAGAGCACTTATCTTTATAAAAGAAGACACCAATTGGCTACAAACCAAAGACGTTACACCCAACTGTAGACACTAATGTTCTAAATCTCAATAGCAGTGTCACCCCCAAGCCAGGGCTATGAATTCACAAGGACAGTTCCAGAGTGTTACTTCAATTCCCAAAACAATCAGCACTCAAGCTCTCACATGATTTCCCAGCACTCACAACAATCCAAGTACCCAACTCTCTTCTACCTAGCCTACACCACCCAAGAGAATGGACCTCCACCCTTCGCTACCATCCAGTCCCTCAGGAAGTCCTTCTCCTTCTAGGGCTCCAATGAAACTGGTTCAGAATCTCCATGCTAGAACTCTCAGGGATCGCAACTGTGAACAAAGATGGACACAGGCCAATGCATCATAGACATGTAGGACTAAAGTCAGGGTTGGATTACACTAGCGACCTCTACAGCCAACAATACTAGGGATGATTTTAAGGATGGAATTTTGTTTTAAAATGTAGAAGCCTTGGCGAATCTTACTAATCCTTCATATGCCAACTATAAATGTTTGACGATATTTTTGTAAAAATATTCAAATTTATAAGGATTTTATATAGTTTTTATAAAATTTTGGCGATTTTTAAGGTAAAATAATTTTATCCTATAG
>ML780534.1:318625-373548 GCA_009831015.1 Picea engelmannii | reverse complement strand
CCTTCATATGCCAACTATAAATGTTTGACGATATTTTTGTAAAAATATTCAAATTTATAAGGATTTTATATAGTTTTTATAAAATTTTGGCGATTTTTAAGGTAAAATAATTTTATCCTATAGAATTTGGGCGAATCATTTTTGAAATAACGAATCTCATTTTTGGAAAAACCATGGAAAATTAGCCTATGAGTGAAATTTAGACCCTAAAATCATCCATGAAAAATACCAACAATACCATGAATGATGAAGGATGAAGGAGTGATAGGTAAGAATGGAATGAATGAACGAGTGAAAAATTGAGTGAATGAATGAACCAGTGAATGAGCGAATGAGCGAACAAGCGAATGAGTGAACGAGCGAATGAGAAAACCCACCAATTAGAACATGGGTGGGTTTATGTATTTCTTGGGGAATCAAGAACCTCCTGGCCTCCCCCCCAAGAAGCTCATGTAATTGATCCACTCCCTTAGACAAAAGGGTAATAAAAATAGGAAATAAACATTTAGCCCCTCAAGCCCCCTCTTGTGAAATCATAGGCCCCTATAACTCTAGTCCTTGTCTTTCTAGCAGCCAATGATGTGTTTATTATTAATAATGATCAAAACATTACATTTCTTAGGCACACTGGCCTCTTTTAATTGTTTGTGCCCTGTTGTTTCTGATTTTATACTTTCAGGCTCTAAATTATACTGTCAAGGCATATGAAAAGATAGAGGAAGTTGAGGACATAAAAATCAGTGATTAAAGGTGAGGGCTATAATTGGTTCCTCAATTGTCTCTGTCGAAATTCCCAGTTTTCCTGAATGCTCATATCTCTCTCAATTACTTCCCATGAACGTTCTAACTCAACTCGGTTATTTGTTGTTTGTAAGATAGTGTTAAATAGATTTAGAGCAACGTTTGTTTGATCCAAAAGACCGAGTTCAATGTTAGGATTCCTTGAAACTGGTACTGTCATGAAGGATAAAAGGTAAAGAATATATAATTCACTGTTTTCATTTTTGGCTTCGTTATCTCTATTTCACAATGTAAAAAGAAAGATTTTAAAACACAATTTAATAGGATGACTAAATTAAAGGTCGTTTCTTGTATCTGAGTTAAATTTAAAGGAAAGGGAACATGCATGATATGAGGGAAAATGTAAATCTATTAACAAGGTGAGGCATCAATTTAAGAGGAATCTCATGTTGTAACAGAAGACTATGAAACAAGACAATATTAATGAAGCATATGATATTGAAATCTAAACATTTATAGGTCTTGTATCTGTTGATAACTGATACAGAGGAAAAACTATAGATGATTTAAATGACAAGAATAATAATCTCCACAGTAGAAGTTGCACTAAATTGTAGCTGAGCATTCATCAATTAGATATATGAAAGAAATATGAAAAGACAGGGGAACACATAACTCAAATGTGACAAAATCTGGAATCTTCAATCTGCATTTCTATTAATTTAGAGCTTCTTCAAAATTACTTTCTTCAAAAAATGTCCTTTTAGAGAAAGAAAAAATCCCTTTCTTCATTCTTCTCCCCTCCTATTTATACAATATCATTATGACTTGATGGTTAACGATTTCCTACTTTTTAGGGGAAAAGATAGTTACAAAATTGCAACCTTAACCATTGCATGATTAATGTTTTGTTGGTCTATCATTTCAAAAGTATAAGCTTTCGAACAATACTTCATTGTTTAGTTGAAGTCTCTCCCTCTTTTGAAGCTATACATTAAATACACTTCTCCAAAAAATGAACAAAAATTTTGGGTGGTGTCGGAAGATCTTTAGTTTCAAACAGATAAAACTTTATTTGTATCTTTGGAAGTTGGTCTTCAAAACTTTTATCGGAAAACCTGATCACTTGCAATTTTAAATTGGGTTGTATCATCCATCTATCTATTAGGTTGGCATTGATTTCCTTCAACTGTGAAATCTCTGCCTGAATCTCCTGCAAGCCTTCTTTGCAGTTCAACTGTTGTTTCATAATGTTTATCTACCCCAGTGGCTTAGAGCAATCATTTCTTTCGATACCTAATGCTTTCTTATCCAAAGAATCAAATATTCCCTCACTGTCATCTTTGATTTCTTTGACTATCTTCTTGTTTTCGACTATGTTCGTTTCCCATGCCTTGAGCATGATGTCTCCTCTTATCTATTCTGTGACAGAAAGCTTTAGATCTTTCGACATCTCCCTATTTCCCGAACATGCAATTTCTTTCAGGAAATTATTCCTTGCAGCTTTAGCCTCCTTTTCCAGTAAAATAATATTATCAAGGGATTTTCTTACCTCTTGAAAGTAATTCTAGATGATCTCTATTTTGGAGATCAATTCCTGTTGTTTGGATTCTATCTTTGTATGTGCTTCCAGCGAGAGGGTCTAGAAATCCTTTAAGTCTACAACTCGGCCTTCTGTAAAATTTAACTTAGCTTGTAGCTTCTTTACAAGATCCTTTTGCTGAGTAACTTGCACCTGAATTGCATGTATCCTCTAGTTCATTTCATCCAAGCTTGATTTGAGTGATTGAATTTCTTGTCTTTCAATAGCTCTGGCCTACTCCAAGATTTCATTCACCTCTTCTCTAAAAAATTTCTTAGCATTTTTTAACTGGTCTTGCAATTGAGCTATTGTTTTTCCACAGTAAAAAGGTTTGTTGTTGCCATGGCTCCCATGGAGCCTTCTACCTCTGTAGCAGAATTATCCTCTTCCAAATTCTGGCCATCTACCAAGGCTCTATGCTTCTTCACCATACCCCCCTCTCTCATATACATCTCTTGTTTTAGGAAAACCTTCCTCTTTTTGCTTAAAAAATAATCAAAGGGAGGGATCTCATCTCTGGAGATAGGGGTGAGGTCACTAACATATATGGCTCCCATCTGTGGGAACCCAAAGGCAGACTGTAAAGGGGTTAAGGAAGCTATGGGAATTCCTAGCTCTGTAGATCTTGTCTCTCCCATGACCTTAGGTATATTGACATCAACAACATATGATGAAGGAGGAGTGGACTTACTGGACTCAGAAGGTGTCCTGGGCTTCATCTCTGCTTCTGTCTCTGGATTTTCTATCTGTAAGGCCTCTTTATTTTGTGAAGACCTTTCAGTATCCTAAGGAAATTCTTCAGGATTGACTTTATCTTGTGCCTCTTGTCTGAAACCTGGAGGAGTATCCTCTTGTTCCTGAGGAAGGTTAATTGCTTCTCCTTGCAGTACTTTGGGTAGACCGCTCTGTCTATGCTTTTGGAAGGTTTGAAAACTAGCTTGAAAGTCGGACAACAGTATCTATACCCTCTTTAGTACTTCCTCATAGGTCCTAGTCCCTTTGACCATATCATCACAAGGGGAATTATTATGTTCATAAGACTTCATATTAAAGTGGGTCATGTGTTTTCCCACTAAATTGTAAGGGTCATGCTTCCTGTGTTCGAGGTCCACCAATTTGACCTCCTCCAGTGCTGTCGCTTCAACTTTGGAATGACCCAAGTTGAGAAGTGAAAATTTTCCAATATGAATGGGAAAGATCGACCAAGACTTATTTTGAGCCATCTTTAGTTCTATCCCAATTCCACCTGTTACTATTTGATAAGATACCTCCCTACACACTAGTCTGTCAGGGAGGAATTTTGGGAGTGCATGTGGAGGGATTGAACATCTGAAAACTCTAATGTAGGAGAAATTCTCCTCTATAAACCAGTCAACAACTGCCTTGAGGGATCCTATGACCAACTCTGAAATGAAAGGAGGTGTACAGTCGTACAACATATGATGTAGTGGTATTACCATGAAAATACAAATTTCATAGAATGAGTCCTTGGCATTTTCTTGCCAAAGTTTAGAATGATATTCATGAATGGGTTCCAAGTAAGTCGGATTCCAACTCCAATTCATCAAAGGGAAAGGAGTTGAGAAGCATATAGAATCCATGATGTATGCAAACATATAAAAGGCTACTGGTTGGCCATTGTATCTTGCATTCTGATACTCCATGACCTCCTTCGCTATGTTATCGGATAAAATCTTATCCCAATTAAAAACGTAACCTTTTGTTGCCTCATGCAAAAGGGGTACCGATTCTGTAGGGAAATGGGTAGGACTTTTCTTTCTGAAAATTCTATGTAACATCATCACCACATAGACCATATACTCGTTTAAATAAGTTGTGGCGTAAACACCATGGGTGTCAGCCCTGAATTTTTCTTCGTTTCTCCACTAGTCTTTAATTATGCTAGGATACGTTTGGTCTGACTCAAGACATTCTTTCTTTTGAAACTCACCCACGAAATATTTATTCTAAATATACTTGGGACTGGGAGACAGTTTATACATTACTTGTATATGTTCTAGTATGAAAGAGCCAATGACAACCCCTTGGCCATCCATAATGCTTCTCGTCTTCACGTCTATTCTCTCTAAGGACCAACTGATCATGTCGTTATAAGTCATAAGTTGCGGCCGTGTAGCTATTTTGTGGATCTTAGACTACGTTATATCTCGAAGTTTATTATCAGCATGATGAGGGAAATTTTTAATTTCATAATCCAGAGTTTCGAAAATCTGCCTCCAGGATTTTATGGAATCGATGGCATGCGATATTGTATCATATATAACGTCTCCATCTGGACTCGAGATTTCTGCAACTTCTTCACTTTTCCTGGGTGCCTTCTTATGTGCCATGATATCCACACTAGATCAGAAACCTGTTTACAGAGAAAATGTGTATAAAACCAGATAAATGTGACTTGTTGCAGATGTAAAGGATAACAATGAAGTTCGAAATACAAGACATTATTAACCTTTAATTTTTCAATTTAACAAGTGTACAAACAAAAACAACGAAAATTTAATTCTTTTTAATGGAAAAATATACTTGGAGATACGCTTTCACGTCAAAAAATATCTTCACTTGTCCATGATGAGTTTCAAAAATCATTGCCTTTCTCAATTCCTGAAATGCGAAAGGAAGCTTGGTTATCACTAATCTTGTTTTGGAAGAAAATTAACCTTAATCTTAAACCTTGTTTAGAGAAAACGCAATTTCGCATTTTAGAACTTCGGGAATCCTGTTGTCAGGGGATAAGTCATAAGAAAACCCTGGATCACGAAATTGCGATGGGATTAGTGAGGCGCTAATAACGTATTAGAGCTTTAATTAATCAAGGTTAATGATTAATTATCCTTTTAACTTTTCTGTAAAATGAGGATCTGGAGTTCGACGATTCAGAGTTCGAAAGCACTTTAGTAGAAAGAAAAACCCGAATCCCAAAATATTAAGGGAATGATGATTGTGTTTAGGAGCTTAGTTAATTACGGGTTAAAGAGCACTTTGCGGAAAGCGATGAAAAAGGTAACCTTTAATTCTCCCCCCTTTTCTATTTTTATATTTTTAATATGTTAAACAACTTTGGGATTTCGACACTAGGAAAATGGGGTGGTTGAATATCATACCTCGAGAGGAACCGAATCTCAAAAAATGAAAAGGAACGGAAGATTATGACTCCCCTTTTTGGACTATGGGCAGCTCCATGACTTAGGAACAGATGAAGCTTCCATTTTAAAGGGTAGAAAAATTTAAACTTCGTGTCAACCAACCCTCTAGCCTCTTGACAATTAACAAAATACATTATTTAATATGGGGCTCAAAGCCTAGGCTATTACATCCCCTCCCCCTTATTTTGGCACTGTCCTCAGTGCATATACAAAATAGATATCGAAATCTCAAAATTTATTCAAAAAGTTGCGAGTACTCTGTCTGCATGGCATCTTCATGCTCCCAGGTAACATATTCAGGACTGTAGTAGGTCCACTGAACTTTTACTATCTCTATAACTTGATTTTGAATCATTTTGACCTTTCTGTCCAATACCCACATTGATTGGACTTGAAATTCTCCCTCTGTCTCTAACTTAATCAAAAGCCAATAAATAATATGGTTAAGATCATGTACATATTTGTTTAGCAAAGAGACATGAAATACATTATGCACATTCATGGAAGTAGGCAATGCAAGATTGTATGCAACTGGCCCTATTCTGTCCAATATTTCAAATGGACCACAGAATCTGGCTGCCAGCTTTGTACAACTACCCAATTTCAAAGAGAGTTTCTTGGGCTTCACTTTCAGAAATACATGCTCCACTACCTTAAATTCTCTAGTTGTCCTGTTATTATCTACATAAAAAATTTGTCTATCCTAAGCTTCCTTTAAATTATGCTTGATCTTAACCATTTGGTCTTCCATATCCTTGAGCAACTCTGGCCCAAGTACCACTCAATCTACTAGGTTGTCCCAACTCACTGGAGCATTTCATTTCCTACCATGCAAGGCTTAAAATGGGCTCATTCTCAATGAAGCTTGATACCCATTATTATATGAAAACTCAACCAAGTGTAAGTAATCTCCCTACTTAGATGGCTTATCCATCACATACATTCTCAACATATCTTCAATTACTCGGTTGACCCTCTTTGTTTTCCCATTTGACTAGGGATGGTATGTTGTGCTAAAGTTTAGATTTGTACCAAATCCTTTAAACAAGCCCCTCCAGAAATTGAAGGTAAACTTTGTATCTATGTCCTAGATAATTCTCCTAGGTATCCCATGCAACCTAGAAATCTCCCTCATGTAAATTTCTGCAATATTAGATGTTGTATGTGTTGTTTTTATAGGAACAAAATGAGAAGCCTTTGTTAATTTGTCAAACACTACCATGATTGAATCATGTTGTCTTTTTTTCTTCGGTAATTTAGTTATGAAATCAATGGTTATTACTTCCCATTTCTTCTCTAGGATTGGTAATGGTTGTAGCAAACCCGTTGGGTGCCTATGCTCAGACTTCACCTTTTGACGTTCCATACATCAAGTGATGTAATCAACAACATCACTTTTCATTCTCGGCCAAAATAATTGTCTTCTTATTGTTGTAATTGTTTTCTGGTAACCGAGATGTCCAACATAAGGAACATCATGCATTTCCTTCAATACCAAATTCCTCAATTCTCTGGAACTAGGAACATAGATTCTACTCTTATGCATAAGTAATCCATGTTCCTTTATCTCATACTCCTTTATTTTTTGTTGTACATCTCCTTGCTGTAAGCTTTCCTTTATCTGTAGGTAATGTTGATCTGTAAAAAGATCATCTAAAATTCTTCTCTTCAAGTCTGACTGATGCATACTAACAGTAGTAGCATGCATGAGATGCACTCTTCTACGAAGTTCATCTACAACTTTATTCTCTTTTCCTTTGATATTCTTTATATCGAGGTCATATTCACTTAAAAATTCCAGCCATCTTGTTTTGTTGGCATTCAAGGTTGGTTTTGCAAAAAGATACTTCAGGCCAATGTGGTCTTTTGTTAATTCAAATCTATTCCCCATGAGATAATGCCTCCACATCCTCAAGGCGCGGACAATGGAAGCAAGATCCAAATCATGCATGGTATAGTTAATCTCATGTTCCTTAAGATTTCTGGACTCATAACCAATGACATGTCCATTTTGCGTGAGTACTCCCCCAAGTCCTTCCTTACATGCATTTATACATGCCACAAAACTTTCATTTGGGTCAAAAATCCTTAACACAAGTGCACTAGTAAGTAATTCCTTCAACCGACTAAAATTCTCTTCACACTTTGTTTTCCATTCAAATTTAGTTCCCGTCTTTTGTGAATAAGCGATGGGATGAGAAATCTTAGAGAACCCTACTATGAACATTTTGTAGTAGCCAGCTAATCCCATAAAAGATTTGACTTCTAACACATTTTTGGGTGTTGGCCATCCTCTAATGGCTTCAATCTTCTCTGGATCTACTATTATGCCTTGTTTTGAAATAATGTGTCCCAAGTGATGGATCTTCTTTTGATAAAAAAAAAACTTACTCAGGTTGGCATACAACTCATGTTTTCTGAACACTTTTAATACTAGTCTTAATTGATGTTCATGCTCCTCTTCAGACTTGGAATAGACAAGTATGTCATCCAAGAATACTATGATGAACTTATCCAAATAATTTATGAATACGCCATTCATTAAGCACATAAAGACAACTGGTGCATTCGTTAGTCCAAATGGCACCACTACAAATTAATAATGCCCATACCTGGTTCTAAAGGTTGTCTTATGAATGTATTCTTCCTTGATCCTTACATGATGGTATCCTAACCTCAGGTCAATATTTGAAAATATATTTTCTCCTCTTTGTTGATCAAAGATGTCATCAATTCTGGGTAGAGGATACTTGTTCTTTATAGTATACTTATTTAGTTTTCGAAAGTCAATATACAGCCTCAAGGTTCCATCCTTACTTTTGAAAAAAAGAACTGGTGCTCCCTAAGGTGAAACACTTGGACGTATGTACCCTTTCTTCAACAATTCCTCCAACTGCACTTGTGATTCTTTTAACTCTGTTGTGCTCATTCTGTAAGGTGTTTTTGACACCAGGGTAGTTCCTGGCACTAAATTAATTGAGAAATATATCTCCCTTCTTGATGGAAACCCTGGTATTTCTTGGAATACATCTTCAAATTCTTGTAGTACCGAGAAATCTTCAAGGCTTGGCCCCTTTATATTTTTTGTCTCTTCCACATGAGCTGCATACAATTGACATCCTTTTCTAAAAAATCTCTTCAGTTGTAAGGTTGAAATCTCCCTTATAGATATGGCTCTTGGAACTCCTTTCACAGTGTTTTGTTTTCCATCTCCATCAAGAAAGGTAAATTTCTTGCTATGACAATATAGGACAACATGATGATTTTCCAACCAATACATTCCAATTAGAATATCATAAGACCCCAAGGGTATGATATTTATATCAACACTAGTATTCACACCATTAAGACTCATGGAACAACTTTTGGCCATATCATGGACTCTCCTTTTGGTTCCAGTGGTTAACTGAACCAAACTTGATTTTCCAAGCTTAATTTTCTCCAAATGTAATCTATCCATTATTTTAGGATCAATGTAACAACGAATTGTTACTGAATCAATTAAAATAGAAACATGTTGATTTATGATCTTACCTTCCACCTCGATCATATTGGATTGGTACTCTTCTTGTCGTTCATATAAAGCTACAGAAATTATTCCCATATATTCGACTATTGTAGCCTCTTGGACATTGTGCATAGTCTTCACTCTGTCCTTTATGTGTGGGAAATCCTTGTACAAGTTATTTTCTTTGCATCCCCAACATTGGATTGGTGGTCTTCCCCTTTTTCCCAAGGAGTCTTCTTTCTTGGATTCACCCTTAGCATACTGATCTTCATGATTTTTATTAGGCTCATTCCTATTGAAGGGAGGTTTGAATCCTTTCCTCCTCTGATCATACTTCTCCTTGTTCTTATCCTTCCAAGATTTTTGTAGGGATTCTCTTCCCTGGCCTTGCTCATACAGGTATTTAACCTTCCTGATGGCCTCAGTCAAGGCCTTGGGCTCATCATACCTAATATTTTCTTTATAAAAGGTTGTCATTCCACTTATAAATCTCTGTATTTTCACCTTATCATCATTAATGAACCCGACGTACTTTAAAAACTCCAATAACGTCTTCTCATATTCTGCAATAGTCAGGCTTCCCAGCCTAAGTTCAAAGAACTCCTACATTTTCTTGTCATAGAAATTCTCTAAGAGGTAATCCTTCTGGAAGTACTTCTTGAATTGCTTCCAAGTGATCATACTCTCATTAATGTGTTCAACTTACTTCAGTTGACCCCACCACATTGCAGCTTTCATGTGTAAATGGTAGGTGGCAATTTTGGATTCTAGGTTTGATGAATAGTTATGCAATTGAAAATATCTCTTGATTCCAAGAAACCATGCTTCAACATCATCTTCCTTTTATTTTTCACCATCAAAGGAGGGTGGATTAAGCTTCCTCAACTCTCCTTGCAAATTGTCCACTTCATGTCTCCTTCTTTGGTGTCAAACAGGAGACACCTCTGGACTACTTATGGAATCTTCAGATGCATAAACATTTCTTGTTGAGTAAGGAGGTGAGTGGTGTCTATGAGTTCTTCTATCACTTCTTGAATAACCAGCTCTTCCACGATCAACTCTTCTTTCATGAAACTTGCCTTCTCCCCCTTGCTCAGAGCCATTCCTTGTTTTCCTCTGCAATTGGTTTAAGCTCTACAATAATTGAGCATTTATTTGACTTTCCTCCCTCGTCAGCCTCTCATTTTCTTATTTGTAGCTTTGCACTTCTATTTTCAGGATTCTTACAATTTCTATTAATGTTTATTTCTCTCATATTCCCTTGCTTCCATTGGACTCTATCTCTACATTACCAACTCTTGTATTTTGGCCTTTGGCCTCTCTATCATGGCTAGAGGCTCCCTCACCTTCTTCCATCTCTCGAATATTCATTCTAGGATGATAGTTTTAAATCTCTTAATTCTGCAAAATGTGCAAGTGACCATTTTGTTATAATTATGCATATAACGAAATTTTCCAAACAATGCTACAAGTGATTTTCTTCTTAGTTTGGGAAGAATATATCCCCATTCTCCACAAAATAACAGTGTCTTGTTATCCTTGGCTAATACATAATTTCATTTTGCACAGGTGCTTCCCTCAAACTAGGTTTCAAGTGACCATGGTTCAAATCCATGGCTTAGTCCCTTCCTTAGTGCCTCGCTCCGTGTTCTTTCACACGGGGCTTGTGTGAGCCATAAACCCATGACTAAGTTACCTCCTAAGACCTTTTTCTTAGCTGTGCATGCGACCGGTGCCAGGACCAAGTCTTCAAAACTTCAGCCTTCATCTTTTCTCTGTTTTAAACTCTTATTTCCTCCGAGAGTTACCCTTCGCCGAAATCTCCATTAGCTCCACCACAAGGATCGGATGATCGAGATTTAATCTCTCATCAAATGGATGACCCCGACCGCATTTGGAGGCTTCACAAGATCGACGGTCTGTGACTTAATAAAGTGTTGGGACAGATGATCCTCTATTAATTCGGTGCTTTGGGGGTCCGGGAAATTCAGTTCCCGCGTTGCTCAACTCCCCCGAAGTAACAATTCTTCGAAGTGCTTACCCTATCCTTCCACATCTTGATCCCACGGTTGATAAAGGTCCTGAAGGGATCCTAAATCGACAGTCTGGGTTCCTTTGCAACTTCGGGGTTTGACACTTTTCACTTTTAGACAGTTGAAAACCCCCGGAGTACCAGGTCTCCAGACTACAATATCTACTACCGCATGTCTTCTAGAAGCAATGGTCGATATCTACTTCGGACTTCGATCCTTTGGGATTTCTCGACCCAATGCACACTGTCACATATTTTTCCTCTAGAGTGCCCAGTCTCCGGACTACACGATCTGTCGCCACGTGGAGAAATAATAGAAGAGGACACGTGGTCGAATCAAGCAAGTGACACATGTGACTTTCTAGCTGACATTTCAATCTTCCATAGGTTCAAAAATCACTCACACATGGAACACATCCCATGTGTCCACGTCATCCCAGGTGATGTCCACGAGCCACATCACTTCGAAATTTTGGGCTTCGAAAGATTTTGCCTTACCAAACTTTGTTCCTCCCGAACTAGGAACTCTTGAATCATTGCGAGATATACAACTCACAATCACCCATGCACATATCTGATGATCCTCAACACTCCTGAAACCCATCACTCTATCCAATGGTCAACGGACTTTGGGACTTTGGGAGATTTCACATCAACACATTTCATTTCTCCTAGATGTTGAAATTTCGAACTAGCTGATCTGCCTACACATGTCCCTTTTGATGAACATCCAAGATGAACTCTAGACTTCGGGACTTCGGGAGATTTCACATTAACACACTCCCTTTCTCACAAACGTTAAACTTCTAAACTAGCCAATCTGTCGACACATGTCCCTTTCTTGAAGACCAACAACCACAGGTGATTTCAGAGACTCAACTCGCTCACTCTTTAACTTCCTTCCCAATCTCCGCAATGCGAAGATGCTCATCCATAGTGGGATCAATATCCATCGTTGATCTGTTCATCTAGAAAGATCAATGATCCTGAGTGATTGTAGAATAACAAATTATAGAAATGTTAATTTTCTTACCTATCCCTGCAATGCCTCCCCACCATTGATTTCTATCCAATGAGATCTAACAGTTGTGACTTAACCTTTTCTTTGCCTTCATCGGATGAACCTTCTTCACCTACCCTCTGATACAACGATCCCAGATCTCTCTTGATCCCATAGTGGCGATCGCTCCCGCATTCAAAAGGGACGACCAAGATCCTTCAAGCCCTTACAAAGGATCTCTCACATTCAATCTCCTGCGTAGATTCTAGAACACCATTCCTCTTGAACTTTTCAACTTCAAGGTCATAATTCAATCTTAATCACAAGACTCTGACCAATAGACCCGACCCATATCGGCCCGACGTTTCATCCAGAAGCTCTGATACCAATATGTAACATACCCCTCAACCCACAGGCTGGGGTATGCTACCTTCAAGCCCACGCTTTGACTTATTTCTCTTACCAATACCTTTTTAAATCAATAAGGATGCATAAAATAAAATATCTAACGGCATGCGCAACAATAACTAGTAAACATGCATAGTCTAAAGATTCAATTAAATGATAAATAAATGCACAACAGAGTACATTCATATACAGGTAAATAATACCATAACATAGAGCACTTATATTTATAAAAGAAGACACCAACTTCTCCAGACCAAGGACATTCCACCCAATCTCAATAGCAGTGTCACCCCCAAGCCATGGCTATGAATTCACAAGGACGGTTCGAGAGTGTTACTTGGATTCCCAAACCAGTCAGCACTCAAGCTCTCACATGATTTCCCAGCACTCACAACAATCCAAGTACCCAACTGTCTTCTACCCAACCTGTGCCAGCCAAGAGAATGGACCTCCACCCTTCCCTACCATGCAGTCCTTCAGGCAGTCCTTTTCCTTCCAGGGATCCAATGCAGCTGGTCCAGAATCTCCATTTTGGAACTCTTTGGACTCGTAGCTATGAACAAAGTTGGACATAGGCCAACGTATCTCAGACATGCAAGCCTCAATTCAGGGTTGTATTACACCATCGACATCGACAACCAAAAATACCATGGCTACTCTTCAACAATTCGTTTCCATCTCCCCGAGCCAAGAAATGAATGATGAAGGATGCAGGAGTGATAGGTAAGAATGGAATGATTGAATGAGTGAGAAAGTGAGTGAATGAATGAACCAGTGAATGAGTGAATGAGAGAATGAGTAAATGAGTGAACCCCCCAATCAGACCAGGGGCAGGTTTAATTATTTTGTGAGGAATCAATAACCTCTTTTCCTCCCCCCCAAGAATCTCATGTAATTGATCCACTCCCTTGGACAAAAGGTTAATCAAAATAGGAAACAAATATTTATCCCCTCAAGCCCCCTCGTGAAATCATAGCCCCCTATAACTCTATTCATTTCCTATCTAGCAACCAGTGATGTGTTTATTATTAATAATGATCAAAACATTACATTTGTTAGGCACAATGACCTCTTTTAATTGTTTAGGCCCTCTAGCCTCTTGACAATTACCAAATGCATTATTTAATATGGGGCTAAAAATGTTTGGTGTTACACTTACACATTCAAAGCTCACTTATTCATAACAGGACCATAATCATATTAAGCATTATTGCATCTAGTAAAACATTTACATCTCAAGGAACACAAGGATGTCTCCCCGCCCAACCTACCCTGCAAGGTCAGGACCTCCAAGACACATAATCAACGCTCAAGTCCAGGATTCATCTGATTAATCATGACCACTTAATATATCAGGACTAGCGACTGTTCTCAGGAACAATGAGACATCTACTCCCATGAACAACCTTAACCTAGACTCGGGACCGGTTGACGATGAAGCACTTATTCTTGAAGCAATCAATCCAATCCATATTCCATTATTCTAGTCATCAAGTCAATCATCATACAGATTCCACACCATAAGGAAATTCTATAAATCTAAAATCTTTCATTCAAATGTCTCTATTCCAAAGAATATCAATAATACAATACACACACATTATATCTATAATACGAATAAATATTAATAATCAATTATAACAAGTAAAACATCATATCAAGTAACATCATGATCATCCTAATACCAACAAAAAAAACTTTAATAATCAAATTAATCCTACCAGATTATAATGTGCTCATACTTCTAAATTTAATTTCTATCAACAATATATATATATATATATATATATATATATATATATATATATATATATATATATATATATATATATATATATATATATATATAACATAAGGGCCCGCATAATGGAAGGATGTACTAGTAATAATTAAATTTCTATAAAATGATCTTTCTCTACTTCTTCTCAAGGACCAATATGTAAACTTCTAGTGTACTAAAGGAATGCAAAGTAAATTTGACATTTTATTCCAATACTTTAATAATCAAATTAATCCTACCAGATTATAATGTGCTCATACTTCTAAATTTAATTTCTATCAACAATATATATATATATATATATATATATATGGGCCCGCATAATGGAAGGATGTACTAGTAATAATTAAATTTCTATAAAATGATCTTTCTCTACTTCTTCTCAAGGACCAATATGTAAACTTCTAGTGTACTAAAGGAATGCAAAGTAAATTTGACATTTTATTCCAATATCAAAAGTGATCATCCATTACATATATAAGATTCTAAAGTTAACACAAATTCCTATATTAATTGGGAATACTGTATATATATGAAAAATTGTTCAACCCTCTTTTAAAACACAATAAACAAGCTATATAATTCTTTCATTTCAATCAGACTAGAGTATCCAAACTTACAACATCCTACAACAATTAGTATTTTTTTAATAGTCTTGAACATATATAAAGATTTCAAATGCCCCTTGAAATTATAAATGATAAAAATCGCCATACTTAGAAGTGATTAATAATTAAAATCTTGTTTCAAATATCTAATTCTAATGCCCTCTTGAATTGACATAACATTTTAAGTAAAAAGACATTATCTTCTGTAAAAAGGGAAGTGAATTCGCTTTTAGAAAACACCGAGGAAGTAAATACTCGTACTGAGAGGGAAGATAATTCTTAATCGCACAACTGTAACCACCATTCTACGCCCAAGAATTTGGATGTGCTTCTAATTTGGAAAAATATCCAGCGAGGCGAGGACAAGTTTTTGTATTGGGAATAAGCAGAGAGATTCATGTAGTTCTATTAAATTCCGAACCCCTCAAACAATTTGATTAAGGAACTAGAATAACAAACATCATACATTCAATGATTTTATACTAACTTAAATTTTAAAGTCTCTATGGTAAAGAGGAAATGGTTTAAAAGCTGTACAAAATTCTTGCCTAACAATCATCCATGAAAAATGGATATTAATAATCCATTACCAATGCATGATAAAAAATTCCTTGGTCTTTTCACCAAATCGTTTATACATATTGAAATTACATTTACAATGATAATTATATAACAACTTATAAACCATTAAATACTATAAGAGCCTGAATGTTGAATGTACTATCAATTCCAACTGAATGCTTATGCCATGTCTTGTAGCTTGCTAATCGAGCAACTTCACCGGTACCTCCTAGACAACATTAGTGATAATCTTCTTTCTCCTTATCCCTTTGAGCCACAAAGGGGCCACACACAAGAAACCAACAAGCAATAGCATCCAGTCTTGCCTCACAAGGAAGAGCTTCCACTCTTTTCTCAAGCTTCGTATCCGAACTCTCACAAGTAAAACACAATCCACAATAATTTTGGCAGCATAACCTTACCAAGAATCCCAGAGCTCCTTTCCCTTCTAACCATTTGTTTTATAGAAATTTCTTCACTGACACATGTTCACATGCACACTTAATTAACTTTTAAATTAATTTAATTAGGATTATTCACCCACACAGTTTTCACACTCTCCCCAATTTGCAAAAGTAATTACAAATTATATTTTATTTAAAAAGTCGATTTCCCTCACGTTCTGCAATGTGTTCCTATTTTCTCTCTTATTTGTCCCTTTAATCCCTATATTTTTATTTAATGAGTGTCTCCTAACTAGATCTTAGTTAGAGTTGGAATATGAGTCTTCTTCTAGTTAGACTAGTGGTAGCTTGACTCTAAATAGTATTCTATGTGTACACCTATTCTCTTAGATTTTATTTCTTTCTTATTTTAAACTCGTTTTTATTAATTTCATGCACACATGTGCATTTTATCCAATCTTTAGATTTTTATTCCCCTTTCTCCTAGAATTTGATTATTCTTTAATCTTTTAACTTATTTCATAGTTCATTTAGTCATTTAATTAAATTTAGACTTAGACTTAATCTTAGACTTAGGCTTAGAATTTTATTGGGATTTATAATTAATGAATTCATTACTTAATTAATTATTTAATCCAACAAGGTCTAATCATTTAATTATTTTCTAGGACACCTAGATGTATTGACTCAAGTTTTTAATTATGTGGCGTGCCTTCTAGGACACACCTGTGTGATCCAAGGGTGTCACTCTCATTTGACTGTTTTTGGAAGTTTTTCCAACCCTTGGAGTCAACACTCCACTTGGTAGACCTTGTGAGAGACTAAGGGATTCTAAGGAATAAGGAATTTTCCTTATTGAATGCTCCTTAGAAATCTTTTTGAGTGACTGTCTCAGTCTTTCCTCATGATATCATGAGCATATTGAACTAGGTGATCATTAACCTACCATTCAAGTTGCGGTGTGAATGTTAGTAGGCTATCACAGGGACACTACCACACCTCTCCCTCAATGTCTGATTTCCATGCATGGCCCCTTTACTCCTTATGTGATTTAGATTTGAAAGCATCGTCATCTTCCATCCATTTCAAAAAACATTGTCAATGATCCATATACATATATCATACTATAATCAATCATATGTCTCATGTGCAAAAAATTATATACTCAAACCAAATACAATCCACTCCCTAACTCAATCCGGAGTCCAAGGAAGTCGATTGATGTGATCAACATCCATAATTTATCATGTGTCCTGCAAAGTTAGAAAAAATCGTCAATAGCATATGCCCATACATATATATCAGTTTAAAATAAGTCACAACACATCATCATCATCATGTATAATCCATAATTGAAAATAAATCACAATGTAACATAATTGGATCACTTGCACACAAGTGTCCTCAAAGAATAATTCAATAAAAGTTTTCTCTGTAGAGAAGGATGTTACATGCATCCCCTCTTGTTTTAAACTTTGTCTTGAAGTTTGTACACTATATAAATGAAAGTAAATAAAAGTATCTGACATAGATCTAATGTGTGTCCTCCCAGGTAGTCGAGTGTGGACTATAGTTGTCCCACTGGACCTTGACCTAATCGAATATTCAACATCATAGTTGTTGAATGCGATGATCTAGAATGCGGATTGTCTCCTCCATTAGAGCACACTCGTCTGACACCTGCAAAGAACTCATGTCAATAACATGTGAAGTATCATTAGTATAATGTCTCAATATAGATACATGAAACACATCGTGCATATGCCTCAAAGAATCAGGAAATGCTAGTTGATAAGGCACAAGTCCTTTATTGTCCACAACTTTGAAATGTCCCACAAACCTAGGAGAGATTTTAGCATCCTTTCCAAACTTGATCGAACTCTTGTGCGGTTTCACCTCCAAGAAAACTATGTCACCAACTTCATAATTGTGGTGAACGCGATGTGCATCAACATAACTTATTTGTCGATCTTGCGCTTCTTTAATCCTTTGTCTTATCAATTGCATATTTTATTCAATTTCTTGAATCACTTCTGGTCCTACCAG
Organism: Picea engelmannii; assembly: GCA_009831015.1. Classification (NCBI taxonomy): domain Eukaryota; kingdom Viridiplantae; phylum Streptophyta; class Pinopsida; order Pinales; family Pinaceae; genus Picea; species Picea engelmannii. The sequence continues at coordinate 355,714 of ML780534.1, read as the reverse complement.
GACCCTTGATCCAGATGGATCTCGGTGGCCATCCACTTTTTCCATTGAATCACGATTTTGAGCCTGTGGTTTTGATAAACCATGATATTCATCATTTTGATGGCAAATGGAAAGTAATTTCATCTTCATTTGTTAATTACAGACATCATGTAATAATTTCCTAGTAGTCTTATGGATATGCCTACAACATAGCATTAATGCACCAGGTCCCATTATAACTCCATAGTTAAGCGTGCTTGGGATAGATTAGTACTGGGATGGATGACCGCAAAGAATTCTTAGTGTTTTAAATTCCTATGGCATTTTATAAACTTAGTCCAATTTATCCCACATGCATCATGGGAACTGTTCTCCTCTCACTCTCTCATATATAATTGAGGTGAAGGAATCCCTTTAAACATGCAATGCAATGTGATGTAAATCTTGTTGAGAATGAATCATAGCCAACATCTGTTTCTTTTCATAGATAAGCTACCTCGTTCTGCCTGTTTTTGTTCTACAATGTTTTTCTCTTTCTTGTTCATTAATAGAAGTTGGGTTTCACTATGTTTCTGTGTTCTTCACATTATCTCTATTTATTTCCTTGTTATATATCGATTATATTTTTGTCTTCATGCCATTCTCAAAATAATCTAGATCAACCATATCCTCAAGTCGATCCCAACTCAATGACGTCTGACACGGTCACCCATAAAGAAACTTGAATGGTGCCATCTTAATGGTACTCTGATAGTTGTTGTTGTATGCAAACTCTACGCGTGGAAAAAAGTCTTCCCAACGTTTATGTTGGTCCATTACATACATTCACAACATATCCTCCAAAATCTGGTTCGTTCTTTCTATTTTTCTATCTATCTTTGAGTGATAAATTGTACTAAAGTTTAGTTGTGTTCCCAAATCCTCTTGGAAACTGGTAAAAAACCATCCAGTAAACATCGATCCTTGATCTGATATGATCCTCTTTGGCACTCCATAAGATATCACAATCTCTCTAACAAAACATCTAGCTATATCTGGTACTTGATACGTCATACACAATGGAATAAAGTGTGCACTCTTCGTTAGAGCGTCTACTACCATGAAAAATGAATGATTCCTCCTTTCCATTAGTGGAAATCCAACGATAAAGTCCATCAAAATGACTTTCCATTTCGATTCCAGAATAACGTGTGGTTGTAACAAACCTGCTGGATGTCTATTCCCAGCCTTCACTTGCTGACATTGTAGAAATCTCACCATGTAACTAACTATGTTTGATTTTATTCCCTTCCAAAATAATAAAGGATTAAGGTCTTCCTTCATCTTTGTGACTCTCGGATGAGCCATGCACATTTCTCAATGTTCTTCACTTAATATCAAAATTATTAATTCGTCGTTATTCAGTACATAAATTCTTCCATTAAATCTCAACAATCCATCACCGTCTAAAGAATAACTTTCAAACTTCAGTACCATCATGGTATTTCATCCAATATTATACTTAACTTCTTTATACGAGTCATCGTCGATCTATAAAGTTAGAAAATTTTCTCAAAGATTCATTTTAAGATGTATTACCCAAAATATATGTGGTCTTCGACTCAATGCATCTGCCACTATGTTCATCATTCCTTTAATGTAAGTAATCTCAAATTCGTATTCGTTAAGTAATTCTGACCAATGTCTTTGTCATGCATTCAAGTCACTCTGCATAAATATATGTTGCAACCCACAGTGATTTTTTTTTAATTCAAATTGTTATCCAATCAGATAGTGTCTCCAAACTCTCAAGGAATATAAAATAGCCAATAACTCCAAGTCATGCGTTGCATAGTTCTCCTCATGTTTTCTCAATTTCCTTGAAATGTAAGCAATAACTCAACCGTCTTGCATAAAAACTCCACCTAAACCTTCCTTGGATGCGTCTTTGCATACCAATAATTTCTTGTCCATGTCAGGGAATTTCAGTATCGGTGTTGTCATCAACAAATCCTTGAGCCTTTGAAATGCTTCCGTTCATTTCTCAGTCCGTACAAACTACTTGTTTTTCTTCTGCAATTCCATGATTTGATTTTCTATCTTTGAAAAACCATCGACAAATTGTTGTTAATATCCTTATAAACACATAAACATGCGTACCTCTTGTACATTTGTCGGTGCTAAACATTCCATAATAGCATATAATTTCACTGGATCCACAACGATACCCTCCCCAGATATGATATGTCCCAAATAATGAATCTTCAATTGGTAAAAAGAACATTTTGATAGCTTCCCGTACAATTTGTTTTCCCATAGACACTATAGAACCAAATTTAAGTGTTCATCATGCTCTTCATTTGTCTGAGAATAAATCAGTATGTCATCAATAAATACATGAACAAACTTATCCAAGTATTTGTAGAACATCTTATTCATCAAACTCATAAATACCCCTGGGGTGTTCGTCAATTTGAATGGTAAAACCATAAACTCATAGTGTATGAATATCATATTAAATGCGGTCTTAGGGATATCTTCCTCCTTAATCCATAATTGATGATATCCCTATTTCAAATCAATCTTTGAAAACACCATCACTCCTTTCATTTGATCAAAAAAATCGTCTATTCTTTGCAACCTATACTTGTTCTTGATTGTTTCTTTGTTCAACTGATGATAGTCAATACAAAGTTTCCATGATCCGTCCTTATTTCTCAAAAAAATAAGTAAAGCACCCCAAGGTGATACACTTGGACGTATAAGTCCCAAGTCCAACAATTCCTTCAATTTCATTTTCAACTCTTGCAATTCAGGCGTTGACATCCGATATGGTTTTCTTATTATCGGTTTAGTTCCAGGCTTCAGGTCTATTGTAAACTGCAACTCTCTTTCTAGCAGTAAACCTGGTAACTCTTCTGGAAACACATCGGAAAACTAGATCGTATTACAGGAAGGTTTTTTAATCCTTTTGACTTTCATGTTTCATTTGACGCTAATATTGTAGATAGCTTGCATCCCTTGCATAACTCTTATGTGCTTGTAGGGAAGAAATAAACCACAAGGACACTCCCTAGTTTCTTCCTACAATTACTCTATTCCATCCAAAATCATTTGTCAAACTTAATCACTTTGTCTTACAGTTGAGTATCGCATCATGCGACTCCAACCAGTCCATACCAATCTCTATGTCATAAGATCCTAAGATTGTGACATATATGTTTTCCTTCATTAAAAAATATCCCTAGTTAATGCTATAGTCTGTAACCCTTCCTCCAACCTTCTACTTGGCACCTGATCTCATTTATATGTATCTAAAATTGTTCTGCTCGAATGCCTTTACCTTAATTATTTTTAGTGCTACACTAGAGATAAATCTCTCTATGGCACCTGGATCTATCAAAATAGTAAAATTTTGGTCGACGATTGCACCTGGCATCTCGAGCACAATAAATTGGTGCTCGACCTGGAGGTTATTCACAACTACATGTATTCGGTGGGCCTTGTCCAAATCTCCCATTGTAGTGGGTCCTCATGATCTGGATATTCTCGCCTTCTCAATCGGGAAGTCTCATTGGTAATGTCTCTCTCCACATGTCAAACATCCAATCTTCAGACCAATACTCCTATTCCCCAAAGTATTAGTTGTTGGCCTAACAATCTATGATACTGTTATGTTTTCTTGAATAGGCCTAAATTGTTGTTGTTTTTGCGGATGACATTTGTGTTGATTTTGTGGTCCTCTTTAAGGAATCCTCTACTGAGGAGTCTTTCACCGTGGTGTCGTGAACATAGGTCCTCTAGGAATCTCTCGATGCCCTAATAACTGTTAAGCTGGTGTCTGTTGTTGTTGCGCTCTTGATGTCGTCTATCCAGTCAGTCTAGAAAGAGTCCTACCCTTAACCCCGTTGTTCAGCTCTTCCTCAACTATGAGGGCCTTGTTCATCTCTTCCTATCATGCCCTAACCAATATGTAAACTTATAGTGTACTAAAGAAATGCAAAGTTTTAAGACAGCCAATGATAAATGTTCCCATGAGTAGAAAAGGCCAAGTGAAACCAATTTTACTTCCACAGGGATTGTCTTATGTGTACAACACATTACTTGCACCATTTATTAGCTGCACAATCATCTCTAGAGCTGTCAGATGACCTAAGGGATTAAGAGAAATAGAATCTTCTACTAAAACTTTGATGCACAGGGTAAAAAGGGAAGTGAATTCGCTTATAGAAAACACCAAGTAAGTAGTTACTTGTAATGAGACAGAAGATAGCTCTTAATAGCACAACCATAACCACCATACTACACCGAAGAATTTGGATATACTTCTAAATAGAAAAGAGACAAACGAATAATCACTTACCCAGAAATATATACATTCAAGGCATTAGTCGAATGCAATACCTCAACATTTATTTTGACATACGATCTGTTGGGGATTTTTTTTTTTGTTTGTTTGTTAATTTGTCCGGACCTTCTTGGCAGTGGGATTAACCTTTGGATTGAGAAACCGCACCTCAGGGGCATCTAAGCCATCAAAATCACCCTGGGATCGCATTCAACTTGAGCCACACCAACCCTTAACATTGTTGTATTTTTGTCCCCACGGGTTTCAAACCGGTAACTTTTCAACACAGAGTGGCTTAACAACACACTCTATCACCGACTGTCCTACACCTCATGGACGTCTGTTGGGGAGTTAATATTATAATCCTATTGTAATTATTTCCCTTTAATTTTACGAGGACTGTATAAATATTTGGCCCTCGATTTGGATATATAATAATTATTTTAATTACGAATTACAATAAAATTCAAGTCCTTTAAATTTCTTTTTCTTATGGAAACATTGATGATGTTGGCACCTCCAGAAGCATCATTTTAAAATTCAATGTAGGAAACTTAACTGAGACTTAGGATTTTCGCTACGCAGATCACGCTTCATCACCGGATTACTAATCTATAAAGCGAGTGTAACATGAAATGTGGTTAGAGTTCAACTGGAAAAATATCCATCCAGGTGAGGACAAGTTTTTGTATTGGGAATAAGCAGAGAGTCCTCGAAGAACAACAACATAGTCTATGGCAACCCAAGAAGAAAGTATGGTAATTTCTTCCATAACTAAGACATACTCGTTCAAATACGAGGTGAATACAAGGTGCAACCATAAGTTGAAGATCACAGATTAAATTCTAATCATTATTTGATTTTACTCACTTTGAATTACAACAGAGATACACCAGTGAGCAATAAAATGTTAATAACACAATTAAACCCAAATTGTGTTGATGACATGAGTTAGATATATTTAATATAATTCCAAAGAAAAAATTGTTTTAAGAAGGATCTCTTCAAGACTAAATTCATTGAAAATCTCTAAAACTGATTAAAATATGGATAATAAAATTTATGAAGTAGTGAAATCTTCAAAAGCAAAATGATATCAATAGACAGAAATTGGAGTCTAGTTTTGCTCCTTTAAAAATAATAAAAACTTCAAGTATGAGAGATTCCTACAGTTCGATTAAACTCTGAACCCCACTAACAATTTGATTAAGGATCTAGATTAACAAACATCATACCTTCAATGATTCGATATTAACTTAAATTTTAAACCTTCTATGGTAAAGATGAAATGGTTTAAAATCTGTACAAAATTGTTGCCTAACAATCATCCATGAAAAATGGATATTAATAATCCATTACCATAATCCACTACCAATGCATGATAAAAAAAAATCTATAACAACTTATAAACCATTAAATACTGTAAGAGTGTGAATGTTGAATTTATTGTTGAATGCTTATGCCACGTCTTGTAGCGTGTTAATCGAGCAACTTCATCGGTACCTCCCAGCCAATGCTATGGGTGCTCTTCTTTCTCCTTAGACCCACAAGCCGCAAAGGGGCCACACACAAGAAACCAACAAGCAATAGCACCAAGTCTTGCCTCACAAGGAAAAGCTTCCATTATTTTCTCAAGCTTGGTATCTCAACTCTCACAAGTAAAACACAGTCCACAACAATTTTGGCAACTTAACCTTACTAAGAATCCCAGAGGCCCTTTCCCTTCTACACCATTTGTTTTATAGAAATTTCATCACTGACACATGTCCACATGCACAATTAATTAAATTTTTAATTAATTTAATTAAGATTATTCACCCACGCACTTGTCACAGTTTCCCCAAGTTGCACAAGTAATTACAATTTTTATTTTATTTAAAAAGTCAATTTCCCTCACATTCCCCAATGTGTTCCTATTTTCTCTATTAGTTGTCCTTATAATCCCTAGATTTTGATTTAATGAGTGTCTCCTAACTATATCTTAGTTAGAGTTAAAATAAGAGTCTTCTTCTAGTTAGACTAGTGGTAGCTTGACTAGATACTATTCAATGTGTACACCTATTCTCTCATATTTTATTTCTTTCTTATTTTAAAATCACTTTTATTAATGTCATGCACACATGTGAATTTTCTCCAATATTTATATTTGTATTCCTGACGTAGACCTATCGGCCCTCGGGCCGAGATCTGCTCAAAAGATCGTTCTTTAACCCCTTTGAGTCGGATCAGCGCTTTCGATTTCCTGCTGAAATCAACAATTTATCGATCCATAGGTCCTTTTCACAGCTCAAAATCTCGCGAGTTCACGAGTCGTGACTCTCGATATGCCAAATGTAAATGAAACAATTAAGAAAATGTGTACTTCTAGATTGTAATTAAACCTTGAGCGTCCCGCTCTTGTCTGAAGGACTAAGAGGCATTTATGCTAATAAATGTAAGTAGGTAGCTTTGAATTCTTAGATTAGACAGTTTTAGGAGCCAGAGGGAAAATGGATATAGACACCATCACTTGTATCATTGTAACATTAGCATCATAATCAATCAAGAGAGAATAGGAGAGCAGAAGAAGAGAGTTGTGTAGAGTTAACCTCATGTACATAAATTTTGGATTAATACAAAGATCTTTAGTTCAGACTCATGGTGTTCAATAGCTTTCTGTGTTTGTACATTTTGATTGATGTATGCTTGTTTACTTTCTGTTATACATTTGCTTGGATGCGTGAATGTATGATTTCATATCCAATGTCTGAAACCTGAAGAGAGGGAGAGTAAAGAATGGGTTTCAATTATTTCTCTGTCTGAGCAAGATTTTTCCTGCAAGGAGCACAGTGAAATTGTCTGCAAGGTGTGCATTGATAGAAGTCAGAGTTCGTCTCTGGAAGCTCAGGAGAGATAACCTTGTTCTCATTCTCGCAAAAGTGCAAGTTGATCATAGGATCTGTGCAAGGAGTGCGCAGGCCGAGTGAAGTCTCAGAGTTACAACCTGAGCGAAACTGTTGAAAGACTGTTGTCGCAGAGAGTGCGCAGAGTCAAAGAATTCAAATACTCGGAAGTATTTGAAGAATTTCCACAAGGAGTGTGTGCAGGGGTCTTTTTGAAGACTCTAGGTTGTGGTAAAAGATCAGAAGAGTTAGTGCCTTGAATTGTCAGAAGGGAGGCGTAGCGAAGTTGTTTTGCAGGAGGATAAGTTCTGTAAGGGAACACTTTTTTCATTTCGCAGGAATCATCAAGGAGAAATTTGATGGTCAGAATTCTCCATGGAGAGTTCACGAGGTTTCGAGAACCATCAGATATTGCAGAGGAGCGAGAAGGTTTTGGCAAGTATTCTCCAAGAGCAAGCTCGGGAGAAATCGGACCATGGGATCCAAGCCAACAATGGCCGTTGGATCACTCGTGTAATCGCATTTCGTGGATTTGCGAGTTGAAGGTTTAAAATCTGTGCATCAAGATTCACGAGGTCACGAGTGGCGAAGTCACGAGAGAATCGCAGCTGTCCATTTGAGGAGGACAGGTGGCAGAGATCGAAGGATCTTACAAACTCAGAGGTTCGCAAGGTGAGAGTCCAAAGATTGGGTGCTCCAAGTCGCGAGTGGAAAAATAGCGAGTAAGGACATCTGTAGGATCCAGAGAATGGGAGGACCGTTGGATTAGGAACCCCATAACATTTCGTGCATTTGGGGGTTCGGGGGTTGAAAGGAGTCACTTTCGACATCAGAAGTCATGAAGTTCTGAGAGCCAAGGTATGGAGGAAATATGTGGTAGAACCACAAGGTGGGCTTGGGAAAATCGATAGGTGAACCCACGTCACCTAGTGGAAGGGGTCAACACTCTGTTGACTCTTGCATATCGAGAATTCATGGAGTAAGAGCACGAGGGCTCGACGCTGAAACTTGCGAAGTGGCAAGTAGCGAAAGGTGCTAGCGCTTAGCCTAGACAGCGGCCGCGCAAGGAGGGTGATGACAGAAAGGAGCCATAACCATTTCTTGATCTTGGGTATCACAGGATTGGAAATGAAGAGTCAGGAATCACGACTCGCAAACTCACGAGATTGTGAGCTACAAAAAGGACCTCTGGATCGATAAATTGCAAATTTCAGTAGGAAATTGAAAGAGCCGATCCGGCTCAAAGGAGTTAAAGAACGATCCTGTGAGCGGATCTCAGCTCGAGGGCCGATAGGTCTGCATCAATTCCCCTTTATCCTAGAGTTTCATTATTCTCTAACCTTTTAACTTATGTCATATTTCATTTAGTTCTTTAATTAAATTTAGACTTAGACTTAGTCTTAGACTTGGGCTTAGAAATATTAATGAATTCATTGATTAATTAACTATTTTAATCCAACAAGGTCTAATCATTTAATTTTTTTTCTCGGACACCTAGATTTATTGACTCAAGTTTTTAATTATGTGATGTGCCCTTTAGGATGCACCTCCATGCTCCAAGGGTGTCACTCTCCTTTCACTGGTTTTGAAAGTTTTTTCGACCCTTGGAGTCAACACTCCACTTGGTTGACCTTGTAAGAGACTAAGGGCTTCTAAGGAACAAGGACTCCACTTTGTTTCGTGCTCCTTAGAATTATCAATGAGCAGTTGTCTCAGTCTTCCCTCGTGACATCGTGAACATCTAGAACTATATCATCGTTAACCTACCATTCGATCCATGGTGGGAGTTCTAGTAGGCTGTGACAGGGACACTGCCACACCTCTCCCTCAATGTTCAGTTTTTGTGCATGACCCCTTTACTCTTTATGTGAGTTATATTAGCAATCATCGCCAGCCTGAATCCATTGAAAAAAACACTATCAATGATCCATATACATATATCATACTATAACCAATCATATGTCACATGTGCGAAAAATAAAATACTCAAACCAAATACATTCTTCTCGCTGACTCAATTCAGAGTCCAAGGAAGTCCATTGATGTCATCGGCATCCATAATCTGTCATGTGTACTGCACACTCATGAAAACTTGTCAATATCATCTGTCAATACATATATATGAATTAAAAATAAGTCACAACACATCATTATCATCATGTATAATCCATAATCGAAACGAAATCACAATGTACCATAACCAGATCACTTGAACACACGCGTACTCAAAGAATAAGTCAATAAAAGTGTCCTTAGTAGAGAAGGATGTTAAATTTGAGCTAACCTGTCTTGTTGTTTGCAACCATTGTTTTCCTTTACTTGACTTTAGGGCCAACTTGTAACTTATTTGACCTTAGATCCAGGGATTCTTGATCATACTTCAAGGCTTCATCTTTAAGAGGGAATAACATCTTGACTGTGAGGAACCACATGGCATGCAACCTATTGTCGGAAATAGAATGATGAGGACTACCAATCTATGATGGTTCAGAATGAATTTATAATGTCCTTCATTTTATTTTTATTCAATTAACTTCAGGGCTCAAGACCATGCCTCTAGGGCTTCTTAACCACCTAGCCATATTTCCAAGGCTTCTTGTAGACCTCTTCAAAGAATATTCCCATGAGGGCCATGCTTAAGTCTATGCCATAAGGGGACCACTTTGGATACTTCTTCAAATACACCCATCACTTCTATAGAATTGTTTTGGGGCCTTCTTCTAGGGTTCACATCAATGAAAAATAATTTTAAAGCACACCTTTGTGTTTGAATGTTACTTTTTTCAATGTAACAAGGGAGAAACAATAAAAGAAATAAGCACACTCCAACCACTTTCAATTCCCCTTTCTATTTGGTGGGATATTTCTATGGATTTCATTGTGGACCTATCTAAATATGACAATAAATATGTCATCATGATGGTCATTCATCATCTTTCCAAATATGCTCATTTATGTGCTCTTCAACATCCCTTCACTGTATCCACAGTGGCTCAGGTTTTCATGGATAATATCTTCAAACTTCATAGAATGTCTCATTGTATTGTCTTTGACAAGCAAGGATGATTTTAAGGATGAAAATGTATTTTAGAATGTAGAAACCTTGGTGAATCTTACTAATCCTTCATATGCCAACTATAAAAATTTGGGCGATTTTCAAGGTAAAATAATTTTATCCTTTAGAATTTAGGCGAATCTTTTTTAGAATAATGAATATTTTTTGGGGGGAAAGCATGGAAAATTAGCCCATGAGAGAAATTTATCCCCTAAAATCATCCCTGCTAACAAGTATCCCATGTTCACTAGCAATTTTTTGCAAGAAATGTTCAAGCTAAAGGGCACCCAATTATATGTCCGCACTGTCTATCATCCTCAGAATGATGGCCAAAATGAAATTTTCAACAAGTGTTTGGAAACATATTTGTAGTATTTGTCATCTAACAAACAACATTAGTGGTCTCATTGGTTACCACTAGTTGAATGGTGGTACACCACATATTACCATACAACTACATGCATGACTCCTTTTGAAGCAGTCTATAGAAAAAAGACACCATTGATTGTTTCATATAGGATAGGTGTCTCGAAGGTTCAAGAGGTTGAAAAAATATTACAGTATGAGAGGCCATTCTCTCTACCCTCAAAGAAAATTTTGTGATGGATCAAAATCATAATAAGCAACATGTTGATCAAGTTCATTCTGAATGTCAATTTGTTTAAGGGGACTAGGTGTTTATTTGTCTACAACCTTATAAGAAGACTTCACTCATTTACATTGGTTGGGACAATATGTCAAGAAAATTAAACAAAATCTTTGACTTTTAGAGACAAATATTCAAAAACATACAAATTGTAGTAGCATTCAATTATATTGATTTTCTCTCATCAGTTGAACTGTTGACATTGCTTGAATTGCATGCATGCTTAATTTTTTCATCATTTTTAGGTGATATTGTATTTTAGTTTTTTAACATAATATTTTCTTGATCGACTTGTTTTTATGTTCCTCCCCTTCATCTTCCATCAACAAACATAGAAATAAATTGTAATAAGTATATCTACATTTATATATATAGTAAAATATACATTATTGCATAAATAAAAAATCATACCTTAGCACCAAGTCTTTCCTAAACAATACACATTCTTTCGAAGCCATGCTTCATGTATTCTCTCACAATATCCTTTGTTGGATGAATTCCATACTTTGTTTCCTGCATGTTTAATATGACATGAAAAAGCACAGTTGATACAATGAATACAAAGTTTTCTTGTTTTTTTATAAATTACATAAGAAGGGAAGTTGAACAACATAACTGCTTACAATTTGTTCAATTTAACTTTCATTTTTCAACATATACTCACAACCCATACTTAACCCAATGTTAATCAATTCATGGGTTGTCTCCTCTTTGTATTAGCACCTAGTAGTAGAAGACATACATGGAAAAGTGTAAATTAATTATTTAAATATAAATATCACAACAAACATGAAATCTTAAGAAAGATCTAAAATACAAATACTCACAAAATTTGCGATCAACCATTTTATTCCATCTCATCATGTCCTATGTGTTGAATGGATCCTATGTGTTTTTATTTTCTACAACAAAACAATTGAAAATCATTATTTCACCTGATACTTAAATTCGATGTACATAAAAGAATAAATAAATGATTACATACCTCTGATGCAGATTTTATTTGGGATGGATCATCTTGCAACACAATTATGTTCATTTATTTTAACATGTTCTTATACACTTTTTTGGACATACCTATCAACATTTCTTGGTTTTCCCCTTGTTTGTCCCTTGGAATTTTCAAAATCTCCATGAAATATATATATATATATATATATATATATATATATATATATATATATATATATATATTATTTAAAATATATATATATCTCGATGCATATATTAAGATAATTTGCATCGGGGCATCAACAATGTTTATATGCACTAGTGTGTCAACCATAGATATATGCACGGGTACAGTATAACAATGTCGTTGTAGCATCCCACTCTACTGAGCATACTATTATTGACTTATTCTTCAAGGACACTTGTTTACAAGTGATCCGGGTATGGAACACTGTGATTTCATTCAGATTGTGGGTTATATATGATGATGTTGAGGTGTTATAGATCCTTGATTATATTGATGTATATATGTGTGTGTGTGTGTGTGTGTGTGTGTGTGTGTGTGTGTTGACATGTTCTTTTGACAGGTCGTCTTGAGTGTGCAGGACACATAACAGGTTATGGTTGTCGGTGGCATCAAAGGGCTTCTTTAGACTCCATATTGAGTCAGGGAGTGGATTGTATTGTTTAAGTATTTCTTTATTATGCACATATGATATATGATGAATTTTAGTATGATTTATGTATATGTATTTTTGACATTGTTTTGTCAGTGGATGTAGGCTTGATGATGCTTGCTAATATGACTCTCATAAGGAGTAAAGGGGCCTTGCACAAAAAACAAGATATTGAGGGAGATGGGTGGTAGTGTCCCTCTCACAACCTACTATCACTCCCATCGTAGCCAGAATTATAGGTTAACAATTACCTAGTTTGGTTGGTCCACGATGTCATGAGGGCAGACTAAGACAGTCGCTCACAAATATTTATAAGGGGCACACAATAAGGTGGTGTCCTTATTCCTTATGATCCCTTAGTCTCTCACAAGGTAGACTAAATGGAGTTTTGACTCCGAGGGGTTGGACAAACTTCCAAAAACAAGTCAACGCGAGTGACACTCTTGGAGCACGAGGATACATCTTGAAGGGCATGTTGCACAATTGAAACCTGAGTCAATAAACATAAGTGGCCTAGAAAACACTGGAACGATTAGACCTTTTTGGATTAAAATAATTAATTAAACAATAGATTATTAATTATTAAATCCAACCAGAAGTCTAAGTCGAAGTCTAAATTTTAAATAAATGGACTAATTGAATTGTTACATGTCTAAAGATTTGAAGGAAATCAAGTGTTAGGAAATAGTAAATAAATACCTAAAGAATTGATAAAATGCACAAGCATGCATGGAATTATTAAGAAGAAATCATTATATAGAAATGATTACAACTTGAGAGATTGGGTTCTGCATATAATAGAATTTGAGTCAACCAACCCTAACCTAACTAAGAATACTCCTAATCCAACTCTAACTGAAAACCTAGTTAGGTGACACCCATTAATTAAGGGGATTGGGGAACCAAGGGACTACTAAGAAGAAAATCAGGAACACATGGGAAAATGTGAGGAAAAGTGGCTTTTAAATAAAAGTAAAAGAGAAGTTAAATGTACAACCTGGGGAGAATGTGACACTTGTAGTGGGTGAATAATCCTTTAACTAAATTATTAAAAATTGATGAATTATGAATGAGGGACAAATGACCATGAGGAAGAATGCTATAAAGAAATTGACGTAGAAGGGAAGGGGATCAGACTTTTGGGGATAGCACTATTATGCTGCTGAATTTTCGATTGACCGTGTTTTTACTTGTGAGAGTTGTGACTCCAAGCTTGTGAAAAGAGTGGAAGTTCTTCCTTGCGAGACAATATTGGATGCTATTGTGTTCTGGCTTTTGTGCTTGGCCCCTTTGAGGATCAAGAGGATAATGGGGAATAATAGTACCTCTAGATTTAGTTGAGAGGTACCGGTGAAGTATCTGTGATTAGAAAGCAAAGGAAAGGAAGGAGCACAAGACTTGACGACATCTTCAATACACAACATTCTTCGATCCTAGTATTTTTATATTATGCATCTATTTGTAGCATTAGTGTAGAAGTATGTTGGACTGATAAGGTCTTTGTAACATCAATGGAAAGCCTGAATGCCCATGGTTACTTTTACTATCAACGAGAATTAGTTCAGAGTTTATATTTTAGATCATAGTTGTCACCATGAATAATATTTACAGTGTCTATATTTTAATAATTCATTGTAATTTCAGACATTTTTCGTACCCTCATTGAGCAGCCAGACCCTCTTTGTAGGATGGGAGTTTATTGTATATAGTCTATGTTTAAAGTTTGTATGTTTATCCATGTTCAATTTAAATGACCAGAGTTGTTGTGAGATTATTTATGAATTTAACAATGAATAGTTTGTTGGTAACTAAGGCTTTGGATTTGAATTTACATCGTGAATTTCTCTATTGATTTGAATTAATTAAAAATTATATGTGGATATCTTGTTGAAATCATTGATAAACCCACTTTAATAATAATATGGAGTATTTGTGTTTTTTTTATAAAAAACAAAAATTTTGGGATCATGGAAGGCTTGTTAAAGTCTTTAAAGTTCTGACTTTAACTTATAGTGCATTAGTCCCTTTTCCTAAACCAAAGTTATGCATGTGACCAGGAGCCAAAACCTAGTGCTAGTAAAAAAGGGCACTATTTAGGGTTTTAGAACTCTGATGCTCCATAGGGCTCTTAAACTCAACACTCCTTTTCTCCCAAATTTCTAAGTAATCGCTTTCGATCTTAAGAAGAGTTGATCGACAGTTGTCGATTACGCTACCCTACCAGCTTCCTTCGTTAACCTTTTACAATGTAATCTAACAATTGTTGTTGTTCACTAGATCTATGGATTTGCTTGACTCTAGAAGTTCAGAACTTCAGGGTCTTTGCAATCCTTAACTTTTACCTATTAACTTAGCTAGAGAGTCAAATCCTAATTCAACTCAGATATCAACGGTCCCTTTACCTTACTTCGATCTATGGCTAGAAGTAAATTCAGAGCTACGACAGTTCGGAGAACTGTGTTTCTTTGGATTCCATTCTCCCGGAGTGACAATCTTCTGGAGTGATGTGGAAGCCATGTTGTCACATTCAATGATGTGTCACAACAATGAGAGTGGCACATCTCACCTAAATTGGAAATGATGACAAAACCAAAGTACCCCAAATGAGTTGCATGTGTCATCTAAAATAGTTTGACATGTGGAATTTGATACGTCAGCTAAGATAGAGTTTACAAGAATGGGGTTCTGACACTTCGGCACTTCAAAACTGTGGACTTCAGAGTTTTTCTGCTTCATAACTTAAATTGGATCACCCGGATCACCGAACCTCTGAAGGGATCGACGATATAATGACTTACACTTTCCTTGATCAATGGATGACATCTACTCTAGATTTCAGAACTCTGAGAGTTTCCCACTTTTGTAAAAACCACCCTTTCTACTGAAGTACTAAATCCCAAACAATTCAAAGATCGATGGTTCTCACACCTATCTCATATCTATGGCTATAAAAGACTTTGGGACTACGGGATTTAGAAGTTTTTGAGGCTACAACTCTCGATACCTCTGAATTAGCAAAGGACAAACCCACAGATCTAATGATCCATGATTTACCATCCACGACAGTTAGGATTAATTCTGACTTCAGAAGTTCAGGACCTTTCACATATTCACAATTTTCAACCACCACCTCCCAAATGGTTGAATTACGAATACTCGGATCTATGGACACGTGTACCCAACATTGGACATTAAGGATTTACTATGGGATTTATACACTCCTTGTCAACTAGCCTAAAGGGCCTCTATCCTCCCTTCGTATGACCGAGAGCTATGACCTCGACTCAACTCCTTGAGTGCTAATCGAAGGTTTAATTCGACATTTGTGATTAAATCAATTGTGAAGGTAGATGGCTAGGAAGATTGTAGAGTCTCAACTAGTGCGATGTTTAAACCCTTTCCAGATTTCTGCAATATAAATTTCTCATTGATAGTGGGATATATTCCAACCATTGATCTGTCTGCAGGTGACGATCGACAGTCTATGCGGATTGCAGAACCTAAACTTTATAGATCATTAACTCAACCCTTGATTCCACAATGGATCCTCATCATTGATCTACCCTTATCGAGATTCGATGGTCGAGACTTAATCAGATGTTGAACCGATGGTCCTCCTTTGTAACTCCTAGATCTAATAGCTACTGTATCCTTCTCCTGTGGATCCAACGACTATAACTAAATCAATTATCTACAATGTAGATCACTTTGTAACTTCAGGCTTCGGGGCTCTCTAAGGGTAAATAACTCGGATCTTCCAAAGCGACGAAGCCTAAAGGTCTTAAGGTTTTATCAAGTGCACATCTTTGTTTGATTGGATGATCATGGGGATTCTGATATCCTTAGGACCAAATCCCGTCCACTGATTTTCTTCGAAGGGATGCCAAGCTCTTATTTTCCTCTCTTGAACCTACACCCATTCTTCCTCCTAAGCTTTTCCCCTAAAATTGAACTCCGATGCTCAGTAGTGTTTCCTCTTGAACACCAGTCTTTGATTGTTGAGTGTGTTCTTTCACTTCCCTTGTGTAAAGTTTGCAGTATCTCTCCTAAGCTCGTACTTCTGAAAGTTACGACCTCTGCCCGGCTTGAGAGGGTCTTTGTGCACTTCAGGTGTTGTATCTTCTTAACCATGGGGCTTTCAAGGAGCCATCTACACATGTCTGGAATTGACTCTTGAGGTGATGCACTATGTTACTAGTATATAAGCTTCATTCTTCTTACATAAATTTAACTCGTTCGTATAACATACCCTCTTCAATTACAAGTTTATTTTCTTCATAGTATCAACTAGTCATAAAAGTACAAAGCAGGCTTATAGTTTCTACCATGTGTTGAGAGATTTTCTTTGTTGTTCTTTTCCTCTTTAAAATTGTGATTATATAGGGTATCTAAATACTTGGTTGCATGTTGTATGGTTGTCACACCTATTCCAGGTAAACTAAATTAATTGAAACTGTCATAAATGATAGATTGTCGATTTAAGGGACTTTGTTTTACTGTTTAAGGTTATTGCCTTGATTTTACTAAAATTACTTCATATCCTTTAATGAGTAAGGTGATGAATTATTGAATAGTATGTGATGATGTATGATGAAATGATATTTTATAAGATTTTTTGTGTTGAAGAAAGTTGGTTAAGAACGCTGGAAATTATATTGAATTTTGAAATGAATTGAAAATATGGGAATTAGACACTTCCTTGTTCTGCAAAAAAGTCGTCAGTCTTGAGAACTTAAATGGTCAAGATCAATAAAATGAATCCTAGACTTGAGTGTTGATTATGTGTCTTGGAAGTCCAAAACTTGTAGGTAGGTTGGATGGGTAGATATTTTGATTGCCTTGTATGATGATTTATTATGTTAGAAGAAATGATGATGTGTGATGAAACTTGTTGTGGTTGATCTTGAATAATTGTGATGTTTCATTGTTGTTGTATATGATAATTATGGGATATGGAAGATCATTAATACACTGACATTGCATCAAATTCTAGATGTGCATTGAGATGATTGAATTAGACTGTGTATGACTGGAGTATGTTGATATCATGTTTAACTTGTTCTAATGATGCTTTCTTAATGCATTAAGGAAAAAGAAAAAAAAATATCTCTTACTGTTATCATTTGGTTATGACATAATAGAGAGGTTGTTACATATGGTATCATAACGGGTTCATCCCTACGACATTGGACCGTTATGCCATCTGTTTTTTTA
Source organism: Picea engelmannii (assembly GCA_009831015.1). NCBI lineage: Eukaryota > Viridiplantae > Streptophyta > Pinopsida > Pinales > Pinaceae > Picea > Picea engelmannii. The sequence goes on along the minus strand of ML780534.1, from coordinate 337,983 downwards.
AAGGAAATGACCGAGTTAAATCGCTAATAAAAAAAATCTAAAATGTTATTGTAGGTAATCATGGTTAGAGGACAGAGCGGAAGTAGATGACGTGGAGCTGGAGGAAGAGGTGTGACACCTTCGATAGCATCCACACGCAAAATTTCTAACCCCTAGGAAGAGGAGAAAAATGTTGAGCAAGAGAATATTGTTGTGGGAGGTGCAGTATGTATGAAAAGTTCCTTCCAAAGGATGTCAGAGGCGTTGATGAACCGCCTGGATAGAGATGAGGGAAGAGAATTTATACCCAATGAGGGTTCACAACGCGCCCTAGATTGTAGTAGTAGTATACAACGAGAACTAAAGAAGGTGAAATTTCCCAAGTTCTAAGGTGCCCCGGATGACTTAGCCGCCAAGGCATGGTTGGAGAACATGGCGATGTGCTTCACACTTTGTGGTTACACCTTGAACATGAAATTATGCATGGTGGTATTTCATATGAAGGGGAGTGATCTTCTATGGTGGAAGACACTCCTACCTCAACTAAACATAGTCGTCGAAGACGCCATGTCATGGGTAATTTTTTAGGAACAACTTTGGGAGAGGTATTTTTTTGAAGAATTCATTGAGTGTCAACTTAATGAGTTCAACGAATTACGATAGGGAAGTTATACGGTGCCATAGTATGAGGCCAGATTCATGACACTACTTAGGTATGCTCCACATCTAAACATGGAGAAGTTGAAGGCCAACAAGCTCGTGTTTGACCTTAACTCCAACGTTTGTGTGAAGGTGAGGATCGCAATGCCTCAATATTTCCATTATGTGGTTCAGAAGGCCCTTATAGCTAAGGAAAAGTTGAACGATGGGAGTCAAGATAAGATTCCCTCTAGACAGATTGGAAAAAGATCATCAAGAGCACAATAGCATCAAGCACCATCCAGACATACTATAGGGCATCAAGTTACACCTATAGTACTAGGATTTATGACAATACATCGACAAAATCATTAGCAGAGGACTCCTTATAGAGGACCAAAATAGTAGCAATGCCGACCGCAACAACATTTTAGGCATGTTCAGCAGAACAGACTGGGATCACGGGCTGTTAGACCAACAACTTCTACTTCGAAGACCAAGATCATTGAACAAAACACTAGATGCTGGACATGTGGTGAGCCACTTTACTAGCGACACTGTCTGATTGAGAAGGCTAGAGAGGTTGGATCATCAGGACCCACTATAGTTGGATATTTTGGTAAAGCCCACATGGTAGATGTAGCAGTGAACTATCGTTAGACTAATCATTATTCCACTGTGATAGAGACATCAAGTACAATCGTAGACCAAAACTATAGTATATTGATAGATCCAGGTGCTATAGAAAGATTTACCTCTATTGCAGCACTGAAGAGAATTAAGGTAAAGGTAGTCGAGCAGGACGAGTTCAAGCACATAGAAATGGAATCGAGTGCCAAATAGAGGGTTGGAAGAAAGGTTATAGGTTGTAGCCTTAACTTGTGAGACTTTGTAAAAAAGGTAGATCTTTATGTCATGATATTAGGATCTTATGACATAGTGATCGGTATGGATTGGCTGGAATCGCATGATGCGATACTTAATTGTAAGACAAAACGGTTAAGTTTTATGGATGATATGTGACATAGTAGAGTGATTGTAGGAAGAAATCGAGTGTCTGTGAGGTTCATTTCTTCCCTACAATTGTATAAGAGTATGCGCAAGAGATATAGACTATATGAAATCTTAGAGCTGAATGAAAAGGGTGAGGTGGAAGGATTAGAAAACCTTATTATAGTGAAAGAGTTTGCAGACGTGTTTCTAGAAGAGGTACCTGGTTTACCACCCAAAAGAGAGTTGGATTTTACAATAGACATGAAACTAGGAACTGAACCTATTGCAATAACTCCTTTCTGGATGTCAACACCTAAATTGTAGGAGTTGAATATGCAATTGAAGGAGTTGTTGTATTTAGGACTGATACGTCCAAGTGTGTCACCGTGGGGTGCACCAATGGTATTTGTTAGAAAGTAGGATGGATCGTGGAGACTTTTCATTGACTACCTTCAACTGAACAAATCTACTATCAAGAATCAGTATCCTTTGCCAAGGATAGATGATTTGTTTGGTCAAATGAAGGGAGGGACGTTTTTTTTGAAGATTGACTTGAGATCAAGATATCACGAGTTATGGATTAACGAGGAGACATCCCTAATACTGCTTTTAGGATGATATTTTGGCTCTATGAGTTTACAGTTTTACCATTCAGATTGATGAACTCCCCAGGGGTATTCATGAGTTTGATGAATGGGGTGTTCCATGAATACTTGGACAAGTATGTTCAAGTTTTTATTGATGACATGCTGATTTATTCTTAGATTAAGGAACAACATGATGAACACTTGAGGTTGGTCCAATAGTGCCTAAGAGAAAACATATTGTATGAGAAGTTATCAAATTGCTCTCTTTACCAATCGAAGATTCATTATTTGGGACATATAATATATGGAAAAGGTATCCTTATGGATCCAATGAAAGTGGAGGTTATTATGGAATGGCAAACACCGACCTACATACACGAAGTACGCAATTTTATGGTTTTAGGAGGATATTACTGACGATTTGTTGAAGGATTTTCAAAGATAGTGAATCCAATCACATAATTACAGAAGAAGAACAAGAAGTTTGTGTGGACAAAGAAATGTACGAAATCATTTCAAAAGCTTAAGGATTTGCTGACAAAAAACCAATACTAAAAGTCCCCGATATGGACAAGGAATTATTGGTATGCACAGATGCATCAAAGGAAGGTTTAGGTGGAGTTTTGATGCAAGACGGTCGAGTAATCACTTACATTTTGAGGAAGTTGAGAAAACATGAAGATAACTATGCAACACATGACCTGGAATTTTTGGCAATTGTATATGCCCTGAGATTTTGGAGACATTATCTAATTGGATGAAAATTTGAATTAAAGATAGATCATTGTAGATTGCAGAATATTTTTACACAAAGTGACATGAATGCATGACAAAGCCATTGGTCAAAAGTACTTAGCAAATACGAATTTGGGATTTACTTACATTAAAGGAATTGTGAACCGAGTGGAAGATGCGTTGAGTAGGAGACCACGCATATTTTTGGTGTTACCTCTTAAGATGAATCTTCGAGAAAATATTATAAATTTATGATTCGGAAATTAATGGTATAAAGAAGTTAAGAGTAATATTGGACAAGATTCCATGATGGTAACGAAGTATGAAGGTTATTCACTAGATGACAATGGATTGTTGATATTTAACAGAGGAATTTACATACCACCTAATGACAAACAAAGAAGTTTGATTTTGAGTGAAGCACATCGAGAAAAATACATGGCTCATCTAGGAGTCACGAAGATGAAGGAATATATTAAGTCTTTATTCTTCTGGAAGGGAATGAAAGCCGACATAATTATTTATGTGGCGATATGTCTAGAATGTCAACAAGTTAAGGATGAACATAGAGATCCAACAGGATTTTTACAGACACACGCAATTCCTAAATCGAAATGGGAACTCATTTTGATGGACTTTATTGTTGGATTTCCACTAAAAACAAAAAGACATGATTCGATTTTCATGGTAGTTGACACTCTCATGAAGAGTGCACACTTTTTTCTATTGCATACAATGTATCAGGCACATGATATAGCTAGAGTATTTTTCATGGATATTGTGAGATTACATGGGGCTCCAAAAATAATCATATATGATTGAGGATCGATGTTTACAATAAGGTTTTGGATCAATTTCCAAGAGGATTTGGGAACACAATTATACTTTAGCAAAACTTATCACCCAGAGACAGACGGGAAAATAGAAATAACAAACTAGATTTTGGAGGATATGTTACGTATGTATGTAATTCACCAACAGAAATGTTCGAAAAAATTCTTACCACTAGTAGAATTTGCTTACAACAACAGCTATCAAAGTACGATTAAGATGGAACCGTTTGAGTTTATTTATGGGAGGCCGTGTCAGACACCGTTAATTTGGGATCGATTGTAGGACAAGGTTTTGGTGGGACCAGAAGTGATTCAAGAAATGGAAGAATAGATGAAATCGATCAGACAGAGGATTAAAGAAGCACAATATCAGGATAAGATTTATGTTGATGTGCATCATGTCGACCATAGTTATGAAGTTGGAGACATAGTATTCTTATGGGTAAAACCACAGATGAGTTTGATCAAGTTTGGAAAGGGTGATAAACTCTCTCCTAGGTTCATGGGGCCCTTTGAAGTAGTGGAAAATAAAGGATCCATGGCTTATCGACTAGCCTTTCCTGATTCTTTGAGGCGTATGCAGGATGTATTCCATGTATCTATTTTAAGACATTATATTAGTGACCCTTCACATGTTATTGACATGAGTTCCATGAAGGTGTCGAACGAGGGTTTTCTCATGGCGGAGCCAATCTACATTTTGTACCATCGCATTTGATAGCTACGACGTTGAACAACCGATCAAGTCAAGATCCAGTGGGACAATGATAGTCCACACTCATCTACCTGGGAGGATGCATTTGAGATGCATCAACATTTTCCTTGGTTGATATATTACACATATATATCTATATCATATACATTCATTTAATTGATTTTACATATACTGTACAAACTTTGTGACAAAGTTTAAACCAAGAGGGGATGTATGTAATATCTCTCTCTATTGAACATACTATTATTGACTTATTCTTTAAGGACACTTGTTTGCAAGTGATCTGAGTATGAAACATTGTGATTTCATTCATATTATGGGTTATATATGATGATCTTGAGGTGTTATAGATGCTTCATTATATTGATGTATATATATGAGTTGACATGTTCTTTTGACAAGTCGTCATGAGTGTGCATCACACATGATAGGTTATGGATGCCAGTGGCATCAAAGGGCTTCCTTGGACTCTGGATTGAGTCAGGGAGTGTATTGTATTGTTTAAGTATTTCATTATTATGCACATATGATGTATGATAGATTTTATTATGATTTATGTATATGGATTTTTGACATTGTTTTGTCAGTGGATGTAGGCTTGACGATGCTTGCTAATCTGACTCGCATAAGGAGTAAAGGGGCCTTGCACAAAAAATAATATATTTAGGGAGAGGGGTGGGAGTATCCTTGTTGCAATAAGTAGGGATCCTTATTCCTTATAATCCCTTAGTCTCTCAGAAGGTCGACCGAATCTAGTTTTGACTCCAAGGGGTTGGACAAACTTTAAAAAACAAGTCAACGTGAGTGGTACCCTTGGAGCACAAGGATGCATATTGAAGGGCACATCAGACAATTGAAACCTAAGTCAATAAACATAAGTGGCATAGAAAACATTGGAATGATTCGACCTTGTTGGATTAAAATAAGTAATTAAACAATATATTATTAATTATCAATTCCAACTAGAAGTCTAAGTCGAAGTCTAACTTTTCAATACAGGGACTAATTGAATTGTGACATGAGTAAAGATTTGGAGGAAACAAAGTGTTAGGAAATAGTAAATAAATACCTAAATAATTGATAAAATGCACAAGGGTTCATGAAATTATTAAAAATAAATGCTTATGTATAAATAATTACAACTTGAGAGAATGGGTTGTGCATAGAATATAATTTGAGTCAACCAACCCTAGCCTAACTAAGAAGATTCCTAATCCAACTCTAACTAAAAAAATACTTAGGAGAAACCCATTAATTAAGGGGATTGGGGAACCAAGAGATAACTAAGAGAAAAATTAGGAACACATGGGGAAATGCGAGGAAAAGTTGCTTTTAAATAGAAATTAAAGAGAAATTACTTGTGCAACCTAGGGAGAATGTGACACTTGTAGTGGATGAATAATCCTTTAAGTGAATTATTAAAAATTGATAAATTATGCATGAGCACAGATGTTCATGAGGAAGAATGTTATAAAGCAATTGATGTTGAAGGGAAGGGGATCAAACTCTTGGGGATAACACAATTATGATTTTGAATCTTTGATTGACTGTGTTTTTACTTGTAAGATTTGGGACTCTGAGCTTATGAAAAGAGTGGAAGCTCTTCCTTGAGAGGCAACCTTAGAAGCTATTGTGTTTTTCTTTTTGTGCTTGGCCCCTTTAGAACTCAGGGGGATAAGGGGGAAGAAGAGTACCCCTGTCGTTGTTTGGAAGGTACTAGTGAAGTCTCTATGATTAGCAAGAAAATGAAAGGAAGGAGTGAAAGACTTGAAGGCATCTTCAATACGCACCATGCTTCGGTCCTAGTATTTTTATATTCCACATTTATTTGTAGAATTAGTGTAGAAGTATGTTGGAATGATAGGGTCGATGTAGCATCACTAGAAAACTTGAATTCCCATGGTTACTTTTGTTGTCAATGAGAATTAGTTCAGTGTTTATATTTTAGATTACAGTTGTTGCCATGAATCATACTTAAAATGTCTATATTTTAAACCTTTGATGTAATTTTGAATGTTTTCCATACCCTAATCGAGCGGCTCACCCTCATTGTAGAATGTATGTTTATTGTATATAGTCTATGTTTAAATTCTATATTTTTATCCATGTTGAAGTTAAATGACTAGAGTTGTTGTGAGATTATTTATGAATTTAACAATCAATAGTTCGCTAGTAACTAAGGTTTTGGATTCAAATTTGCATCACGAATTTATATGGTGATTTGAATTAATTCAAAATTATATGTGGATCTCCTATCGAAATCATTGATAAACCCACTTTAATCGTAACCTAGAGTATATGTGTTTTGTTTATAAAAACCAAAAAATTTGGGACCATGGAAGACCTGTTAAAGTATCTAATGTTCTGATTTTAATTTATAGTGAATTAGTCCCTTTTCCTAAACCAAAGTTATTCATGTGACCAGTATCCAAGACATAGTGGTAGTGAAAAAGGGTGTTATTTGGGGCTCTGGAACTCCAACACTCAGGAGGGTTCTTAAATTCAAAAATCCTTTTCTCCTTAATTATTAACCAACCGCTTTCGGTCTCAAGCAGAGCTAACTGACAGTTGTAGGTTACCGTACCCTACCACCTTCCTTAGTTAAATTTTTACAATGTAATATAATAGTCCTTGTTGTTCAGTAGATCTACGGATCTCTTTGACTCAAATATCAATAGTCCCTTTACCTTGCTCCGATCTATGGCTAGAATTAACTTTGAAGCTCCAACACTTCGAAGAACTATGTTGCTATGGAATCCATTCTCCCGGAGTGACAATATTTCGGAGTGATGTGGCAACCACTTTGTCACATTCGATGACATGTCACAACAATGAGAGTGACACGTGTTACCTGAATTAGCGTAGATGACGAAACCAAAGTACCCCAAATGACTGCCTTGTGTCATTTGAAATCAGTTGACAGGTGGCATTTGACATGTGAGATAAGATAAAGTTTATGAGAATTGGTTTTCGACACTTCAACACTTCAGAACTCCAAACTTTGGAGTTTTTATTCTTCACAACTTAAACTGGATCACCTAGATTGTTGAACCGTCGGAGGGCTCAGGGATCTAATGAATTACACTTTCCTTGATCAATGACTGACTTCTACTCTACAGTTAAGAACTCTGGGAGTTTCCCACTTTCATAACAACGACCCTTTATTCCAAAGTATCGAATCCTAAACAATTAAGAGAATGATGGTTCTCACACCTAGCTTAGATCTACGACTAGAAAAAACTTTCAAACTCTAGGATTTAGAGGTTTTTGCAGCTACAACTCTCGATACCTTTGAGCTAGTAAAGGAAAAACCCATGAATATGACGATCCATGATTTACCGTCAAAGATGGTCAAGATTAACTCTAGCTTCCGGACTTTGAGAGCTTTCACAACTTTCAACCACCACCTCCCAAATGACTAAATTCTTAATACTCATATCTCTGTACACGTGTACCCAACGTTGGACGGTAAGGATTTACTCTGGAGTTTCTACACTCCTTGTCAACTAGCCTGAAGGACCTATGTCCTCCCTTCGTATGACTAAGAGATATGACTTCAACTCAACTCCTTGAGTGATAATCAATGGTTTGATTCAACGATGATGATTAAATCCATTGTGAATATAAATGTCTAGGAAGGATTTTGGAGTCTCAACTAACGCTATGTTTAAACCCTTTCCCGATTTTCACAATAGAAATTTCTCATTGATAGTCAGATCGATGCCAACCATTAATCTTTCTGTAGGTGACGATGGGCGGTCTATGTGGATTGAAAAACTTAAACTTGCATGATCCGATAGTCAGGACTTAATCAAATGTTGATCCAATGATCCTCCTATGTAACTCCTAGATCTAACGACTACTGTAAGATTCTCCTACAGATCCAATGGCTAGAAATCACTTACTGATCTATGGTGTATATCACTTCATGGGGATTCTGATATCCTCGAGATCAAATATCCTCCATTGGTTTTATTTGAAGGGATTTCAAGATCTTATTTTCCTCTCTTGAACTTGCACCCATTGTTCCTCCTAAAATTTTCCCTTAAAATTGAACTCCTATGCTCAGTAGTGTTTCCTCCTAAGCATTGGTCTCTTATTGTCGAGTGTGCGGTGTTGATTCCCTTATGTAAAGTTTTCACTATATCTCATGAGATCATACTTATGAAAGTTACAACCTTTTCCCTACTTTAGAGGGTCTCTCTGCACTTCGGGTGCTATATCTTTTGAACCCCGGGGATTTCAAGGATCCATCTACGCACTTATGGAACTAACTTTCTAGGTGTTACATTATTTTACTAGAATAGAAGATTCAAGATTCTTACATAACTTTAACTCGTTCTTAAAACAAACCCTCTTCAGTTATAGTTTTATTTTCTTCACAATATCGACTAGCTATAAAAGTACAGAGCAGGCCTATAGTTTCTACCATGTTGTGAGAGATTTTATCTGTTGTTCTTTTCCTCTTTAAAATTGTAATTAGAACGAGTATCTAACTACTTGGTTTCACATTGTGGGGTGGTCACACCTATTCCAGGTAAACTTAATTAATTAAAATTATCATAAATGATATATTCTCGATTTAAGGGACTATGCTTTATTGTTTAATGTTTTTCCTTGATTTTAATGAAATTACTTCCTATCCTTTAATGAGTAAGGTGATGAATTATTGAATAGTATGTAATGATGCATGATGAAATGATATGGTAATATATTTTATGTGTTGAAGAAAGGTGATTAAGAACACTGGAAATTATATTGAATTTTGAAATGAATTGAAAATATGGGAATTAGACACTTCCTTGTTCCTCAAAACAGTCGCCAGTCCTGAGGCCTTAAATGGTCAAGATCAATCAGACGAATCCTAGACTTGAGAATTAATTATGTGTCTTGGAAGTCCTAACCATGCAAGTAGGTTGGATGGGTAGATACTTTGATTGCCACATGTATGATGATTTATTATGTTAGAAGTAATGATGTTGTGTGATGAAAATGGTTGTGGTTGATCTTGAATAAACGTGATGTTTCACTCTTGTTGTATATGATAATTATGGGATCTAGAAGATCATTAATACACTAACATTGCATCTGCATATAGATGTGCATTGAGATGAATGAATTAGACTTCATATGACTGAAGTATGTTGATATCATGTTTAACTTGTTCTAATGATGCTTTCTTAATGCATTAAGGAAAAAGAAAAAAAATTATCTCTTGTTGTTATCATTTGGTTATGACATAACAGAGGGGTTGTTATAGTCATTCAAAAATTGAAAACATTTTACAATTTTTTGTATTCATTCGGTGCTTTATAAATTAAGAAAACATCAAAACTTAAGAAAACTTAAGTATTGTTTATGACACATCGTTGAGTAGTAAAAAAAATTAGGAAATGACGATTTCCATATAAAAACAATAATTTTCCATTTTAAACTCAACAATGCACTTTGTAAATATTGTTCCTTGATGTGTATTTAGGTATTGTCGATTGGGAAAATGATTTTTAATAATATTTCAAATTGAAATAAAGTGGTGTTGTTTACAAACAAATGTTTGTCAGGGCACTTACTATGTAAAGAGCACAACAGTCACCATGAAGGTGTTTAAAAAAAAAATGATAGTGACATGATGGTTTGGGATCCAATGCAATGAGTGGTTTCATTTCAATGGATAAGAAATGCCCATATATAAATAAACAAACCTTATCAATAAATTGTGCTTAAAAAAAATTATTCTTGTCAAATATAGGAGAAAGAAAAAAACAGTGAGGAAATTAGGGCTTCCAATACTGAAGGTAACTATCAAACCCTTTTTTTTTGTTTGGAAATCCATTGAAGATTATTTGAAACAAATACAAGAATGATCAAGAAGATTAATATAATGAAACTATATACCTAAAATTTCTCCTATGTAGTTTTCTTTGTGATCGATAGTAATCCCCCTCAGATTTGTCTATTAAAAAAAGAATCCACCCACTCTGAATTATTTGTTGATAAATCTTTGTTACAAAAACATCCTTCCTAAACTTTGACAAGAAAATAAAAGAATGAATAGGGTTTTCCTTTATAAACGCAAAAAACTCAAATTCCCACTCATTTTTTCGTTGCATATTTCAACGCATTGATGATAAACATGCAAAATGTTTTTTTTTCAAAAATTAGATTTTCAATGTGTTATACCATAGGTAGCACATCGGTTCAATGTGTATGTATGATGCATTGATTTGTTTTCATAATAAATATCAAAGTATTGATAGTAAGCATTTTTTCTAAATTGATTTAGTCAATGGGTTATACATTTTGAAATGCACTAGTGTGAAGTGTAATTGATAACGTACTAGTGTGGTTTTTAAGTAATAATGCACCGCAAGATAGTAAAATTTGCACAATGAAAATGAAAACATCAGTATTTAAAGTTTTTAGAGGCAATAAAGGAGGCCATTATTCGATGCTTCTCTTAATTACACGCATTGTTTTGATTCATTTATCCATACACACCGATGTGCCTTTATCTGATAAAGTGCATTGGTGGTGGAGAGAGAGAGAGGGAGAGAGAGGGAAGGGGATACAATGAGTGAGAGAGAGAGACGGGGAGAGAGGGGTATATGTAGGAGGGAGAGAGGGGGGGGGGTAATATAGGGAGAGAAAGGGAGGGAGGGAGAGAGCCAACATGAGTAAGAGAGAGGTTGAGAGTAAGGTGGAGAGAGAGAAGGACATAGAGAAAGGTAAAGAGAAAGAGAGAGAGAGAGAGAAGGGGGGGGGGGATTGAGCATCAAATTAACATTTTTTATGTTCTAGGAGGATATTTTTAGGGATCGAGTAACTATTTCATATTTTGTAAAGTCAGATTGAGATTTGTTGTATAGCTGGGAAGAAGAAAACAAAGATGTTGTAAAAAAAAAATGGTTTTTTAAATGTGTTTTCAAGTTATAAAAGTTATTTGAAGTTATTTTTGAAGTAATAATGTTATATTCTACCCAAGATGATGGTTTTGGCTGAAATGCAGGAAAAAATGAGTTATAATATAAATAGTCAGTTCTTCATATTTCAACACCTCATTCTATATCCTTGAAACTCCTTCAATTTCTCTCACATTGATTGCGGTACATCTAGATTTTTTTTATAATTCATTTATCTCATTGAATTTTGTTTTATGTGTGAAGGTGTATATTAATAATTGTTCATTGAATTTTGTAGGATCAATATTCAAGATTGAGTTCAAATGCTCAAGATATTTGTGGACCCAAAATTTCACAATCTCTTATCAGGAAAAAGATTCCACAAGTAGATGTCTGATGAAAATGCAAATCTTCTTTACCCTACCAATCCTAACATGCTATCTTCCAACAACTTGCCTGGGTCAATGGTATTGCAACATGAATTTGATCTCTTTTCAGTAGACAACCCCGTAGGGCATAAGAAAAAGATGATCAAGTAATTGTATTTTTGGATTTTCAATGGAACTAATGTAAATGTATTGCTTAAATCCACATTTGTTTTAAAAAGGGGTTGGTTTCATGTTTATTGTTGGTGCAGAAAATTCCATTCTTCTACTAAGTGTTTGGTATTATGTCTTAACATATTAAAAACATTGTAATACTAATATTATTGATGTAATGTTCAATATTTTTACAATGAAGATTTTTATGATGAGAATCCTATCCACCATATACTGTTGTACCCCACTACGAAGTCAAGTCGTCAGCTTGTTGTTGAATAGAAATATCTCAGAGAGGAAGCATACCAAGAATGGTTGAAAGAACCACCTATTCAATTCCCACTATGTCCCGAGTCACTAATTCAAAACCTCGACAATAAAACTAGTTATTCTGGAAATAATATAAAGGTTGGTATGGATGATTTCTTGGGGGATACACAAGCCATGGAGCAAATTTTATTATATGAATTCCAATAAAATGAACTAGGGGAAGATGTTGATTTCATATATATCTTCTACAAAATCCTGAAATATGCTTCCACCACCCCTTGATTTGGTCCAGTACAATGTTTTACAAGTTTTACCTAGCTAGGGACATCAATGGTATTGTACAACTTGAAATAAATGTATGGTATGTCAGACATGTGTTTCTCGACACTTTTGAGGTAAATAACCATTAATTCCCCTATATTTCTAAGGAATATTTTCACAAAATGAAGGAAGAAAATGGATCGTTTTATTCATTCTTAATGAAAGTGTAAATTTGTATCGCCCACTAATTCTAGGTTACTCAAAAATAAGGTTCTTCCAAGTGATAATCTCTTGCACGATAGTTGCACAGAGGAAAATCAAATGTTGAAAATGTTGGGAGTTGAGTACATATCATACCATACATATCCATATCATTATATTCTATATACAAATGAATATATAGACAAATACATATGTCCATAATGTGGGCATGACAGGTACCATAAATTAAAAGACAAGAGTAAGGCACATGGTCCTCCTCATAAGGTATTGAGGCACATGCCTATAATTCCAAGGATTTAAAGGCTCTTCCATTGAAAATAATTATTCATATTGCAGGGATGGCATGCCTCACATACAAGTTATCTGGTAGTTATAGACTATACATTGCCTGACAAATTCAAGGATGAAGTACAAAGCCTATTATTGAGCATAGTTATGGATGGATTTAACCTGTATTCCCTCCAAAACACCATCTATTATGTTTTGCCAATGGTAGTGATAAATAAAAATATCCCCTTATTGTTTTCCTTGAAGAATGAACATCTTATGCTAGAGATTATAGTCTCGGGTAGAAGACAAGTGAAGAGAATCTATATCTACCTCCAACTAATGGTGATAAATTTAAGAAATTATGGGAAGGGATACATGTATATGATGTATCAAAGACCCATTCCAATGAAGAGGTATTTTACTTTATATGTCATATGTTTGTACACCACGAATAGGGTTGGAGTTTTCTCCGGTAAGCATGTTCATCGGTTTGTTTATATTTGTAATTTTATTTGGCATGATTCATTTAGTGCAGCTATAATTTTGACACTAACATGTTATGTATATGATAACATCATGGGTCTTGTAACAAAAGGGTATCATGGATGTAAATGTTGTGGATCTTCTATAGAGGATAGGTGGTCCAACCACCTACGAAAGGTGTTGTATGACTATTCGAGGGTATTCTTCCCAGAAGACCACCATTATAGAATGTTTTCATATGCTTTTAATGTTAAACCGGAGAGAACTCAGAGACTTGAAATAATGACACTGGAATATTGGAATAGAGAATATGACACAGATAAGGAGAAGGAAATGGAATAATTTTTTGATTCAAATGGGGAACTTGTGTTCAATGATCATGAATACTTTGACACCTATGCTGAGAAAATTCCCATTGGGATGAAAATGAAATCTATATTTTATGAGCTTTCATTTTGGGAGTATCTTAAAATTGGCCAGTTACAATATCCCATGCATTTATTAAAAAATGTTTCATATTCTTTATGGAGGAACATATCATGGAAAAAAAGAGACACATTGGTTGTCCGGAGAGATCTTATTGCTTCAAATACTAAAAAGAGACATTGGGCAATAAACAAAACTACAAGAGAGCTTGGTCCCTCTTGGTATTTTAAAGAAGGTTATGTCCCATAGATTTTGAAGAAAGATGATATTTATATGGTGAAGGATGTTATATTGGGTGTGAAGGAACCTTCTTTATATGGGTCAACTCTACGATGTTGCTTCACAGTAGAAGAGAATTTTTCGGTCTTGAGATCACATGACCATTTGAACCTTCTAAAGGTATGTATGTTGAATACATGATTCTTATTCTATTCTAACGGTGGTAAGAACATGTTATGAACTCACAATTTTTATGGAAATTAATGATGTCTTTGTCTATTTTGAAGTGTCATTATGGGTAAAATAATGAAGGAGAGTAACTCTTTTGTGAGAATCGAGTCTCCAAAATTCCTAGAGACCTTTTTTTGGCCAAACTACAAATTCTTTCAGCCGACAGATAAGTGTTTTTGGCCGAAAATTTAGACATGAAATCGAATAGTACCATGACAATGCCCTCAAATTTCATGTACCTTATTAGCCGAATGTATTTTTTTCATATAGTAACATCTTTTTGGCCAAAAACTTACTAGCAGGACGAATGATTTTCATCTAGTAACAAATTTTCAGCTGAAAGATCTTTTAGCCGAAAGAATCAATTGGCCGAAACCTTTTTTCTTCAGAAAACACCTTTCGGATGAAAATAATTTTATATATATCCAACACATCTTTAGGTCCACCCTTTTTCAAACTACTGAGAGTCTGGTGATGAGAGTTAGTCCACCCTTTTGAAAACTATTCATAGTATGGTTGGTGGTTGTTGTTGGTCATGGTTGGAGTTGGTTGTGGTTTCTTTTGGTCGTAGTTGGCATTGGACGCGGTTGGCGTTGGTCATGTTTTTTGTTTGTCTCGATTAGAGTTGGAGCTGGAATCCCGAATCGTACTCAAATGCTACCCTTCTATTTCACTGAGCAGAGTCATATATTTATAGTCATTTCAATTCATATATGCTAGTAAATTTCAATTCATATATACTAAGTAGAGTCATATCTTTGGTAAATTTGTTGAACCAAGTAGAGTGATAGATTGAGAATTGTTTCGAAACGATTTTCAACTAATACGAGCTATCTATCGTTAAGATGTTATAAGCATCAATAAAATGAATGAGATCCTTTTGTATGTTAATTACTTGTATCTTATCATCATTAAGGTTGTGAAAACATATCCCTATTGTCCAATGTCCCTGTTGTCCAATGTTCCTATTGTCTCTGTTGTGCAAATGGTTTTTCTTTCTAAACCTGAAACATATCCTTGTTGTCCACTTTTAGGTAATGGCATATCATAAGACATTGATTTTTTTCCCAGAGCGAGTTTTGGATTTATGGCATATTATTGTTTTCACTTTTAATAATTCATTTTTATTTTGTTTTTGACTTTTAAAGCCATTAAACAAGAATTGGTCAATTTCTAAAATACGAACTCTATAGAAATTAACTAAAATCTTGTATCTGCAAAACACTCGATACAATATATTATTTACATGTATTTATATTTAGTCTAATATTTAAAATTTTAATTTTTGGAAAATTTAGGTTACATATTAACTTGTTTATTTTACAATTAGATTTTGCAATTTTAGGAAATACATCTTCTTTCTAAATTCCTATTTGAAGATCTTGCAAAACATTCATTATTATTTTCACCCTTCTTTCTTCCTTGTGTCAAAATAGAGTTATGAGAATCTTTTATAGGTTTTCCCTCTTGTCCAATGTCCCTATTCTCCACTGTCCCTATTGTCCCTATTCTGCAAACGATTTTTCTTTCTAAACTCGAAACATATCCCAGTTGCCCACTTTTAGGTAATAGCATATCGTAAGACATTGTTGTTTTCTTAGAGTGAGTTTTGGATTTATGGCATATTAAAGAAGAATGAGTTTTCTTTTTATTTGAGTATCAACCTCTTTCATCTAATCCTTAGATTCAATTTGTAAATATAAATATATGATTTATTTTTCAACGTACAATTTGGCCATTTTTTCAATGTAATCAATGTACCGAAATAATAAAAATGTGTGTATTTAGTTGGATCATAGCAAACCTTAACATGGCATGGGATATATGCTAGAAATCATGAATAAATGAATAAACATGTCGGTGGTATTTTGATAGAGAACCGGTAGTAAGAGTTTAATATGGGAGATGGAATTAGGAGTCCAATCTATTAGATAGATGATAGTATTAATTTCAGTTTAATAAATAGAACAAGATCTAAATTTGTGAGAATCTGTTGAGCCTCATACAACCCACTTAAATCATGTAATCTTCTAAAATTTTGTAATGTATCAAATTAATAAGAATGTTGTATTTAGTTGACTCTCATGCCATAGGATATGATCAATAGAAACTTTATATTCCATGTCTACATTACGATGAAAATTGGCATGCACAGTAGCCTTGTGGCTTCTGTGCATGCCAAGCACAACAATTATAGGGTTGTTGTACATGCCAAATTGGCATGCACAACAACCCTTGGTATGCCATTTTTCTAGTAGGTTGTACTCCAAGTCAAAAACATTTTAAAATATGGCAGTTGTGTTTGAGGTGCAAGTCCCTAATTCAATGCAATGCCATCTTATTGTTTTTGTCTTTCACTGTCATGCTTGTTCCTTTATATGACTTTTGATTTGCAAATTTGATCCTTATTTTTTCCTAAAACTCATGTTTTTTTGGTCCTAAACCCCATGTTTTTTTCCCATTATTGATAGGAAATAAAATAAATCATGAAATATTTTAAAGTTTACATTGTTGATAGATGATACATATAGTGCTTGAATAATTATATGGATGTTGTGCATGCCAAATTTGGCATGCACAAAAACCATAGGGTTGTTTTGAATGCCTAATATTTGTCATCTTGTTCATGAAAATATCATCATTATGCTCAGTGCCAAAAAAACATAATTTGATTGGTTGCATTCTTAAAGGTATATGAATTCAAAATAGCTCAATGAAATAAGGATTCATGCATGCAACACCATAAATCTTATGTAAACAACTGAAGAAAGTAAGATATTTTGAATTCACCACTAGCGGATCTAATATTTAGATCATAATAAATAATATATGTATCTAGATTTGATATTTAGATCATATTTTGAATTGACACTTTCATGGCTTGAACAACCCTTACCTATTTTGCTTGAAGTAGGGGTGATCAACCCTTCCTTAGGCTCTCCCTCGAAAAGAAATTTTATGTTATTTTTCCTTATTTCAATTTCATTCGATGCATTTATTAAATTTATTTTAGTAATTTGCAAGTCAATATATCCTATATCTTGATATTCTATAAGGTACTAGTTAAATTAGCTTCACTTCATATTGCATCACCATCTAGGTTTAGAACCTTCGCTTAGAACCATAGGTTTAGGAGTTTTATGGTGGTGGCAAGAATTGTTCCCTACGCGAGGGATAACGAGTACAAAACATATTACTTTTTACTCATTATTTCCCTACATCCCTAGTCTTACAATATATTTCACTCATTATTCTTGAAGAGTGGGAAACAAGCATTGTCCTATGATTTGGTACACTAAGGATGAGTCTCCTTATCCAAGATATACCAAAACAAGTTCACTTTGGTAGGAATCTTAAATAATTTAAATAACTCTTTAATATACATTATAAAAAAAATTACCTTCTACATGTTACACATAAATTATCTTATAAATTACCTTCTACAATTTACACATAGATATAGATTATCTTCTACATGTTACATTTTTTTTTATATTTAAATATTTTCATGTTCATTATATATAGCATCATAGTCATAAATATAGTTGTTATTTTTTTCAATACATGTCTTTGATGTTTTTAAGTTGTTATAAATGCTTAAATGCCTTCAAGTTGCTTTATAAATTATATTTCCATTTTATGTTTCTATAACTTATGAACTTTTACATTCATGGATTTTCAAAGGATATCTATCGAGGCGAGATGTCGAGACAAGAGTCTCCAAATATGCCTCTCAAATGCTATAGACTATCCAATGAAGGAGGAAGAGGAACATATTCTTTGAATGAGACACCGAGGATGTTGAAGACTCATATCTCAACAAGGAAGGAAAGCTTGGGAGGGGCAACTAGTGACCAAAGGCAATCTACTTAGATGAACATATTATCAAATGAATTTGTGAATAGATCATCTAAACAAAGTGCTTAAAATAGTGCTATGGATGCAACTTTATTAGGTAGGTTGCACATTAATACTCCAACACCGGAGAATGTAGGGAATACTTCACGCCAAGAAAATATTTTAGGTACTTTTTTTTTATTTTATCTTTTTGTGTATCTATGTTTATGTTATATATATATATATATATATATATATATATATATCCTTTTTTTTTTTAATTTTTTGTTTTTGTTTCTGTTAAATGTTGTAATTAATTTGAAATGTGTATGTGTAGAGGATGAGTTTAATGCAAGAGAAGATAATGAAAGAGAGAGTGGTTATCATGAATATTCCAATGTTGGTGAAGATGGTGAAGGTGGATTCAAGGGGTGTTACCAAGAAATATAAGATTACACACCTACATTCACCTATCCCTCAGATGTTGGTGATGATATTCCTTGGGAAGGGTATACTGAAGAAATGACCCTCGAATGATACTCAGGTGATAAAAGAAGGCTTCAAAATGCTTTGAGGTGCTTGGATCTCCCTCGAGAGAGTAAGCAAATCTTGGATATTGTTTTGCATTCATTGCAGAAATTTATCAACGCATATCAAAAGATGGGGCTAATAACTAATAGTTTTATCGATTTGATGAGGAGACGAAAGTCAGAGGTGATGGGCCCCAATAAATGGGAAGTAGTAAAAGGTAAAGTTTCAAAAGAAGATGCAATTTCTATGTTCAATTTCAAAGAGGTGCCAAAGTGAAAGATGTTGAAGGTGCAATAATTTAAGCACCCAAACATAGCAGGACACCTTTATAATAAATTTTTGGTAGTGTATGGGAAGTTTTCATGGAATAATGAGGTTCCACATTACTTTTATAGACTCTTTTATGCAGATTTTTTAATGGGAATGCACTATGATTATACCATCCTACCATCTAGTTGTTATGGAGCTAGTAAAGGACAAACATATGATAAAAAATGGGCATATCGAAATGCAACATTGCAGAGGCCTCCACGACCTTTAGTATCTTGTCCAACATTGGAATTTGTCTCACATTTAGAGATGTGAGCTACATAGAATGTTGACAAGGAGGCCATGAATGTAATCAGAGAATATTTAGAATCATGTTTTTATGGTGTTGATGTTGGTTTGAATCGTCAGAGAGCTGAAGC
>ML780534.1:279590-318108 GCA_009831015.1 Picea engelmannii | reverse complement strand
AGAAGGACTTTTGGAAATTTGGGGGGGAATGAAGCATTTTGAGATTAGGGACTGTATTTTCTAGTTGGGAGTTTGGGTGGACTGTTACAGGGGTGCACGGTTGTTGGGAGTTTTTGGCTCGGGGACTAGGAATCCTCACAGAATCGTGGAGCTAGGGAGTTACATAGGCTCTGTTCCTAGCTGGTAGGGAGGAAGGATTCAGTTTTGGGCAGAGTTTGGGCAGAGCAGCAGTGAGGACAAACGGAGTTTGGAGAAATAGCATCAAACAAAGGTATGTATTTTCATGATTACACTATATTAGGTGATTATCATTAAGATGTTGAATATGTTGTGTTATGTGTTATGTGGTTGTTACGTAAAAAATATTTTCATGTTGTTCATCAATTTAATTTATGCTGAATAATAAATGATTATAAGTTGATGATTAAATTGTACAGGATATAATTTCTCCATTCTCTATTTTACCTTGTATTTTATAAGACTTTGTGGGAAGATACCTTACAAATTCTCATTGGGAGAGTTTGAATATGGTGGTATTTCACAGGTATCATTGCATGTTGAAAACAAATTTAGTTATATATGAAAATTCCAATGTCATTTAAATTATTAATTTAAAATAAAAATATCTTAAACAACATATAATTTATTGAATCTTAGGGTATGTTGGGTAAGACTGTGACTCAACCGACCATGGGAATGCCATACTCTTGTGTGGTTGATGATATTAAGGTTGTCACATCACATGTATTACATGTTTCAAAATTTAAAACTACAATTTGATGTGTTAAAATCATTTAAATTTAATTTTCAAATGTACAAATTTGAAATGTGTTATAGGGAAATGTGGAGAAGAGAGTTCCAGTGCTTGAAGAGAATGTGGAGAAGAGAGTGTGAGAGATGGGGATTGAGGAGGATCCATCCATACCTAAGAATGATGCATCTACTCATGATGATGTTCAATTAAATGTATGTACATTGCACATAAGTGAGTTTTAGTTTGTTTTTATGTTGGGCCTTTTATATATAAGTGTTCAATCTTATTTGTGTTGAATATGCATTTTTTTTTTACCTTTTTAAAATTTATATTTGATCAACTTTTTAATTAAGCCTTTCCTATTTATAGAAGGGTTACTCAATTAGTTTCTATATAACTTTTCAATGCTTCGATCAATCATTTTTAAATATATAGAACTATTCTATAAGCTTATCGTTGTATAAAATGGTACATTCAATGTTATTTATGTTTAGATCATGATGAAAACCTAATTCTGAATCTAATATTTGATTATATGAGAACATAATATAGATCTCCCACATCATAAAGAGGGAAGATTCTAAATTCACTTGGATACCGATATTATTTAAGATTAGATCATGATTCAACCAGAACTATTCTAGATTTTAAAATATGATTACATGATATTATTCATGATCTTATTTATATGTTTAAACTATAGATCATGATGCAAGAAATTCTTGAGAATTTGATTATTTGAGAACATACTCTATCCCACATTAGAAAAGGGGAATATTCTAAATTTGCTTTGATTGCATTACTTGCCTTCTTGTCTAAGAATGTTGTAATATGCGGATTTGTGTTTTCAACATACAGTGAAGTGAATTCCCTCTTGGGGTATTGTCAAAATCTTTACTAATTGCTTACTAACCACAAAACAACATTTGTATATTTACAAATAATCTATCTATGCACATGATCCCACTTATGTTTAGATCATGATGAAGGCATATTTCAAAGAGAATTTGATTATATGTAATATGAATATTTCTCATGTATAAAGATGAAAGATTTTAATGGTTTTTTAAGAATGATTTAATATATGTGCATATTTTTGTTTTCTGCATGTACATGAGAGATTATATGAGTAAACCTATTCCACTATAGAAAGAGGAGATACGTATTTTCTTGGAAGAATGGATTTTAATATGGATATTTTTGAATTTTCATAGATATAAGTATTTTCTTGGAAGAATGGCTTTATATGGAGATTTATGAGTCCTTTAATTTGAAAGGGAATTTGATTGTATGAGAACATCTATTCCACTGTATAAGAGGAGATAAGTATTTTCCTGGAAGAATGGATTAATCTTGATGTTAATATTGATGATCTGTTGGGGTATGTTATTCTTTATCATTTCTATTTAATAAAGTTAAATATATTTAAAATATTTGATTTGGATTTTTATGAGAAGAACGAAATGAATACAAATTATTAAAATATTCTTAACAGAAAATAACAGAGATAAGGTAAAATTGATTTTCTATTCAATAAGGAAATAAGATGAAACTCTAAAATGCAGCAGAAAACAAGCTTGTTGGAATGGTGGTGGCTTATCTCTAAGAAGAGATGTGATGGTTGTGCTCATTCACAAGAAGATGGTTACAATGAGGCTCTAAAAGCATTTTACAATAAACATGAATGTCAAAAACCCTAGACATCCAAACACCTAACCCTAGGATATGAAGCGCCAAAGGTCATGTGGGCCCCGTTTAGGTAAGTTAGTGCATCAACTTCTCGAGGTCATAAATTTTGCATAAATCTTTGTTTTAGGTGCACGATAGCTCATTGGAAAGGTCTAACTGAGAAGAAAAAATTTCGACTAACCCATGGAAATTCCCAAAACAATCCCTGGGGCCCAAAATCCCAAAAAAACATCGTTTAGGGCCTCAAAATGACCCTGAAAGTTTGGAACTTGAAAAAATGTCGAAAAACTGCCAGGGTGGAAAACTGTATTTCGAGCCAGTGGAATAGGTGGGTGGCCACCGATATCCACCTGGATCAATATTTGATAATAGAGTATATGCTAATATGTGTTATTGTTTTTTTTTTTTAATGCGACAATGATATTTACATAAATAAACCCATGATCAGGGATTCATACATGTAGGAAATACAACTGGTACCTAAGCGCACATATGTTGGCCACCCTTGTAACCCTTGTTGGTAACCCTTCGAGTGGTAGCGCATTAGAAAACACTTGTATACAGATTGGCCTAGATCTACTGAAGCACTTCATAGATAAACCGATCAGTCACCTGACTGTTATAGTGCCACCAAGAATATCACTCGGGAAGATACTATCTAGTACCTTGGTAGTTGGGTAGTATGGCTAAGGTAATGGTATAGCCTCCTTAGTTGGTGCCCTGAGATATTGGTTCTAGTACTATTTTTGGACCTCGCAAGAATATCAGAGAGATCTAGCACTTGGAAAACCCTTGTCTGTAGAACCCTTGAATAACCTAACCCTTGGGTTGGAAACCAAAAAATCAAAACAAAAAAGAATTATTGTCGCACAACTGTGCCTCCTACATTCGGATTGCAAAAATGCTACAGATTTCTTCCTGTTAAGAATTTGGGCATTTAGTCATTGTAGTATTCTTCATATCGAAGTATAACTCCACAGGAGTTAAAATAAAATAAAAATTATGATCCTGTTGGCACCATTATTTGAGATTTATCCCATTGGATTCCTCTATTCGCCCTTATCACTGTCATACCTATCATTTTCAACAATTTGTTTTTTCTCGTGGACCCGACCCCCTTCCAACACCCTTATTTGAGACTTACCCCATTAGATTCTCCTCATCACCCTAATCATCATGATACACTTCACCCATAACCCATTTTTCGTGTGGTCCCATTGTCGTTTTTCCTCTTCATCATGGTCCACACCTTTAACCAAGACTTGGAAGCTCGCTTCAATGCCTTTCTCTCTAATTTCACAAAGACACAACAAGAAGTGAGACAAATCAGTGCCAATGTTTCCACCATCAATAAAAACATGCATTCATCCATCGATGCCAAAATGGAGGACCTCAAACAGGAGCTCGCTAACCAACTTGCATCCTTCAATACCTAGTTTTCCTCCTTCTCTACAATGATTTGTCCCAAGATACATATCCCTACAAATATTCTCTCCTCTGACCCATCTGACCCACCTTTGCAACCTGGAGGTGAAACTTCCTCTCATTCCCAGAATTTCCAGCCCCATCACTTTCAACATGACCTACGCTTTTTGTGTGTGGATGTGACCAAATTTTATGGATCGGATCCGACTGGCTAGGTAACTCAAATGGAACATTATTTATCTTTGTATGGAATTACAGATGAGTTGGCCAAAATTTGGTATGGTGTTCTCCATCTATATAAAGAATGTTGGCAATGGCGGAAATGGAGAAAAAATTCCCGCCAAGGGCATGTGTCTTGGACACAATTTGTGGCAGAGATTTATGAATGCTTTGACATTGACACCAACCATTTAGGCCATTTGACAAAGTTGACACAATCTGGCACAGTGGAATACTTTATAGCCACTTTTGAGAAATTGGATTTTTGCACAAAGGGCATGTATGATGCTTTTTTCCAAGAATGTTTTATTAGTGGCCTCAAGGATGAGATTCATGCCCATGTCCTCATGGCTAGGCCTCAGATTTAGGTGGAAGCTTGGTGCAAACCGCCCTTCTCTCCAAGGGCTACGCGACCTTCTAGTCTTAGGATCTTCTCAAGACTGAATTGAAATAGTCTTCGATTCCCTGTTGGAACCTTTCAGAAACAATCCACAGGTCTTTTCAAAACTCCATCCTCATGCACAAGCGCTAAAATGAAAATCTCCTCCACCTGACCACGTCTTGTGACAACATGCCTACAGAAAAAGCATGTCGCAATTTTGCATACCGGCTATGTGAGTCAACCAACTCTCTATCCTTTGAACACTCGATACTCGAAGTTCTGAAATATTCATATCAGATCAACGGTCCACAACTGCTCTCCAACCAATGACTGTGATCAAGTTGCGATTCTGCATTTCCTAATTTTTTGCAACTCCTACCTCCTACTTTCCAATTCATGAATTAGAGAAACTCTAATCTTTCGCCACACATCCTACCTCAATGAATGACCACGATCATTTCAGGATTTTAATTTCATGAATTCTCACAACTCCACCCTTTGACCTTTTCACTCTGTGAGTCAGCGAAATGTTGATCTCTTGCCACGTATCTCCTTTCAACGGATGGTCCTGATGATTTTGGGATTTCGAGATTTTGCGAAATTCACTCTACTTTTTCCAAATCTTTTGGTTCTGTGAAATTTCGATGACTCCTCGCGGATAACCAGTGTGCTGCTTCTCCAAGATCTAACGGATTGAAAGATTTTGGATCTTTCTAAATGAATCTTAACCCTTAGTCGTATCCAACTTTCAAAATTCTTGTTTGAAGGATTTATCCCACTCAATCCTCCGTACTTGTCTCTTTTTCGAACTTAAATTTTCAACTCTTCACCTTTAAATGCTTCAATTCTTAAAAACTTAGAAACTTTTCTACATGTTTCCTTCCGAGACTTAAAACCACTACTCCTCCTGAGCTTCTGGTAAATGAAATTTAAATCTCTCCCCTTGCACACACTTGCACTTTGTGTATGCTTCAAAAGATGTTTTGATTCCCTCATGGCATACTCTGTGCTCAACCTCCCGAGCTTTCAAACTTTAACACAATTTTGTTTCTATATGCTCTCCTTGCGCTCAGTATGCACACTCTGCATACAAAATTTCCCCGCTATTTCTTATGAGCTTTAATTCGAAAAATACTTCTTCACATGCACTCCATGTGCTCTTCATGCACTCCTTGCATAATCTTACATAAGAGAAACAATTGAGCTCATTTAATTATTTATTCATTCACTATGAACATCATCCATTCACAAACACATAACAACACAGTCAAACTATAAACAATATCAACACTATATATTTGGGTCAATTTCCTCTGTTCAATTCATTTCAAAGAAAATATAATTACAGTTGCTATCTCCTACAAACATAAACTGAAAATTGTCTAAGGACCCAGACATTTTTCTCTCTTTATCCTCCTATCCAAATACTATTACATTCTTTTCAAGATGATACCTATTCAATAAATGCAACCTAATGACTAATCAGTGATAATATCCCACACCTCTAATATATTACAATCATGTAAAGGATTTACAATGGTTCCATCCTTTCAAACAGTGGCCGAACTTTACAGATAGCTAATTAATTAATGATAAAATAAAATAAAATATCTTTACACCACTATCACGATGATTAAGGTCGGTTTCGTCTCCTTTGATGCATTGAGGTGTCAATTCTAATCCCATGTCTACTTCCTTTTGATGTGATAGCAATGCTCCTGCATCATACTCCTCTGGCCAAAATATTCATGGACTCTTGTCCATGAGCTCTCGCATTGTTTTTCCATGTTTCAAAATATCAGTTTCATTTACCCAACTTGAATATTCTACTGGGTGATCTTTCCACTTTACCAAATATTCATGATACATATTTCTTCTGGTTTTCCTTCCAACTCTCTGTTCTAAAATTTTCTCCATTTGAGGTTTTTCTACTATAGGAATTTGTTCTTCCTAGTGAACCTCTACCTGATCATCCAATTATGTTGTATCATCTCTTTTATAAGGATATAAATATGAAACGTTAAATATTGGTGATATCCCAACATTATCTGGAAACTCAATTTCATAAGCATTTGCTGCAAATGTTCTAAGGATATTGCATGGTCCTGTCTTCTTCATCTTCAATTTATTATATGTTCCTCTTGGACACCTTTCTTTCCTCAAATGAGATAAAACTTCATCTCCCACTTTAAATTGAACTTCCCTTCTATTCTGATCAACTATGTCCTTATACTTTTGATTACTATCATGTATCTTCCTCTTAACTTGATCATGAAGTCTTTGCATTTCTGTAGCAAAATCTTCTGGCCTAGTGCTCCTGAATTCATATTGTTTCAATTCTCTCAATTCTGCAACCCCTCTCGGTTGTCTTCCATATACTATCTCGAATGGAATTTTTCTAGTGCTTCTATTAACTGAATTGTTAAATGCAAATTCTGCCTGTGCCAGAATCTGATCCCACTGGCAACCTTGTTCAGTGACTAAACTCCTTAACAAACATCCTAGACTCATGTTCACCTATTTAGTCTATTTGTCTATCTGAGGGTGATATGATGAATTAAAATATAAATTATTTCCTAGCCTCTTCCATAGATTCCTTCAAAAGTGTCCCACAAACTTAGTATCCCTATATGAAACTATGCTTCTGGGAAATCTATGTAATCTCACAAATTCCCTGGAAAAAAAATTGGCTATGTGTGTAGCATCATTTATCTTCTGGCATAGCATAAAATGTGTCATCTTAGAAAATCTATCAACCACAAAAAATATTGAATCACTTCCCTTCTGGGTTCTAGGTAATCCCAATACAAAATCCATACTAATTGCATCCTAAGGCCTTTCTGGAATAGGAAATGGATGATACAAACTAGTGTTTTGTCTCTTCCCTTTTGCATGTTGACAAATCTTACATCGGTCTACAAATTTCTTCACATATGTCCTCATACCTGGCCAGTAATACAAACTACTCAATTGCGAAAATGTTTTATCATGCCCAAAATGTCCGGCTAAACATACACTATGTTTTTCCTTCAAAAAATTATCTCTCATTGAACATTTTGGTATGCACAATTGGCTTCCTTTAAAAAAAAATCTATCCTGGATCAAATATTCTGACCATGAGTTGTTATGCCTCAATAAAGGATTTCCATATGCTTCATAAGCCTCCTTAAAATATGGATCTTCTTGATACATTTCCTTAAGGTGCTCAAACCCTAAGGTCTTCACTTGAAATTGTTGTACAACCAAACTTCTCCTGCTCAAAGAATCAACAACTTTATTAGCATTTCCAAAAATATGTTTAATGATAAAAGTAAAATTATGCATAAATTCTACCCACTTAGCATGTCTCTGATTCAACTTCTCTTTCCTATTAATAAATTGCAAGGCTTGATTATCACTATACAAGACAAACGCTTTTGTAATTAAGTAATGTCTCCATTTTTTCAAAGCTTGAATCACTACATAAAATTCTTTGTCATATGTTGAATATTTCTCCTTAGAATCATTCAAATTTTCACTGAAATAAGCAACTGGCCTAGTATCTTGACTCAAAACTGCTCCAATGGCTATTCCACTTGCATCACACCTCACTTGAAATGTTTTTTTTCAAAATCTGGTAAAACCAGAACTGGTTTCTCTGTTATATTCTTTTTCAACACTCTAAATATTTTCTCAGCCTCCTTTGTCCAATTAAAATACTTATGTTTCTTCTTCACAGTGTCCATCATGGGTGCACATATACCACTAAAATTTCTGATAAACTTTCTATAAAAACTTGTTAAGCCATGGAAACTTCTCACCTCAAATATGCTCCTGGGTGATGACCATTCCTTGATTGCTCTCACCTTTTCTGGATCCATCTTCAATTCATTTGAAGAGATCACAAAACCCAAATATATGAGCTCTGTATTCATAAAAGAACTTTTCTTCAAGTTTATTAACAACTTTTCTTGCTGCAATATTCTCATCACTAATGTCAAGTGCTTTAAATGTTCTTCCTCTATTTTGTTGAAAACTAATATATCATCCATATATACAATGACAAATTTACCTATAAAGTCCTTCAGTAATTCATTCACAAATATCATAAATGTTCTTGGAGAATTTTTCAATCCAAATGCATGACTAGC
This sequence comes from Picea engelmannii, assembly GCA_009831015.1. NCBI lineage: Eukaryota > Viridiplantae > Streptophyta > Pinopsida > Pinales > Pinaceae > Picea > Picea engelmannii. The sequence goes on along the minus strand of ML780534.1, from coordinate 309,509 downwards.
CATTCATACAAACCTTCATTTGTCTTCATTGTTGTTTTCCATTCATCTCCCTCTCTCATTCTTATTTGATGTTATCCACTCTTTAAGTCTATTTTTGAAAAATAGCTTGCTCCACTCAAACAATCCATCAAATCATCCATCCTGGGTAAAGGAAATCTATACTTTATGGCTATCTTGTTGATGGCTCTGGAATCTGTACACATTCTCCATCCCCCATCTTTATTTGGAATCAATATAGTTGGCACTGCACATGGGCTTAGTCTTTCCCTAACTAAACATTTATCCAACAACTCCTGACCTTTCTTCTTAACTTCTTCATTCTCTTGAGGTGTCAACCTATACACTACTTTATTTGGCAAACTGGCTCCTGGAATCAAGTCAATATGGTGGCTAATGCTCCTAATAAGTGGTAATGAATGAGGCAACTCATCCACTACTATGTCAGTAAATTTATCCAACAATTCTTGGATTTATTCAGGTAAATCATCCACAGAAGTATTGGTAAGGATAACTCTTGACTTCCTTACTACAACAAATTTCATTTCTTGATCCTTCTTGACCTCCTTCAAGAGTTCCTTCCCACTCATGAGAAGTATTCTTGTGTTGGCTTCTTCCTTTTTTTTCTTCTCTTCTATTGGTAGTAACATGTGATTCCTCCCATTATTTTCCAGAGTATAAGTGTTTTTTCTCTCATCATGAATAACATTTATATCAAAATTCCATGGTCTCCCCAACAAAATATGACCAACATCCATGGGAATCACATCACACAAAATCTCATGTTTATAGCCTCCTATTTCAAATTCAACTTTCCATTGTTGACTTACCATTACTTTATGTCCTTTCTACAACTACGATACTTTATATGAACTTGGGTGTGTAGTCGTTTCCAGCTTCAACTTCTCGACCATCTCTATTGATACTAAATTATCATTACTCCCACTATCTATAATCATCTTTCAAACTTTGTCCTTTATCTTACAAGCAATCCTGAACAACCTCGTTCGTTGAACTGAGTCATCTATTTATTTCTCTGGATTTATAAGAACCTTACTCATCATAAGATTTTGTCCTCCTTCTGCTGCCTCTGCTTCCACATTCTTCTGAGATTCAGAAATGTGTGACTCTCCTCCTCCTTCCTTCTTTCTCTCGGGACATTCCCAAGACATTTGTCTTGTCTTTCCACAGGTGTAACATTTAACTCCACCTACTCTACTTCTTCCTCTTCCTCGAGGAAAATAATTTCTCCCACCAAACGGTCTTCTTTGGGAACTTCCTCCTCTTTCAACACGAACATATGATTTCTCATTGTCATCCTTAGATTTTGGTGCCTTATCATAAACAAATCCATTACCTCTATTTAAGCCTCTACTTTTGTTTTGTTGACTCTGGTTTCTAGCCAACTTTTTCTCTTCCTTTAGGGAAATCTGATAAGAATCTTCCACTGTCCTCACGATCATCATGTTGATTTCATCCTAAATTTCATACCTCAAACCATTTGTATACCTGGAAATGTTTTCATCATCCTTCTCTATTTGTCCAGTCATAATATTCAGCCTATAAAATTATTCTGTATACTCTTTCATTGTCACACCCCTCTGTCTCAGGTTCTGCAATTTTATGACCAACTCTATTTGGTAATCCCTAGGTATGAATTTAGCCTTCAATTTGGATACCATCCTATCCCAATTCTCTATATTTTGTTTTCCTTTGCTCCCTCTTTCTACCTGCAGTTCATCCCACCACAGTGTTGCATATCCTTTTAATATCGTTACAACATGTCTCACCTTCCTTCCTTCCTCGACATCTTCATAGTTGAAATACTTTTCCAGTGACCTTATCCAATCCAATAAGTCTTCAGCATCCAAGTTACCTTCATACATTGGGATGTCCATATTTTCTCTAGCTCCCAACTTCACAACATCTTTCAATAAGTGTTCTTCATCTGCATCTTCCCCTATAACTTATTCAACTTATATTTCTTCGCTTTTTGCATCACTAACATACAGTGGCATATGTTCTTATTTGAATTTCTTCCATCGCTTCCAACCTTGCGCGAAGTTCTCTCACTTCTCTTCCTACAACATAGTTTTCTATAGGTGGTCCTGTGCATACCCTTGACAACATCGCTTCAACTTTTCCAACATACTGAGTTCAAATTCAAATCTTTTTCAGGATCTAATACCATTTGGTGCAGACACCCCTTCTCTCCAAGGGCTGTGTGACCTCCTGGTCTTAGGATCTTCTCAAGACTGAATTGAAATAGTCTTCGATTCCCTGCTGGAATATTTCAAAAACAATCCACAGGTCTTTCAAAAACTCAACTCTCATGCACAATAGCTAAAACACAGGTCTCGTCCACATGACCACGTCTTGTGACCACATGCCTATCGAAAATGCACGTTGCGATTTCGCGTATTGGCTATGTGAGTCAACTGACTCTCTATACTTCGAACTCCTGATACCTGAAGTTCTGAAATATTCAGATCAGATCAATGGTCAATAACTGCTCTCTAGCCAACGATTGTGATCAAGTCGTGATTTCACGTTTCACGAGTTTTTGCAACTCCTACCTCCTACTTTCCAATTCATGAATCAACAAAAATCTAATCTGTCGCCACATGTCCTACCTCAATGAATGACCACGATCATTTCATGAATTCTCACGACTCCACCCTTTGACCTTTCCACTCTACGAGTCAGTGAAATGATGATCTGTTGCCACGTATCTCCTTTCAACGAATGATCCTGATGATTTCAGGATTTTGTGTTTCGTGATTTCATGAAATTCACTCTACTTCTTCCAAATCTTTTGGTTCTGCAAAATTTTGATGACTCCTCGTAGCTAACCAGTGTGCTACATCTCTGAGATCTAACAGCTTGAAATATTTCGGCTCTTTATGAATGGATCTTAACACTTAGTCTTATCCAACTTTCAAACTTCTTGTTTGAAGGATTTGTCCCGCTCAATCCTCCATACTTGTCTCTTTTTCAAACTTCAATTTTCTACACTTCACCTTTGAATGCTTCAATTCTTAAAAAAATAGAAATTTTTCTGTGTGTTTCCTTCCGAGACTTAAAACCACTGCTCCTCCTGAGATTCTGGTAAATGAAATTTACATCTCACCCCTTGCGCACACTTACACTATGTGTCTTCTTCAAAAGACGTTATGATTCCCTCTTGGCATACTCTGCGCTCAACCTCTTGAGATTTCAAACTTTAACACAAGTTTGTTTCTATACGCACTCCTTGCTCTCAATATGCATACTCTGCATATGAAAATTTCCCACTATATCTATTGATCTTTAAGTCAAAAAATAATTCTTCACACACACTCCTTACGCTCTTCACGCGCTCCTTTCATAATATTACAGAAGAGAAAAAATTGAACTCATTCAATTATTTATTCATTCACTATGAACATCATCCATTCACAAACACATAACAACATAGTTAAACTATAAACAATATCAACACTGTATATTTGGTTCAATTTCCTCTATTCTATTCATTTCAAAGAAAATATAATTATAGTGGCTATCTCCTACAGACAAAAAATGAAACTTGTCTAAGGACCCGAAGCTTTTTTCGCTCTTGATCATCCTATATAAAAACTATTACATTTTGTTCAAGTGGGTACATATTCCATAGATGCAACCTAATGACTAATTAGGGCTAATATCCCACACCTGTAATATATTACAGTTGTGTAAAGGATTTACAATGGTTTAGTCCTTTCAAACATTGGCCCGACTTTATAGGAAACTAATTAATCAACGATAAAATCAAAAAAAGATCTTCACACCACTACCAGGATGATTAAGGTTGTTTTTGGCTTCTTCGATGCGTTGAGGTGTCTATTTTGATCCCGCGTCCGCTTCCTTTTGATGTGATAGCGATGATATTGCATCAAAGCTACTAAAAGAGCTAAGGAAGCGCAACAAGTTGTCTCTTCTCAAACCTACAAACCCTCCTTTATTCCTCGCACTAAACCAGTCATTCCTGCTCCTCCTTCGACTCCACTAAAGATACAAAAATTGACCATGGAAAAAATGGTTCAACGCCAACTCAAAGTCCTGTATTATAATTGTGGTGACAAATATTTTCCTGGGAACAAATGTAAGGAACAAAATATTTTTATGGCCATCTCGGAGGATGTTTTGGAAGACGATTTTGAGGATCCCCTTTTGGTTGCATCCCCTGAACCCACTGACATGGCCCCTCCCTCTGACCCTCCCAATATTGAATTGGTCATTTCCCTGAATGCTCTCATTGGCTTTTGTGCTCCCCAAACCCTCAAGATAATTGGTTACATTAAGCATCGGAAGGTCATCATTCTTGTGGATAGTGGAAGAACCCATAATTTTATTCATCACTGCATTTCCCAAGAAACTAATTGTTATATCAGTGTCGTCAATAATTTCCAAATGATGATTTCCAATGGTGGATCCATGAAATGTGGTGGGCATTGTGAAAATGTGTGTCTCCATATTGGTGAGTACCATCAAAGAAAACTAAGATAACCCATATTTCTCATGCACCAACTTTTCCTCAAATAGTCTAAATATGTTTTTTGTTCCTCAAAAGTTGAGTAATTGGGTCATCTTGTTGTAAAGGTCATTGTCAGGGTGGATTCTAAAAATATTGAAGTTATGTAGGATTGGCCTCGCCCAAAGACTCTCAAAAGATTGCGTGGATTTATGGGTTTAACATGTTATATCACAAGTTTGTCAAGAATTATGGAAAGATTGTGACATCTCTCACTGCTCTCCTTAAAAACAATTCTTTCACTTGGACTCCTGTAGTTGCTCAGGAATTTCAAACCTTGAAGGCAACCATGTGCACCAGTCTAGTCCTGGCCCTTCTTGATTTCACAAAGAATTGTGTCCATGGGCACTCAAGGTTTACCAAAACCTATGACAAGGTCAAATGTTCTTTTTATAGGATGGTATGAAACAAGACATTCACAATTTTGTGAAAGATTGTGATGTTTGTCAATGCAATAATGAAGAAACTATCAAATCTCCTAGAACACTACAATCAATTCCAATTCCACCTGCTATTTGAATGGATATCTCTATGGATTTTATTGTGAGATTACCTAAATCAAGCAATAAATCAATAATCATGGTGGTAGTTTACCATCTTTCCAAGTATGCTCATTTATGTGCACTTCAAAACTCGTTTACAACCTCCATTGTGGCTCATTTTTCCATGGATTAGGTCTTCAAGATTCATGGCATGCCTCATTCTATTTTTTCTAATAGAGACCCCACTTTCACCCGTAATTTTTGGCAAGAAATGTTCAAGCTATAAGGCACCCAGTTTCATATTAGCACAACTTATCATCCCCAAATTGATGGTCAAACTAAAGTTGTTTGGAAACATATGTGAGGTGTTTTGCATAGGAAAGGAAAAATCAGTGGGCTCAATGATTACCACTAGATGAATGGTGGTACAACACTTCTTACCATACAACTACCCACATGACTCCTTTTGAAGAAGAATATGGACAAAAACGACCTTCATTTCTCTCATACCTTCCAGGTGTCTCGAAGGTAGAAGCAATTCACCAAATGCTTACAGTTAGAGAGGATATTATTCTCACCCTCAAAGAGAATTTGGTCATGGCCCAGAATCACATGAAACAACAGGAATATCAAGGTCTCTCTGAACATCAATTTGCATAAGGATATCAGGTGTTTCTTCGACTGCAACCTTATAAGAAAAATTCCCTCAAGGTTGACCCTTGTCAGAAATTGGTGCCCAAATTTTATGTTCCTTATACTGTTCTCAAGCGTGTGGTAAAGGTGGCTTATTAGTTAGCTTTTCCCAATCATTCTACACTCCATATTATTTTTCATGTTTCCTTATTGAATAAGGTGATTGGAACTAAGTTCCAAACTCAAGCCAACCTTCCTAAGTTGGACGAAGAAGGATCCATTTGGTTAAAACCATAATCATTTTTGGACCAGTGTGAGAGTCATTTGTGGCCACGCACCATCAAGGAAGTGTTAGTCCAGTGGAAAGATACAAATCCAGTAGATGCCACTTGGGAACTAGCTACCATTTTGCAGTAATTTCCTCATCTCAAGATTTGACGACAATGATGTTATGTTTGGGACGTAACCCCTCACGTAGGTAGAATAATATATTTCCATGTAATAAAGGCCAATATTAATAAGGCCTAGAAATAAGGAAGAATAAGTCAAATGTAATAAGACCTAATAAAAATTTCCTCTTCTAGAAGGATCTTCCTCTAGATTGTTCTTTTGGATAGACATATTTAGTATAAATAGGAGTCGAGGTTATGAGAAGTTTGTCTTGGATATTATTGTAATAAACCTCTTATTTGCTGTAGGTTTCCCCTTCAGAGAGGCAAGTGAACATTTCTCTTAGTAATCAAATTGTTCTTTATGGTGCTATTCTGGTATTATTGTGGTATTGTTCTGGTTATATCATTGTTTATCTATCATTTATAGCTAATTATTTATTGATGGTGACACCCTAGGCACCTACCTCAGCAGGTCCCGCGCCTGACCTCCCGGTCCTAAGGATCACTCTAAATTACCCTCGAGTTGGAATGGCTCCTTTGATTCTCTCCTGGAATCCTTATTAAGATTTGACCCACAGGTCTGTCCTACTCGTTACAACCCTTAGGCTTGAGCGCTTCTCCATTCTCAACAGAAAATAACAATCGGGTTTCGGGGTTTTCCAGTCCCCGATTTCACCAACACTTGCTTCCTCGAATCCCCGATCTTTGATATCCTGATGCACTTTATTTTCGCTTCAGCCCCTCCTGGATGTGCTCCCAGTCCACACGACCCTGCCTTATATGACCACGATCCTATCTCTTATCGGGATTTGGGTTTTTGGGTGTCAATATCTATGGGGTCTCTTGTCCATGGGATCCCGGAGTTCCCGACTCTCAACTTCCTGACAGTTGAATTTTCCTTTTGGGGAATTTCCCGAAGGCTTCGATCTCGGCCACACGTCCTTAAGGCTGGACGATCCTTTCTGCTCCTCGCTATTTCGTGATTCGTGATTTCAAATGCTCTAGTTGCCTTGTCTTCAGGATTCACGAAACATCGAATCCCGACTTCCTTCGGATTCCTAACATGCATCCCCAATGGATGGACGGCTTAGATTGACCCTCAAATTTTGCCAACTGCAAAACCGAAAACACTTACCTATGTGAGTCCTGATGATCGAAATGCCAACGGCTTCCAATCTCGTCCACATGTCCCAACTGATGGACGACTCCAATTGATTCTGGGACTTTCACTATGAAAATTCCTGATCACTCGTCCTCGTGATTTTCGATTTCATGAATGCCGAAATCCTGAGGACCACGCCTCTCATTGGAAATTTCCTCCTCCCGTCCACGAAGCTTAACCTCCGTACAACTCCCAGTCAATCCAATGGTTGACGGGTATCTATGTGCAGATACGGCGGTCCACAATCTCCTGAGATTGAACTCTGGATGCACTGTAACCTTCACACTTCTCTGGCAGATCTGACGGCTGGTGGGGTTTAGCAAATCCTCCCCACAGATTCCTGACCGTCGATTTCTTCCCTTTGATAAATTCTATGAAGGAAAACCAAGAACTCCTCCTGGACTTATCCTCTTGCACTACAAACTTCTAATGTCCCTCAATGTTCTCAAAAGCCTCACTACTCCAGAGCCTCTCACAAATTCGAGCCTCTACGAGGATCCTTGCACGCACTCCTTGCGGCAACCTTTAGATACTTTCAAATATCTAAGAACCCTTCAAATCTGTGCACACCTGCAGCAACAGTTTTTTTTATATTTTTCTCAGGTTCACAATCCCTGAGACCTCACTCGGCCTGCACACTCCTTGCACGACTCCTGTGCCCAAATGCACTCTCGGTAAATGAGAAGAAGAGTTAAACTACCTGATCCCTTCATCAACGCACTCCTTGCGGACGAATTCAACTGCACTCATTGCAGGAATCTCTTGCTCAGATAGAGAAACAATTGAAACTCATTCCTCTTACTCTTCCTCTCTCATATTTCAAGCACTCAACAAGAAATCCTTCATACATAGCATAAAATCAATTCCATGACAAAAAGAATAAGTCATTCATGAGCATAACATCAATACACAGAGAACAACACAAACCATGAATTGGAATCAAAGCTTTCTATTAATCCAAACGCCTGTACATGGGTGTTCTTACACATCTCTCTGCTTCCCTCCTGTGTTCTTCATACACAAACACTCATAACCCTGTTACAATACACAATGAGGGTGTTTATATCCTATTTCCCTCTTGTGCTCTTCAAACTGTCTAATCTAGGATTTAAAATTCTATCTACCTGCATTTACTATCTTAAATGCCTCCTACCTACTAAGGATGAGAGCGTATGGCTCAAGATCCGATTACATCACATAAGTGTGCCTCTTATTAAATGACTTCATTTAAGATGGTGCATCAACTTCAAGAAGATTTCAAAATTTGTGCTGGTGTGTGTCCAGCTGTCTCTTGCCTTCCGCGTTGGCTCGCTTATCGTAGGAGATACTCCTGCATCATACTCCCTCACTTGAAAACTTTCACGGGCTCCTGTCCATGAGCTCTTGCATGGTATGTCCATGCCTCTGTATCTCTGCTTCAGTCTCCCAACTGGAATCTTCAACTGGATGGCCTTTCCATTTGACCAAATATTCAAAATATTCTTTCCTTTTGGTCTTCTTACCAATTCTTTTATCCAGTATGCACTCCATCTATGGTTTTTCTGCAACTGGCATTTGGTTTCACCACTAAACCTCTGGATGTTCCTTTTCTGCTCCTACTTCCTCAGGCTTATATGGGTACAAATCTAAGATATTGAATATCGGAGAAATTCTGATCCCATCGGGTAATTCAATCTCATAAGCATTTGCCCCAATTTTCTTCAAGACCTTGCATGGTCCGATCTTCTTCATCTTCAATTTGCTATATGTTCCCCTCGAGAACCTTTATTTCCTCAAATATTCTAGAACCAGATCACCAACCTTGAACTGAAGTTTTCTTCTATGTTCATCGACTCTGCACTTATACTCTTGGCTTGAATTCTACAATCGCTCCTTCACTCGGCTGTGAAGTTCCTTCATCGCTTCTATGAAATCTTCTGCACTAGCGCTCCTAGTTGCATTCTGTTCCGAATCCCTCAATTCAGAAATTCCCCTCAGTTGTATGCCATAAACAATATGAAATGGACTTTGTCCTATACTTCTATTCATTGAGTCGTTGTACGCAAACTCTGCCTACGACAATATATTGTCCCAACTGCTGTGGTGCTTTGTCACCAAGCTTCTTAGAAAATCTCCTAGACTTATGTTTACCACTTCTGTCTATCCATCCGTCTGAGGATGATAAGCCGAACTAAATAACAAGTCAGTTCCTATATTCTTCCATAAATTCCTCCAGAAATTCCCTATGAACTTTGTGTCTCGATCCAAAATAATACCCCTTGGCAAGCCGTGAAGTCGAATGACTTCTTTGAAAAATAGGTTCGTGATGTGAGTCGCGTCACTAGTTTTCTGACATGGGATAAAGTGTGCCATCTTTGAAAATCTATCCACCACCAGAAAGATCGAATCATAACCTCTTTGTGTTCTTGGCAACCCTAATATGAAATCCATGCTAATCGCATCCCACGACCTCTCTGGTATGGGCAATGGTTGATAAAAACCCGCATTCTTCCTCTTTCCTTTCGAATGCTGGCAAATTATACATATATCCATAAATATCTTAACTTTTGCTTGCCTTTCTAGCCAAAAGTATGATTCGTTCAGCTTGGCGAATGTTTTGTCATGACCAAAGTGTCTAGCCAATCCTCCACTGTGTTTCTCCTTCAACAGATTCTCCCTCGTGGAGCAATTTAGAATACATAGTTGATTGCCCTTAAACAACAATCCTTCCTGGATCATGTATTCATCGCATTGGCTTCTGTCTCTGAGAACTGGGTTCTCAGCTGCTTCATATGCTTCTTTAAAATCCTAATCATCTACATACATGTCCCTGAGATCATCAAAACCTAACGTCTTGACTCGGAACTCCTACAACAACAAACACTTCCTTCTCAAAGCATCAACAACTTTGTTAGCAGTACAAGAAATATGTTTAATCACAAATGTGAAATTTTGCATATACTCAACCGATTTTACATGTTTTCGATTCAACTTCTCCTGTTGAGTCACAAACTGCAGTGCATGATTGTCATTGTACAAAACAAATTCTTTCAGGATCAAGTAATGCCTCCATTTCTTCAATACCTGTATGATAGCATAGAACTCCTTATCATATGTGGAGTACTTCAATTTCACCTCATTCAACTTCTCGCTGAAGTACACCATCGGCCTGTCTTCTTGACTTAAGACTGCCCCGATTGCAAACCCACTTGCATCACATTTCACCTGAAATGTCTTTTGGAAATTCGGCAACACCAAAATTGGTTGTTCCGTAATCTTCCTCTTCAACAGATTAAAAATTTTCTCAGCCTCTGTTGTCCAGTGAAAAGACTTATGCCACTTCTTCACTGTATCCATCATTGCTGCACTAATTCCACTGAAATTTCTGATGAATTTTTGGTAGAAACTAGCCAGTCCGTGAAAACTTCTCACCTCAAAGATATTCTTCAGTGATGGCTAATTTTTAATCACTTCCACCTTATCTGGATCCATCCTCAAGTCATTTTCCGAAATAAAAAACCCCAAGTAAATGAGCTCTGTCTTCATGAATGAGGACTTCTTCATGTTTATCAACAACTTCTCCTACTACAATCTCTGCATCACTATAGCCAAATGCTTCAAGTGCTCTGCTACTGATTTACTGTAAACCAGTATGTCATCCAAATACACAATGACAAATTTTCTGATGAACTCCCTCAGGACTTCCTTCATCAACCTCATGAAGGTACTTGGCGCATTTGTTAATCCAAATGGCATAACAAGCCATTCATACAACCCTTCATTTGTTTTGAATGTTGTTTTCCATTCATCACCTTCTCTCATGCGAATTTGGTGATAACCTCTTTTCAAGTCAATTTTCGAAAAAAAATTGGCTCCACTTAAACAATCCATCAGATCATCCATCCTTGGCAATGGAAATCTGTACCTGATGGTTATCTTGTTTATTGCCCTCAAGTCAGTACACATCCTCCAGCCTCTATCTTTCTTCGGCCTGAGTAATGTCGGAACAACACATGGAATCAAGGTTTCCCTAACCAAACCTTTGTCCAACAAATCCTGGACTTGTCTTTTAACCTCTTCATTCTCCTGCGACGTCAATCTATACGCAGCTTTGTTTGGTAAACTGGTTCCTGGTATGAGATCAATATGATGACTCACACTCCTGATTGGTGGCAACGAATGAGGTAATTCATCCACTACAATGTCAGCGCACTCTTCCAACAGTTCATGAACCTCCTCTGGTAAATCATCCACTCTTGTGGTAGTCAGAACAATCTTCGGTTTTCTGACCACAATGAAATGTGGATCCTCCTTCTTCTTAACCTAGGTAAGGATTTCCTTCCCACTCATGAGAAGTACTTTGTTTCTCACTTCCGGCTTCACCTCCTTATCCTTAATTAGAAGCAACATGTATGTCCTTTCATTCTTCTCTAGGGTGTATGTGTTCATTCGCCCATCATGAATCACATCTGTCATATTTACATGGTCTACCCAACAATAGATGACAAACATCCATAGGAATGACATCACATAATATCTTATCATTATATCCTCCTATCTTAAATTCAACTAAGCACTATTTGGTGACATTTACCTAATGTCCTTTTTGTAGCCACGAAACTTTATATGGACTTGGATGATCAGTCGTTCCCAGCTCCAGCTTCTCTACCATCTCGGTTGAAACGAGATTGTCTGTGCTACCACTGTCCACAATGACTTTGCATACCCTGTCCTTGGTCTTGCAAGCAGTCCTGAAAAGTCTGGTCCTTTGGACTGAACTTTGCACCTCTCTCTCTGGTGTCAAAAGGACTTTTCACATCACCAACGATCTTCCACCTTCAACGTCTTCTGCCTCAACATCTCTCCTCTATGCTTCGATGATGTGAGTTTCTCCAGTTTCTTTCTTTTTCTCTAGACACTCAAATGACTTGTGCCCATTCTTTCCACATGTGAAGCATGTTATTACTCCACCTCTCCCCCTTCCTCTACCTTTAGTATGAGGAAAAGTATTTTTGTCAGCATAATCTCCTCTCTGCTCAGTATGTTTTCCTCTTTGTTCAGCATATCACCCTCACTATGAGCTACCACCTCTCTCTGTCCATGTCTAAGGTTTCTTCCAATCATCCCTGGGCTTCTGGGTTCTTTCCTGGGAAATTGATTTGCCTCTGGGATGACTTTTGCCTCTGCCCCTCTGACTCTACTTTCGGCTCAGCTTCTCTTCAGCTTTCAGAGCCATCTGATAATCATATTCCACCGTTTATATGTTCACCGTACTCATTTCATCCTGGATCTCATATATCAGGCCATTCATATACCTGGCCACTTTTTCATCGTTGCTTTCACGGTGACCTACCCTGGTATTCAATCTGTAAAACTCTTCAGTATATTCCTTCACTGACATCAGCTTCTGTCTCAGGTTCTGCATCCTCCTGAACAGAGAAATTTGATAGTCCCTGGGAATGAATTTTGCCTTCCTCTTTGCAATCATCCTGTCCCATATCTTAATTTTTTGCTTGCCTTGGCAATGCCTATCTGCTTGTAGTCCATCCCACCACAAGGCTGCATGTCCTTTTAATCTCGTGACGACATGCTTAACCTTCTTGTCCTCTTCGATATCTTCATAGTCAAAATAGGTTTCGAGAGCTCTAATCCAATCTAGAAGCTCTTCTACATCCAGATTTCCCTCATAAACTGGAATGTCCATCTTCGCCCTTGCACCCATTCTCGCAACATCTTTAAGCAAGCGTTTATTTACTGCATCTTCTGCTGTGACTTCTTCTTCTCCATGTCCAGCATCATCTTCATTTTTGGACTCACTGATATCTCCTACATCATTTGTGCACCTTTGTCTTATCTCCACATCCACAAGTCTAGCACGTATGTTATGAAAATCTCTTTTTACTTCTGGATTCTGCACCTCTCTACCCCTTACTTTGGACATCTCCATTTCCTCTTCCTGATAAGGTGATTGAATATCTCTTCTTCTCGATGGCATGGTGAATTCTCCCTTTTCCCTGCTACAGAAATCAAAGAAGATTTTCTGAGCTCTGATACCACTTGATGGCGACACCCTAGGCACCTACCTCAGCAGGTCCCGTGCCTAACCTCTCGGTCTTAAGGATCGTTCTAAATTACCCTCGAGCCAAAGTGGCTCCTTTGATTCTCCTCTGAAATCCTTATTAAGATTTAACCCATAGGTCTGTCCTGCTCATTACATCCCTTAGGCCTGAGTGCTTCTCTATTCTCAATAGAAAATAACAATCAGGTTTCGGGGTTTTCCAGTCCCCGATGTCACCAACACCTTCTTCCTCAAATCCTCGATCTCCGATATCTCGATGCACTTTCTTTTCGATTCAGCCCCTCCTGGCTGCGCTCCCAGTCCACACGACCCTACCTTATATGACCACAATCCTATCTCTTATCAGGATTCAAGTTTTCGGGTGTCAATATGTATGGGGTCTCTTGTCCACGAGATCCTCGAGTTCCTGACTCTCGAATTCCCGATAGTTCGCTTTTCCTTTCAGGGAATTTCCCGAAGGCTTCGATCTCGGCCACACATCCTTAAGGATGGACGGTCCTCACTACTCCTCGCTATTTCATGATTCACAATTTCAAATTCTCTGGTTGCCTTGTCTTCAGGATTCGCGAAACGCCGAATCCCGACTTCCTTCGGATTCATGACACGCGTCCCCAATGGATGGATGACTCAAATTGACCCTCGAATTTCACCAACTGCAAAACCGAAAACACTTACTTATGTGAGTCCCAATGATTGAAATGCCGACAGCTTCCGATCTCGTCCACGTGTCCCAAATGATGGACGACTCTGATTGATTCCGGGACTTTCACTATGAAAATTCTCTATCACTCGTCCTCGTGATTTTCGATTTCGCGAATGACGAAATCCCAAGGACCATGCCTTTTGTCAAAACTTTCGTCCTCCCATCCACGAAGCTTAACCTCCGTACAACTCCCAGTCAGTCCAATGGCCAATGAGTATCTATGTGCAGATCTAATGGTCCATAATATCCTGAGCTTGAACTCCGGATGCACTGTAACCTTCATGCTTCTCTAGCAGATCTGATGGTGGGCAGGGTTTCGCAAATCCTCCCCATAGATTCCTGACCGTCGATTTCTTCCCTTTGATAAATTCTACGAAGGAAAACCAAGAACTCCTCCTGGACTTATCTTCTTGCACACAAACTTCTAATGTCCCTCAATGTTCTCAAAGGCCTCACTACTCCAGAGCCTCTCACAAATTCAAGCCTCTACGAGGATCCTTGCACGCACTCCTTGTGACAACCTTCAGATACTTTCAAATATCTGAGAACCCTTCGACTCTACGCACACCTGCAACAACAGTTTTTTTGATATTTTGCTCAGGTTCGCAATCCCTGAGACCTCACTCAGCCTGCACACTCCTTGCACGGCTCCTGTGCCCAAATGCACTATGGGTAAATGAGAACAAGAGTTAAACTACTTGAGCCCTTCGTCAATGCACTCCTTGCATACAAATTCAACTGCACTCCTTGCAGGAATCTCTTGCTCAGATAGAGAAACAATTGAAACTCATTCCTCTTACTCTTTCTCTCTCATATTTCAAGCACTCAACAAGAAATCCTTCATACATAGCATAAAATAAATTGCATGATGGAAAGAATAAGCCATTCATGAGCATAACATCAATACACAGAGAACAACGCAAACCATGAATTGGAATCAAATCTTTCTATTAATCCAAACGCCTGTACATGGGTGTTCTTACACAGTTCTCTGCTTCTCTCCTGTGTTCTTCATACACAAATGCTCATAACCCTGTTACAATACACAATTAGGGTGTCTATATCCCATTTCCCTCTTGCACTCTTCAAACTGTCTAATCTAGGATTTAAAATTCTATCTACCTGCATTTACTATCTTAAATGCCTCCTACCTCCTAAGGACGAGAGCGTATGTCTCAAGGTCCGATTACATCACACAAGTGCGCCTCTTCTTAAATGACTTCATTTAAGATGGTGCATCAACTTCAAGAAGATTTAAAAATTTGTGTTGTCGTGTGTCCAACTGTCTCTTGCCTTCCGCGCTGGCTCTCTTTTCGTGGGAGATGCTCCTGCATCATTTATGTTCTGCATACTATTTTATATATGGAATACTAAAAATGGTTATAACTTTTTGCAATCACAATCCAAATTAAATTCTTTCATATAAGTTAAACATTATATGGAAACTCTAAATTTAAATCAATGATACATATCAAATTTCACTTAAAAATAGAGAAATCATTAACAATGTTTGTCATTAGCATACCCATAATACATTTCATAAATCAAACAACAACAACAAATACAAAATTATATGAAAAACATGATATACATGAATGATATACATATGAATATACATTTCAAACATACATCTCAACAAAATTTGCAATAAACATGTCATATACAGATCTCAAGTCAAATATAAAACAATCAATATAAATGTCAATCAATACCACTACTATCTAGGTCCACCACTAGAGCCATGTGCATCAGTGTGTCTACTACCAGAGGTAGATCCTCTATCAAGAACAACTATCTCATAAATAAATTTTGGCAAAAGTGTACTATCAAGTGTCTCTATATCAATATCATGAAGATGTGTAGTATTACCCGACGTGAACATAGTGTCTAAAGAATCAAAATCTTGTGACACATGTGGATGAATACGAGGAGGAGGGGGATCGATGGATGATGACACATGTGGACTAGGATAATGACAATGATTGGTGGATGGTTACAAAATTGGAGGAGGAAGGGAGGACTAGTAGAATATGTTGACGCTTGTGGGGGATAAGTTGGAGGATGAGGAGGAGGAGGAACAGGAGGAGGAGGCAGATGTGGATGCAGGTTCAAGCACATGTGGAGGGGAATCATTAGTATAAGGAGGATCAAACATGGATAAAAGTTTAGATACATGTAGAGGGAAAGAAACAGGATCAATAAATGGTGTATCCGACTCATGTGGAGGAGACTCATGAGCAAGAGGAGGACCTTGTGGTGGCATAAAGGATTTGGATGGATTTTTTGATGATCTAGATGTAGTCGGATCATGAGAAATACCCGTCAACATATCGATGAGGTTGAAGGAACCAATAATATGATGCATCAACATCTTCATGTCACGAGGAAAATTCCTCCATATAGTAGAGAGATCCTCTACTCATAATATATCTCTAATACATACATGTACCACTATGTGACTAGTCATGACATGACATAGCTCATCCACCACCTCTAACCAGACTCTCATTTCTATCTTGTGTGGCATGCGGGGTATTTGTACTACTTGAGGTCAATCCTTTTCCTCCTACATCTCCTCATCCTCATGTTATATAGGCACATCCCAAAAATATGTTCCTGTATTTAGATAACAATAATAAGATAATTGAGCCCGTAGGGGTGTAGACGGATTGGCAAGTGTTGTGTAAATGGAAGGAAATTTGTAAAATGAGGTCTCATGTTCGATTATCACCCCGATTTACTTGTGCACCATCCTTTTGGACTGGGTGGTTTCACCTGGGGTTATAGTGGTATCCGATGGGGATCGACCCCATGTCATGCGAGTACGAGAACTGTGCGTTGTCGATTCCCCCAGTACAATAAAAATAAAAAAATAAATAAAATAATAAGATAATTGAAAAAAAATGTTACAATAAATTACATGTGCATTAAAAAAGACATAAAAATATGAAAATTTATTGATCAAAATATAATAATAATATTACCTTTCTCATCTTCTATCTCCTCTATTCTAAATGGAATGTTTGGACATGCTCTCCAATCAATCCTCGCATATGGGAACTATACAATATTGAAGACATGATTATGCTAACTAGGAAATAAATCAAATGTACCTCCCTACCCACCAGAGTAATGGGAAACTCATAATATCCTCTATTGGGAAACAACTGCCGCCACATGTGCATACGCACATCAAACGTAGGCCTATCAGCAAATAGGGGTACTTCTAGCCAAGTGGCATGAACCCTCTCAAAAAATATTATATACAACTTTAACACAAATGGGAAGAATCTCTTCCTAGAAAAAACAACATGAAAGTTATCTAATGCATGACAAAAATGTCTCAATACAATATCTAACCACCTAATCGATCGAGGTGTGCACAATAAACTATCTACAAAATAAAACATAGAGAAACTAATGTGCTTCCCATCAAAGCTATAGTGTGACAATGTCGATAGCATAAGACATAGGCACCTATCGTCATGTCTCTGAAATGAATCTATCCATAGCTGACCACTATGGACCTAGAACTCCCAAGACAAATAAACATGTGGACCAAAATATCCCTACACATATGGAAATTGGGTCCCTCCTCCAACACTGGGAGGTAGCACAAGGATATGGGGAAAATAATCCCACCTCCTAAACAACCTAATGATGAAATATGCATCCTCCTCCATGGGATCATACCATATATCGAGACCGACCTTGAACCCCTATCTCACATGATCCCAGTGATTAACCAACTACTATAAAAATAATGAGTTCCCCCTAAGGGACGTACCCTTCTGATAAAAATCCAGGAGGTCGACATCCATGAAACGTTCCTCTTTTGGTTGTGAAATAGGGCAATCAGATAACTCCCTCTACCTAGCCTCCCACTCATGCAAAAATATGTGTGTCTCGACCTGCTATTGTTCCTCCTTCTTCTGCTCATGTTTGCATCACCTCTTATCCACATAGAAATATTGTTAGAAACATATATATAGATCAAATAAATTGAAATTATAAAACAAGTACATATATAAATGATGTATATTTAAAAACATCCAAAATTAATTTTTTTTTGCAAGAAATCAGTGCACTGAAAAAAGAACATACACCCCGATGTTGGTGCACTATCTCAGAAGAACAACACTTCCCAATGGTGTATCCCATAGTATTCTCTACACTGGATCAGTGGTTTGGACCATGTCAGTTCATTTCTTTTAATAACACCGATTCATTTTGTTAATAAAAACGTGTCGCAACGCTAAAATTTATGACATGCAAATTCACAGTTCCCTCTGTTAAACCAAAAGAATCAGTGCGGCAGGTACACCAAAGCCTGGAAGTGTTGTCTACAATCCATTGTATTACTAACACACCATTAATGGGGCCTTACAAAATATGAATCACATTGTTTATTTTTCAAAACATATCACAGTTCTTAAGTTTAACAATTACGCACTAGTGCATCACAACTATTGACACACCGCCATAGATTGTAGTGGTGTTCCTACTAAGTCACACGACTCTAATTAGTTATTTCAAGTTCTCCCCGGTGTCATTGTTATTATAACACCGATTGATTGATGGATGGGCCCCGCTATGTTAAACTTCATTATCACAGTTTAAGGAGTATGATCTGTTACTATTAACACACTGGTACCACATTGATAGTGGAGCATCGATGTTTTGCTTTGTGGTGTGTTGTAAAGAATAGAGCACTAGGAATGAGGCGTCCAATGAGATGCCCCACTATGCCATGTCAGGAAATATATTTCCCAGTGTATTTCCGTATACAATACTCGTGCATTGGGTTCAAATGGCCACACTTATATGTTAAATTACATAAATAGTTAAGTTAGCAATGTTATTAGTAAAGTGAAGTGTATTGGTGTGGGTCAAAGCCAATTCTGCATTGGTCGAGAGGAATTATGAAGGACACATGGTTTTGTTTATGTAATTTATCATGTTATTGTTTGAATGGCACCACTACATACATATATATTGCATGCACTGGTGTTAGTGCTCATTATAAATTCAACACAATATGCATTGCGTTGGGGTGAGCCAAAGCGTTCAAGTGCATCACACGAAATTGGTAAAAAAATTGAAAAAAATGCCAAATTTCAAGATAAATTCAATTTTTGATTGGATGAAAATGCAAATAGAAAGGTAATAAACAATTTGTTTGTCCTCTAATGTCCCAAGGAGGAATAGTTTCACCATTGAGAATAAATTAAAATTAGTGGTAATCTCTAAAATTTGGAAATGTGTGGAATCTACCAATGGAACTATCCATGGAGCTATCCATGCCAGTGTAGAGCACCGAAAATAGGGCGCCTTAGAAAGGAAAGTGAACACCAATGATTTCTTGAGAGTTTGGAATAAAAATATGCATTGTAACAATAAAAATCAGTTTGGTAATTATTTTTGTATTTACCCTGCAGTGGTGTGCCTAACGATAATGAGGTGCACTAGTGCGGAACGGTCAACAACATCGATGCAATTTATTTGGTGTGTGTATTTTTATTATAAAGCATGGTGATTCTTTTAGACATTGACACATCAGTGAAGTTGGTTAAATTGGGTGCACTACTATGTTAACTTTTATATATCGTTGATCTAGCAGTGTGGTTAATGAAGTGTAATGAATTAGTGGGTGTCAAATTTAATTATGCACTAGTTGTGGGGATTTTTGAATGACATATGACTTTGTGTGTGTGTGTGTAGAGAAAGATAGATATACAATACACACTAGTTTTGGTTCTCACTGTGAATGTAACATTGTATGCATCACTTTGGGGTGAGCTAAAGCATTCAAACACACCACACGAAATTGAAAAACAAAATTGGAAAAAATGGAAAATTCCAAGCTAAATTAAAATTTTGATTAGATGAAAATGAAAATAGGAAGGTAATAAATAGTTTACCTAGTCTCTTATGTCCCAAGGAGGCATGGTTGCACCATTGAGAGGAAATGAAAATTCTTGGTAAATTCCAAAATTTGGAAATGTGTCGAGGCTACCAATGGATATATCCAAGCCGATGTAGAGAACCAGAAACATGGCATATTGGGAAGGAAGGAAGGTGAGCATCAGTGATTTCTTGAGAGTTTGGAAGCATGAGATGCATTATAACAATGAAAATCAGTTTGGTAATTTTTTTATTTACCATATGGTGGTGTGCCTAATGATAGTTAGGTGAAATTGTGCATAATGTTCAACAACACCGGTGCGATTTATTCGGTGCATGTATTTTATATTATGAAGTATGGTGGTGCTTTTGAACATTGAAGCACAAGTGTTTTATTGCTAATGTATGCATTGGTGTGTATATACCTTAAAAGTGCACCGACAAAAAACCTCCACAAAAACCTACAACTACCCTCCTCTTCGAACAACCTTTGCTATGAACAGTGATGGTGCATTTGAACATTTAATCATCAGTGTAGTATGTTTTAGGTTTGCATCGGTATGTATGTACCATCAAGTCACATAAAAAAAAACACTGCAAAAACCTTCAGCTGCCCACCTCCAGTATAAATAGAAAAATAAATAATTTTTCATGGATGTTTCGTAAAAACTCTACTTGACGGTCCTCTCCTTGTAGTGATCATTGAAAAATGTTGAACGCTAGGTCCAAGCTCTTATTTTACAAAATCCTACTCTAAACCTTTGTTCTGAAATGACTATGGAAACTGTGCCTTGAACATCCCACTTGTATTGGATTTGAAACTCGAGTTCCCTTATGTTTGATGCACTCTATGATCTAGGTTCTCGACACTGTCTTATCACACTATAGACTCAGAAGCTTCTCCTCAAATAATGAATTGAAGATTATCCTGTGAATTTTAAATACGCAGTTGGTGACTTCCCGGCCATGGTACCTATTTGTTGATTTGTCCTGCAAGGGTTCTATGTTGGGTATGTGTTATATTCTTTGCATGTGTGTGTGTGGGTGTGTCAGATTCGACAACTATGTTTGATGATCCCTCTAGTAGTGTTATTCATTTTGTGTGCGTTAGGCTCTTCCCAAGGGAGGCCAGGTATGCCCCCCCTAGTTACGTGCAGGGGGGCAAATTTGTTTTTTGGGCCTTTTTTTCTATTTTAGAGGATTTTTCTATTTTTAGCATTTTTCTAAATTAATCCTAGATTAAGGGATTAGGGTTTTGGTATCTATGGAATACCTAAAAACATTGTATATATTGTATGATGAATGGTGAAATTAATATAATGAAGATTTGAAATGTTTTATCCCAGTTAAGGGTTTCCATTATAATTCTCTGTGTACTATGTGTATGAGCCATTGATTAATTTATGTTTTGATTAAGAATCTATATGCAATGCTTTAATTCACAGGTTTAAAACTTACACTCTACTCATCATCCCTAGTGGCCTTAAATTCCATGTACTTGTTGTGATTCATGGAAAATTATTACCATAATGCTTTCCCATTCCCCAGGATTCCATCACATTTCTAAGTGCTAACTACCTACCTCTCCACCATCGAATTTGCCTAGGTCCTTGTAGAAAGTTGTCATGTGTTGCTCCTTTGTCCTTTGGGTTGTAATATGACGTTAATAACTTAATCACCTTCGAATATTATAAATCCATTATTTCCTACTTTATTTTGTTGAGTTGTCTAATCTTCCTATTTATTATGTTGGTTTTATCTAATCTACCTAAGTCCTATCCTACTTGTGTGTAGTTCTTGTGTACTGCACACTCTCACTTTGTGTGTGGCTGATTATCTCCATGCATCTAAACTTCATGGGTTGTCATGCTTCTTCATTTGAAATCAATTTATATACCCTTTCCCTGGATGTTTGGTGGGTTATGTTGTGTGCATCCAACCCATCAGAACATTATACCAACTTTGGGATGGTTTCAACCATTACGCGTGTCATTTATCTAGGATCAAACTGGACCATAGCATATGGAACACATAGAAAACTTTATTTGTGACGTGTTGGGGGATGTTATGATCCCG
This sequence comes from Picea engelmannii, assembly GCA_009831015.1. Taxonomy (NCBI): domain Eukaryota; kingdom Viridiplantae; phylum Streptophyta; class Pinopsida; order Pinales; family Pinaceae; genus Picea; species Picea engelmannii. The sequence goes on along the minus strand of ML780534.1, from coordinate 287,550 downwards.
TCATGCAATAGGAATATTCAAGAATCATCCACTCCTTTCCCAGAAACAATTGTTCTCTTAAGGGTCTTTAGTATCATTGTATTGATTTATCCATTCAAAGATAGTTGTGGGTTGGAACCTGACTTTTATGTATTCTACCACCTGCACCCATTCCTTTATATCCATGTGATGTGTCTCCCACTAGAGAATAGGCTTTCCTTTTACGAATACATCCATGATGTATATCCTTTGGATTTATGGAACCAACTTTTCCATCTACACAAGAAATGTTTCAAATGGCCCTGTACCATCAAATCTTGGCACATCACATAGCTCTAATTCAATATAGTGCACTACCTTTATAATTTGTGTGCATCTCCTCATTGAAATGTCATACAACTTATTCTACCATCAATCCATAGCATCCTTCAAATATATGTCACAAGAGAGAACACTTATCCATCTTCGTTCCCCGTCAGTTGTTGGGTTGACATAATCCTCCATGCGCCCTATGATATTATATATGTTCTTAATGATGTAGCTTTGTGCATCCTCATTCATGAGCTCATTATATATGTCACTCTCCTTTAGATGCAATGGTGCAATTACGTGAAAGGTGTCTATTCCAAAGGACAATTGTCATTTCTTGAGATTCAATATTACATTGTTATCAAATTCCCAATCAATACCAAGAAGATATGGGAAGGGTTCTAAGTCATCCATGATCTTATCCACCTCAAAATATTCTTTTCTCTTCACCTCTTCAATGTTCAATTCCACTGCTACAAGTTACATATGGAATAGATTCTTTATTGGTTGTATATTCTGAGTTGAATAGGGGACCATACCAAGTTTGGATTACCCATCAATTCCCAATATTTGTTTGGAAAAATGTTCACATCGGATCCCATGTCCAACGCGAAACCATCCATATCACATTTGTTTAGTTCGACTATCATTTTAAACTCTTTTTCCATACGTTTCTATTTGCTCACCTAGTGCACATCCCTTTCATACAATGTGGAAGAAATAACTATAATGGTTTTTTCTTCCCTGATACATCTTGTTATCATGTGTGTTAATTCATTTGCACCCTTGGGATCACTTAACATTTTAAGGAAACAATGAAAGAAATTACTTACTTGGTTCTTTGATTCATCCTTGTAGTAAGTGTTGCATGATGTTTCTTCTAGCATTGTGCATTGCAACTCTTCTTGCATGCACTCTTCTATTTACTTTTTTTTCCACATTGTTGTTCATTGCATACACAAGCTTATTCCATTACTTTATATGCCATGCGTTGTAATTATTTTCACACCAAGGCTCATCCAAATCCCTTTGCACTGTCATATTTTCTTCCTCCCATGTGTTGTATTCCTCCAATGCCTTCTGGGGATTCATGTAGGAATTTATTTTGATATAAAATGTCAAATTTAGGAGTTTCTTGCACTACTTTATTGATCTTCCCTTCAATTCCTTCATTGGAACTCCCTTCATTTTCCAATTCCATACCCATATGAATGCCTCCTCGAGTTACTACCTAGACATCAACTTCTTCTTTTAGCTTCTGATGGATAAGCATTGCTCCACCCCAGCAACGCACCAGCTATCCTTCACATCAAAGTGAATTCAAGGAGGGGAGAAGTGCCAGCCCTCTCATTTTTCCTCAATTTCAAATTTTAAATGTAATATTTAATGAAATTAAATGATGTAAGGCTGGAAGAGTCGAGTTATTTCCTTTGTACAAGATGTAGTTAGAATTTCCTTTAATAGGCTTGAGTTGGATAGATCTTGAGCATCGCCTCGGATCTAAGATGTAAATGTTCATTCAATGTAATATGCCTCAATAGATAAGCATTGTAAATGGTTATTAGACACCACTAGAGTAGTTGGAGGGAAAGGCTCGAGGAGCCCCTCTTGTATAAAGCTTTGTAAAATATTCCTAGTAGAGGCTGCTAAGGGTTATTGAAAGTTGTAGAGAGTTGTTGAAGGTGGATTGTAAATAATTGTAAGCCAAGGGGAGTTGAGAGACAAGACTCAGTTGCATTCCGAGCCTACAACCATTGTAAACAGACATTCATATTAATACAAAGAGCAGTTTTTTCTGCCTATGATTTTTTTGTGTGTTTAAGTGCGTTATGAATGCATTTGAATGTTATTTATGTGTTCATTTATGTTGTAGATGTATGAGATATATTTCCATATGAAATGATAAGGATAGTATTCAATATATGTTTGAGATTTGTTGGATTATTTATGGGTTCTTTAGGCTATGCAAGGAGTGCACAATAGGGTATTGGAACTCTATGGCTAGTACAAGGAGTGTGTATCTGAACTCTTTCAAGTCAGAGAAGAACGTGCTAGGAGAGAACACTAGAATAGTTCACATATACAGAGAGGAGCCTCAAGGTTACTGAACACCTTGGAGGGGAAATTCTGTGTAGGAGAAAGTACAACCAGATTTGTTGAATACTCTGAGAGCTCTACTAGGTGGGCATTGAGCCACTGCAAGTGTGCACATGATAACTTTATTTCGAATTCAAGGAGAGAAGTGCCTGAGGAAGACAAACCCAGAGTTACTAATTACTCTGGTAAACAAACAAGATAACTACTTGATGCAGGCCCCCTACCTCAGCAAGGTCTATCGACCTCCCGGTCAAGGATCATTCCAATTCTCTAAGTTGGATTAGGTCTTTCGGGTCCCTGTTGGAACCTCTATGAAAACATTATCCACAAGTCCTTGTGAAACTCCTCCCACATGATTTATCACCAGGAGCAGGCTTCCTTCACATGACAACTGGCTGTGACCACACACCTATCAAAAGGTGTTTCGTGACTTCACGTGTTGGGTCTTTGAATGTGAGTCACTCTGACTCTCCTGACCTATGAAATCCTGAGAGGGGTATAGCACATGCTAGATCCTCCCTTATCCTCTTTCCATATGACCCCTCGCTATGACCTGGGGCCAAAAAATCCTCTCGAAACACGAACTTGTGAGTTCTACTCACCAAATCAATGGTCCACAATCCCCGTGATCCAACGGTTGAAATATCCCTTTCACGTATCAGGAGTTCGTGTTTCACAAAGTTGGAAGGATGATCATCTCTCTCCTCCAATCCATGATATCCCAAAATTCATGTACGTTAGATCAACGACTCACAACTCCCCATGATCTGATGGCTCAAATCAACTCTTCACGAATCGAAACTTTGCGTTTCGCGAAGTTGGAGGATCTCTCAGCTCCCAGCTCCCGATCTCCGATATCCCAAAATTATCATTGGGAATTCAATGATCCACGCTCTCTCTTTGATCAATGGTTGTGATCCTTTCGCGAGTTCACACTTCAAAAATCCTCACGACTCTACCCTTTCACCTTTCCACTATGCGAGTCGCAAAACGTTGATCTCTCATCACGTGTCTCTTCTCCTGGATGGATCCAATGGTTTTGGGAATTAACGTTTCACAAATTCAAAATTTGACACAACTCCCTTTCTTCGATTCTCAATTTCCCGAGGATTAACCCATGTCAGATCGACAGTTCTCGACCCTCCATGATCCGATGGCTCAGATTGACTCTCAAGTTCGTGTTTTGCAAGTTCTCGTAACTTTACCCTTTGACTTCCCTAAGTCGTGAGTCAACAAATTGTTGATGTGTTGCCACCTATCCTGTCTCGATGGACGGTTTCGATGATTTTGGGACTTTGCGACTTCGGAAATCCCTCTCTCATGTGCACCTCCAAAGGGTTAAACCTTGTGCACGTTCCTCTGGATCCAACGATTGTTGGTCCATGCACTCAGATCTGACGACTGAGATCTGTTCTCCTCCTACGTTCTTTTCTCCTGTCTGGATGTAGTTTCGACGATACAGATCTCTCCTTTGCAGTTGATATAGCGATAGTTGTCGCTCCTCCTCCTGAGCTTGCAATTTCTCCTAACTTGGAAGATTTCCAACATTTCAAAGGCCTCGACCTTTAGTTCCTTTGTGATCCTGACTACTTGGGTCTCATATGTGTTTTGAATATGTTGTCTCTCTTGAGCTTTGGGACTTGGAATAAGTTCACTCTTGCACACTCCTTATGCTATCTCTTATGAGCTTTCAAATTGCTCAGTCTCTAACAGATTCAGCCCCCTTCTTCCTTAGAAGACTTCTGGTGCTCACCTGGCACACATTTGTGCTCAACCTCCTGATCTTTTGGAACTTGAAACAAGTTCTCCCTGTGCACACTCCTTGTGTTATGAATAGCCTTCAGATGGTTGTCTTTCGACACTTCGTCTAAGTGTTGGCGTGGTGCACTCCTTGCATAGGTCTTCCTCTAGAGTGTTCAACAACTCTGTCTCCTTGAGCTTCAACTGCTTAGACCTCAAAGGTCTATGTCCCTTCTATCCCTCGAAGAGATGAAAGTGCCCTCTTGGAAACTTCCACTCAAAAAATCTTTGTTGAGCTTGCAGAGTATTCAATAACTCTGTGAGTGCCTTCTCCTTGACACTTGTCTTCTCATTGAACTCGAAATACAGTTCACCTATTCACTCCTTGTGTTGGCCCTTGACCAAGTTTTCGTAGATTCTTGGTCATATTGACCTATTTTGGGACTTCGACAGCCTATCGAAGAAGGAGTGCAATACGAAGTGGAGATCATGGGATATAAACCCACTTTTGGATCCTTTCTGGGTTTTTGGGAATATGTAATGGGAATGGGATGTCGACCCATGGTTTTACCCATGTTTAGGCCTATTTTGTATGTATAAATAGATGGCTAGGCAATGTAAGAAGAAGTGGAATAATGCATCTATGTGATGTGAATGTATGCTAAGTGTGAGTAGGGTTTGTAAGTGATTTGTGCATGACTGTAAGAGACTTGCAGAGATAAGTGTAGGTCCTTGTAACAGATTGTGGAAGAATGAGTTTTGTAATGCAAGGAAGAAGGATCTAGCGAGCTGCATAGATCTTTTATCCTATGTGGAGTAGGGTTTTGATGGCTCTGTGCTTGTAACCGATTGAATGAAGATAATAAATAAGAAGAGTTGGTGGGTGTATCCCCAGGGTGGGGGTGAACCATGTAAACACTGTGTTGTCTTGCTTTGTTCTTGTCTTAATATGTTTATGTCTTATTTGCTAAGGGATTTGATGTATTCAGATAGATCTGATTATGCTTAGTGCTAATAACATGTGAAGATATTAGATCTGATCCATATGAATGTGTTGAGTGCTCAATCTTCTAGATCTAACCTATCTATTGATGTTAAGTGATTGAGTACGTTATATTAGTGTGAATGATGTGAGGCCCTGTTTTATCAATGAAGTGATTATTGATTGTATATTAAGGAATTGATGGTGCTAAGTGATTTATTAAGTATTGTAATCACAGATCTATGTCCCAGCTAAGGTTGCAAACACCTAAGTCTTACAACCACCCCTACCTCTACCTCGAGTGACACTTCATCTATTTCGCAGGTGTTTCCGAAAAGGATGGTAGTTAGGGATTTGTTGGTACGACGTTGTAACATTGAACCCTGGGTCTACCCCTGTGCCAACACCTTGCACATGCTCAAAGCCCACTTGGAAGAGCTTTACAAAATCCTCATTAATTATGTCTTCTCTATGTGCCCTCCTTTGCACAGTCTTTCCTCCAAGGTGTTAAGTAACCTTGAGGTTATCCCTTGAGTTTATGATTCATTTGGTGTTCCCTCCTAGCACGTTCTTGCCTGAATTCCACAAAACTTAGATGTGCACTCTTTGCACTGGCTCATAGAGTCTTCAACACTCTGTCATGCAACCCCTTGCATTTAGCAACATAGAACTGAGACTTGAAATCATAAACTCACAAGCAAAAAAAATTGTCTATACTTGCATATGGAACCTATCATACATATACAACATAAATGCATAAACACATAAAAATGGCATTCACCAAATACACATAAACACACAAAGAATCTCATGCAGGAAAAACTGTTCTTTGTGTTAATCTCAAAATGCCTGTTACAATGTGTACAAATCTCGAACTGCAACAGAGTCTCGGCTCTTTTCTTTCTTCATTTATCCTTTCTTTATCTTGTGTGCTCTTCTATTCTCTAAAACTAATGAATCTAGATACAAATATATTTTTACAAAATAAGGGATCCTCGAGCCTTTCCCTCCAAGCTACCTACTCTCATTAATTACAATGAATTACATTCAATGGTTGTCTAGTCTGGATCGGATCTAGATCTTCATCCTGTCAACCATTAAATGAAACTCTATCTATAGAATGTACAAAGGCAAGGCTTTGGCTCTTCCAACCTTATACATTAAATTACAATTCAAAATTTGAAATGAGGGTTTGCTCTTCCCCTGTATGGACGTAGTTTCGATGATCCATATCGATACTCTGTAGTTGATCTAACAACAGTTTTCTCTCCTCCTCGTGATGTTTCAATTTCTCCTAACTTGGAAGATTTCCAACATTTCAAATTCCTCGACCTTTGGTTCCTCTATGAGCCTGACTACTTGGGTCTCATCTGTGTTTTGAAGACGTTGTCTCTCCTAAGCTTTGGGACTTAGAATAATCCCACTCTTGCACACTCCTTGTACTATCTCTTCTGAGCTTTCAACTCGCTCTGTCTCTAAGGAATTCAACATTCTTCCTTATAAGACTTATGGTTCCCACTTGGAACATGTTTGCGCTCGATGACTAGCCTTCAAATGGATGTCTTTCGACACTTCGTCTAAGTGTTGGCCTGGTGCACTCCTTGCACAGGTCTTCCTCCAGAGTGTTCAAGAACTCTGTCTCCATGAGGTTCAATTGCTTGGACCTCAAAGGTCTATTTCCTTTATTTCCCTCGAAGAGATGCAAGTTCCCTCTTGGAAACTTCCGCTCAAGCACTCCTTGCTGAGATTTCAGAGTATTCAGTAACTTTGTGAGTGTATTCTCCTTGACACTTCTCTTTTCACTGAACTTGAAATAGATTTCACCTATGCACTCCTTGTACATGCTCAAAGCCCACCTGGTAGAGATTTACAGAATCCTCAGTAATTATGTGTTCTCTCTATTCCATCCTCTACACAATGTTCCCTCAAAGGTGTTAAGTAACTATGAGGTTCTCCCTTGATTTTATGATTTCTCTGGTGTGCCCACCTGGCACATTCTTTCTAGAATTCCACAGAACTCAGATATGCACTCTTTGCACTGGCTCACAAAGTCTTCAACACTCTGCCATGTAACTTGTTGTCCCTTGACCAAGTTTTGAGGATCCTTGGTCACTTTTGACCTATTTTGGGACTTCGACAGGCTGTCGAATATGGAGCACAATTCAAAGTGGAGATCGTGGGATCTCTACCCCTTTTTAGATATTTTTGGGTTTTGCGCTTATGTAATGGGTATGGGGATATCGACACATGGGTTTACCCATGTTTAGTCCCTTTTTGTAATGTATAAATAGATATCTAGGCGATATAGGAAGGGCCAAGTTGTAAGTTTTGCTAAGTGCAAGTGATGGTTGTAAGTGCTTTGTGCATACTATGTAATACTTGCAAGGCTAAGTGCATATGATTGCAAGAGACTATGTAAAGGCTTTGTTCTGTAAACTAGCTCGGGGGGGGGGGGGATCTAGCGAAGCGTGTAGATCTCCTTTCCTATGCAGAGTAGGATTTTGAGGCTTTGTGCATGTAGCTGATTGACAGAAGATAATAGAAGAGAAGAAGAATTGGTGGAGGTAGCCCCAGGCCGAGGGTGAACCACATATATCCTGTGTTGCTATTCTTTGTGCGATGTATTGATGTGTTTATGTGTTTACTTTCTTAAATTCTTTGATCTAGATGAATGATAGATAGATCTGTTGTTGCTTTATGCTTAATTATATGGATGAATGCTATCTAACCGATGTGAAGGTTCTTAGTGCTTGAATATACTAGACCTGGGTTGATATTGCAATGCTCTGTAGTTAGGGTCTTATTTGCGAAGTAGATTCTGGTTAAATACTGATGAACTGTAACTGCTAAGTG
>ML780534.1:226641-273922 GCA_009831015.1 Picea engelmannii | reverse complement strand
ATGGCCTAAAGCCGACATAAATAAAATAACATTACTAATATAAATCACAACTAATGGCCTAAAGCCGACATAAATAAAATAACATTACTAATCTAATATGCCCCAATTAAGTGGTAATGAGCCAATATTAGGGCTTAACACTTGTCCTGTGAAGATTTGTGCCAAGAAGAAAACTCAAATCAAAAGAAAAGAGGTAAGACCTTAAAGTTTTGTTCTCTCAAAAGGATAAGAATAGTGAAAAGTTTTTTTGAAAAGGTAAGATAAGTGGAAATTTTTGTTTCAAAATTATGGATCTAGGTATGTTTCATAAATTTTGTCCTAGATTGAAAAGTAGGGCACAACTAGATGAAAGAAGGTTTGGTTTGAGTATATCTGACAAAAATAGTGAAAGATATGTTATTCCTATGCATAAAAAGAATGTTTGGACTAACAAATGGATGTAGAATCCTAGAAATAATTTTTTGCAAGCTAGCTACTATGATCCTAGCGCACAGTACAAGAAAGGTTGGGGATCATTTCAAAGAAAGAGAGGATTAAATCTTTGTTACAGTTGCAAAAGACCAGGACATCTGGCTAAGGAATTCCCTAGTAGAAGACCTAGTTGTCTTTGTTGTAAAGCTATGGATCATGAAGTTTTAGATTGCTCTAGAATGATTGCTAAGCTTGACAAAATGAATATGAGACAAAAAAACCCTGAGAAAGGTCAAGAAACTGAGACCATGACATAACCCCAGAAAGAATCAAAGACTGTATTTCTACAAATGAAAAAAACCCTAAATGATCACAGAAATGTCAACTTATTAGAGATCTTCAAAGAAAAAGAATGCATAGAATAAAGAATAGGAGACTTAGACATTGACTATGTTATGGATGAAGAAACACAGGTAAATATCATGAAGGAAAGAACTTCGGAAACTTTAGGAAATCCTGCTATGATTCCTTCATTGGGAGGAATAAGATTATTTAGAGGAAAGTTGATAACCCTATGTGGAAAACTCACCCATATATCTATAAGTGCTCATGGAACTTCGACAGAGGAAGACTTTGAGATTGTTAAATCTATTGAGAACAACTCTCCATTTGCTATATTACTAAGAAAAACCTGGATTGTGAAGGATCATACGAGAAGAAAAGAAGAGGAAGCCCTATAATAGAAAAATCAAGAATTAAAATATTCCATGACTAGGAGGATAGCACACTTGATTTATGAACAGGAGAACAAATCGAAGCTACTTAGAACAAAAAACTTGGATGTCGAAGTTGAAAGAACACGAGTAGACTCATGGGTGAGTATAACACCTACCCTAGATAGAGAAGATGTATTACTCTCTAACCCCATGAAATAATCTCGACAACGTGAAGTTACTATGCCAAAAGGAGATAAGAATTAGAATGGAAAGAGGATAACAAAGATGAAGACTACAGGGAAGAAGGATCAAAAGCTCAGTAAGAAGAGAGAAAAGATAAAAAGGTTATAGAAGGTTCCAGAGGGGACTTTGCATAAGGAAGGTTTGAAAAGATGGAACTTCATTGAGATATCAGAACAATGCAACATGGAGAAGTGATATAGCCATTGAAATCATTCTAACCATTATCCTGATGCCCGAAATTTTTAGAACAACAATTATGGCTAGAAAGCTCTCCATCAAACCATTGGGACTTCACCTTAACCAATAGAACTGCATTGATGAAGGCCTCACGTCCATTGAAGAGACCTGTTACACCACTATCTACTTATTGCACCAACTGTTGCACCGGAAACACTTTTTTGAATTGTATTAGAGATAGCAAGAGAACTCATTGCTACCGTGTTGTGTTTACTGAGATCGACACATGTTCTATTACTTTGAGCATTCACTCATCTACCTAAGTTCTTTGATTGAAAGTGTGTATTTCAGATGAGCTCAACGTTGTGGATAAGTCAGTCGAGGAATTTTTAATTGATCTGATGGCCGAGAGAGTGATGACCACGGGATTTCAAGCTTCATCAATGTGAGGAGTGAAATCCTCCCTGTTGACTACTCTCAGATCAGGACCATCCTGACCTACAGCAAAAAATATAACCAAGCACCAATATGACTTGGCAAACATGAAGTTAATCCTGAATATCCTTCTTGACTACATCCCAACTTTGGCTAGCACGATGAGTTGTGACAGTGTCCCGAGGGACTTTGATTACAAAATGGTTACTGCATACCTTCCGAAGGGGATACGTGCAGTTAGAACGCAGCAGGATAAGATCACGATGTTGAAGTTCAACGACTTCAACCTGGGGGACAAAAATAACTACAACATGCTCACCTCATATAATTATTTGACCAGGAGGAAGGGAAAGAACTAAAAAATAATCCCCTAGCCATGGACTATGAAACTCGCGTAGTCCACCCTCTTGAATGTAATGAAGATTCCACACTTTGGAAGGCACCAAGAGGTTAACGCATGTGTTAAGCTCCTTCTCTCATGTTACCATGGAAGATACCTATGGTTAGAATAATGCATCATAGTCGATTTGATGTCGATCCATAGGATCACCAAATTGAGCATGCAGGGACCTGACCCATAGGACTTCTACCTAGGAGAGGCTACAGATCACGCATTAGCACAGAGGATCAAAGACACATATGACGATGTAGAAAAAGGAATGCAAGGCTATAAGGTAGCTTCCATTTAGAATGGCACAATGCGCCTAGCCTGTCAGCTAATTGCAGGAAATATGGTGAGGAAGAACAGACCTACATGGGTCACAGGGTTTGTTTTGGACCTCATAGGGAGGTGTGTAGAAGGCTTACAAATGACATGGGTGAAGTACTTGGTCATCCAGCTGGAATTAGACTACCACCAAGCTCAAGATCAGGGCTATGAATTCCAATTTAGTTGTCTCCTGATCCTCATCACACTTACCACTTTGGATATGATGGAAGGTGTGACATTCCTGGACATTGGGTCGTTCGAGCCACTCACAGTGAATTTTACCATGCTTTGATACTCGAGCGATATGGGAAAATAGGGGCAGCCAAATGCAGTCTTTCATACATATTATCTCCAATTGAAAAGGGTTATCGACGTTGTCCCTCACATGAGTCCAAACATCTTGCATCATTTCCCACCCCTCATGAAGTTCCGCATAGATCGACACTTCATTTATATCACCGTGCATGCAGATGGGCATAAAGAAGAGCTTCAGTCATAATATAAGCTAACATAGGAGGACCTTAAAGGGATAACCAAGGACTGGTCTATAGAAATTCACATCCCTGCTAACCCTGCAAAAATCACAGACCCAGAACTAATTAACATCTCGGAGGCCACTCACGAAGTACATGACACACTTGGAACTAGCAGAAGGAATAAGACCGAAGAAATACAAAACATGAGCAGTGCATCAGAAGAAACTGCTTCAGATTCACCTGGAGGAGGGGGTGATGAAGTAGATAAAGAAGAAATAAATGGAAAATATGATCAGCCGAAGCAAGGCGAAGTAACACTGCCTAGGGATCCTATTGATGAGACTGATCCCTCAAATAAAATAAAGGTTTCCCCCATGAAACCTACCTCACGGAAGAAGTCAAGAGATAGAAAAACCACAATGCAAATTGTGCTCATGGTTGATGACTTCGACTTCATCATCACAGTTGTAGTAGATGCCTCGCAAGACATCTTGCAGAAACATGAAACCAAGAAGGAGGAGATGTATGATAGGATCAATGTTGAACTCAGAGGGGTATAGCAGGCCCTTCAATCCAGCCACATAGTATCCACTGCGCCCCTGCCATCAGAAGAGCCAGAGTTATGAGATGAGCCTACCCAACTCCGCAGACTAGCTGATGTGACCGAAGGTCACCTTCATTGAGCACAAGATGAGAAATACTAGGCCACAACGACCTTGAAACAATCCCAAGAAGAAATGGTAGAGAAACGTCGGGTCGCCCAAAAGGAGGAGGATGACCTTCAAGCCAAGTTTGAAGAAGAAAGGGCACATGTTAAGCAAGAAAAATGTCAATTGCTCGTAGGGAAACTTCGAGTCAAAGAAGTAGTTAACAAAGCACTTCGCTCTATGACGAGCTTAGAGCCAAAGTCAAAATACCAAGTGGAGCATCAAGTAGCACAGATCGCGGAAGCTATCCAACATCTTCAACAAATAATAACAGACTTAGAGCTACGAATAGTGCCCAACACTCCGCAGGATGTGCAGGATCAAAGAGAAGTAACTTATTTAAGCGTAGTTGAGAGAATCAAGGCCCTCACCATGGAATGTAAACAGTTAAGTGATTGCAGTGCCCAGACTTATGAGAGACTTGTTGAGGATCATGAACTGAATGTATCGGATTCACATCTTCAAGAGGAAAAACAACAAGCAGAAATAGTACAGGCACAGTTGAAGCCCCTGTCAGAGGTCGAGAGGATGAAGCGATACCAAGAAAAACACACTACTCAACAGCAGGTCCACACCATTCAGAGAAAACTCATGGAAGTGACTTAGAGGCTCCAACCAATACAGGACGAGGCTTGCCAACTGTTCGCAGAGATTGAAGGTTGAGGAACAGAACTGGAGCAATTCATCACTGTCGCTGAACAACGCTTAGAGGGACTTGTCAATGAAGTAGTTCTCCAAGATTTCTTCGAGCAGGAGGCCTTGGTACAACAACAGGTCGAAGAAGTGTGAGCCAAGCTCAAGGCTTTTGAAGCAAATCTACCCAAACCAAAGTGACTCGAGATGAGTCACAGGTGAGTGTTGGGGGTCGATTGGCCCTTGACCAAGTTTTCAGGATCCTTGGTCACTTTTGACCTATTTTGGGTCTTCGACGGGCTGTCAAAGATGGAGCGCAAGTCGAAGCGGAGATCGCGAGATATAGGCCCCCTTTTAAGGATTTTTTGGTTTTGGCCTTATGTAACATGTATGGGAATCCGGCCCATGGGTTTACCCATGTTTAGGCCCTTTTTGTAATTTATAAATAGATATCTAGGTGATATAGGAAGGGCCAAGTTGTAAGTTATGCTAAGTGCAAGTGATGGTTGTAAGTTCTTTGTGCATATTGTGTGAGACTTTCAAGGCTAAGTGCATATGACTGCAAGAGACTGTGTAAATGCTTTGTGCCGTAACCTAGTGTTGACGAGCGAAATTGACCATCCATCAACTGGAAGAACGAGTCTGGTCCGGTGTTATCTAAGTAACCCAAGGCGTTTGGTGTAACTCGTTCTGACGGGTTTAATGGCTTCGTTAGCCAATCTAAAATCCTAAAAGAAAATGAAAAGAAAGGAATAACTAACTAATGCTAACAACTATATATATATATATATATATATATATATATTTACTCTGATATAACTGTTTTAAATATGTTTGGGCAGAACAAGAAAACATAAAAAATCCCATTTATGAACAACATTTACAGGTTGTGAATTTTACTGGAAACTCACGAAATCAATGTGAAAATAAATTCTTTTGAGAAGCAAATAAAGAAAGCACATTCAAAATATTTTTTGTTTTCTCTATGTAAATCTAACAGATCATAAATTAACTAGACTACGAAACATAGATGTACAGATAGTCAACAACTGATCTAAACTTTCTGGTTTCACTATGCATAATTGATAGAAATTTGAAACATGAAGGAGCTAATCTGATGTTAGTTTGGGAAATGTATTCGGGATTCTGTGTGAATAAGAAGCATCTAGCCACTGTGCCTACGAGATAAATATGCAATAGACTTATAGTGCAAATGTTCTGAATAAATTCATAACATGTCCTGGTAACTGAAATTTAATAACAGAATAGGTAATACAAATAAACCCTGTGATATTATGATCGCAAGTGTTTACAGTAAGATAAATCTGAGTGTAACACATTTCATTAAAGTATTAAATAAGATGTAACTGGATTGAACATTTTAAAAACCATGCTTGAATAGGGATATAATATGAAATTAAGTTTTCATGCCTGATTCATGCTTTTAGTCATGAATCAAGCCTTAAAACGCAATATAACAATAAAAAAGAATAATCAAACATCTTTTACAATCCAATAATCCCCCCCAAATGGTAATATTTACAGGATGCGGTATAGGCAACTATAGGAAGTGTTGTTTGTCATTCAAAATAGCAAAAACATGTAGGGCTACCAACAATGGTGACTTACTGGGAGAAGCAATTATCTTTGTATTACCAACGAGCTCATGTTTGGAGTGATTAGAATGGTTAAAATTTAAAGAATATCTGAAAGATAATCAAGAATCCCAATCAAATTCCAAAAAATATCACACAGTCCAGCTTCAAATGTCTCTTTGTTCAAACAAAATCCGGTGACAAGTTTTAATTATGAGAGAAATGATGTTCGAGCTAATGTCTCTAATATTGTTGATAGGGTCATTGTTTCCAGTAGGCATCCATATCCTCGATAGGGATGTCAATTAACCTACTCTGACACCTCTACCTTGTACAAGAATTGTCAATTCAATATGAAGGGCATTTTGCGATTAATATCAAAATTTATACCTGATAATTTTCTTGAACCCGACATTACTTCGCTGCCAGCAGGCATGTTCAGTACCCCAACGAAGTTGTCTTGGAATCATGTAGGCATTTACCCATTTATTGTAGACCTTTTCAATATCTCGGCGGGTTTACAAACACTTCCCACAACTCTCTAGAAATTATTTACAATTTGACATGAATTTAATGATCTTTGGAAGAGAGGGGTAATGCTGAAAATTCCAGTTTTCAGAACACTTGATATTTTTGAGCTTTAATTTTTTTCACTTGATGACCTTCATAATGATCTGAAAATAGTTTTCTGATATTAGAATAACTTTTTGAGGAAAGGAAGGAATGCTTGAGTTGTTTTCTTTAAAAACAGAGACAATGTAAATATCTTTAATGATGATCGTGTCTACTCATAATTATAAAGTAAAACCAGGAAACCTACTTCGAACAGAAAGTTTCTTTAGCTAGTCTGTATTTCAGTGATTTACAACATTAATGCTCTGAATATACTTTGACTATTTCTTCATAATGAGGCATTCTGGTTTCCCTTCATGAACTAAAAGGTGACACAGACATAAGTTTAATTAGAAAGCAACGAAAACAAGAAAAATGAAAAGAACCAAAATCCAAAAAACAAAAGAAAAATAAAAAAGAAAATATGTACAGAGGTGAATCTTGAATGATCAAGAAAAATACCTTTTGAGAGCTTGGCCATTCACCGAGAAGGTGTCTGGCTATCCCTCCAAATTTTGTAGACAGAAAGAGTTGGGACCCATTTTTTCAACGATTACAAATGTTCCTAACCACAGGTTTTGAAACTTGGTGTGTTCCCCTTTTACCTCGTGAGGTTTATCGCACTTGAGAACCAGGTCTCCTACCTCAAAATTTCTATCTGAAGAAGAGTTTGAATCAAACCATCTTTTCACAATCTGTTGATGTTAATCTAGCGTTTTCTTTTCCTGCACTCTTACTTCCTCCAGTTTTAACAAGGCATTGATTCGACTTTCAAGAGGAGGGAATACCTCTTCTTGGACTTTCTGCGATAATTGCAGGGATGGGAGAAGAACATGAGGAGGTATGATTGCTTCTCTCCCGTAAACAAGAAAGAAAGGAGAGTTACGAACATAATCTTTAGGTGATACTCTGTCAGCCCATAGTGCATTAAACAAAGCGTTGTGCCAGTTCTTGTGGTTTTCATAGACTGTCCTCTTAATGATCTTGATTATATTTTTGCTTCTTGATTCTGCTAGGCCATTTCCTTAGGGGTAGTAGCTTGCATAATATTTCAATTTAATCCATTTTTCTAAGGTGAATACAGTCATATCGAGGTATGAAAATTAATAAGCATTATCGAAGACCAAACATTCAGGAATGTCGAATATAGTAATGATATTCGAGTTAAGGAAGGATACTACCTGATTAGTGTTTACCACTTTCAGGGGTGCAGCCTCGGACCATCTAGTAAAATAATTCGTTGTTGTAATGATATATTTATGTTGTTGTGAAGAAGCAGGGTTAATTGGCCCTATGATGCTGAGAACCCACTACTGAACAGGTGAATCCACGGAAATAGACTGCAAAGGGAATGCTTCTTTTTTCACTCGTCCTGCAGCTTTTTGGCAAATTGTACATTTACGACATAAGCATAGGCATATTTAAATAACATGGGCCAATAGTACCCATCTCTTAAAACTTTGTGAGAAGTGGTGTCTCCACCGAAGTGTCCCCCAGCCTCACTAGCATTAAGTTCAGATAGCACTTTTTCTGCTTCATCTTTTTCCAAACAACGCATAAGAACATAATCCAAATTATTTCGAATCAATATGTCATTTATTAGCTAGAAAGATGTAGATTTTAACCTGAGTGCTCTTCTATTTTTAGGATCAATATAGCGAGGAGAAGATCCATGTGTCAAATAAAATTTTATATCAACATACCAAGAATTAGCAACATCTTGTGTGCAACAGATCTGATTTTCATTGAGCTGATTTACAGGTGGGATATTAATTTGACTTTCCTGTTCTTCAACTGAATCAACCACTAGTTTACATAGGCCTTGACCTCTAATAATTTGTGCAGGAGTTGTTTTGAGGTCGTATTCTTGTAACAATGTCATCCAATTTTCCCGTTTTTCTCCCAGTTCCTTTTGTACTAATATGTTTCTTACGACAGGGTAAGGAACGATGACTTTAGTACTATATTTCAACAGATATGACCAGAAGTGTTTCACAGCTTTGAAAATAGCATATGCATGTTGATCTACAGCTGCGTAATTCAGTTCAAACCCTTTAAAAGATGAGCTCATGAAGACAATAGGGATTTCATTTCTTTCAACATTTTTTTATGTTAACACAATAGTGTAAGACCGATCGGAGGAGAAAGTGTAAAGAGTGAAATCTCGTGAGAAATCAGGGCTCATCAAGGAAGGGGCTTCCACTATGGATTTTTTGATGGAATCAAAGTCTTGACTTTCCTGTGCTCCCTAATGATACTGAACATCCTTTTTAATTAAATTCTATAACAGTCTTACCATTTCTAAAAAACTCGGGACAAATATTCTGACAAAATTAATTTGGCCTAAAAAGGATTGCATGGATTTTTTAGAGGACGGGGGGGGGGGAAGTTTGGCAATGACTCGAGTTCTTTCAAGATCGATGATCATTCTGTCACTAGACACTATGAACCCAAGCAGTTTTCCTTGTTCCACCACAAATATTGACATCTTAGGGTTGAGAGATATGCCATACTTGTGACATCATTCTAGAACAGTCATAAGGTGAGACAAGTGATATTTCTTTTGTTTGGAGAAAATAGTAACGTCATCAAGATAGACCACTACTGATTGGTTTATGAGTCCACGAAAAGCAATGTCCATTTATCTATGGAAAGTGGCCCCGACATTTATGAGTCCAAAATTCATCTTCCTGTAGGCATACGTGCCCCAAGGGGTACAAAAAGTGGTTTTTAACTGGTCAGGTGGAGACATGAGGACCTGATTGTATCCCGAAAAACCATCTAACAATGACATTTGTTCAGAACTAGATACCTACTGAAAAATTTGTTCCAGTGGAGGAACAGGATAATTGTATTTATCAGATGCTCGATTCAAGTTACGAAAATCGACACAAATTCGAATTTCATTGTTTTTCTTCCTTACAGGAACTAGATTAGACACCCATTGAGTGTGTCTCACTAGGAAAATTATCTTTGCATTTAGTAATTTATTTAGTTCTTTCTTGACAGTTGGTTCCAATTTGGGGTGCATCTTTCTTAATTTTTGTTGAAAAGGTTGAGTTTGTGGTTTCATAGGGATGATATGTTGTATTATATTAGGATCAAATGTTTTTAAATCATCATATGTCCAGGTGAAAATGTCTTAAAAGTATTTAAATTGTTTGATGAATGCAGATCGTTCTTGCTTGGAGCATCTAGTTCCCAAATTGATATTTTGAGGATTATCCTTAGTCCCCAAATTTACGGTCTCATAAGTCAAGGAAGAACTATTTGTTTTACAATTGACTGACCCTCTGAATTTATCATGTAAATCATAAAAATTTTCTAGTCTTACAACGGATCTGGGAATAGAGCTTACTAGATCAGACGTCGATTCAGGAGATCTAGAATCTGATATTACCGTGAAGTTGCGGAGGTTTTCATCATGAGTGCCTTCATCGATGATTGCACCTTGGAAAGTGTCATCCATATGAAAGAAGTTGATGATCTGTTGATCATCGTTGAACACTCTCCAATTGGTGACATTATCCGGGATCGAAGGCCCGAACAATAATTCAATCGAAAATGCATTCGGAGAAAGACCTTCTATAGGTAAAAGTTCAGAAGCGATGTTAGCCAATAGGTCAACCTCATAATTACTTAGTCTCGGAATGGAATTGATGTTAAATGATAAAAATTTATGTATCAAACTCCATACCTTATTTTGGTAACTTCTCAGATGTTGTGACAAGAAGTGTATAGAGTTTCTTACCTGCCTGACCATTATCTCTAAATCACCGAACACTATTAAATTTCTTACGTCCATATCCAAAGAGTTTTTAAGCCCTTGTAGAAGTGATTAATATTCGACGGTGTTATTAATGCATTCAAATTCTAATCGATAGGAAATAAAAGTCTTATTACCTGTAGGGTCGATGAGTACACATCCTGCACCAGCTCCTTCTTTGGATTTGGATCTGTCAAAGTACAGTTACCATATATGAGCTTCTTCAACAGTGTTTGGCACATTTGGTAGAGCTGGTGACTAAGTAGAAGTCATGAGTTCTGATTGTTTCCCGGGATCCATGAAGGGGGGAACTTTGGTCATGAAGTTACCGAAGAAAGTGTTCATTCCCTGCATTTCTAATGAATTAGTGAATGCAGTGAAAGGTTCATTCAGATAATTCAGATATATCATGGTATGCTTGAGATAACGTTCACGGTTTATCCTGATTTTATTTGGCTGTCTGTTTTCCATATGTTAATGATTTATAATTTACCAAAGGCCGCGGAGGCAGTCACAGAGGTAACCTTGAACCACTTGGATTCCTGGATCTAGCCCTCCAAGACTCAGAGAGGGCTCTCTCTTTTCTATTTAACTTGGTTTGTATGGGATGGATATTAGGCTAGCTATGAAAGTAAGGGGTTGGGGTTTTTGAAATACTTAGATGAGGATGTAGTTGACAAGTTTCTCAGATCACCATTGGGCTATGGGGTTTGTTTATAAGATAATGATCAAATCAGATCCAGAGGTAAATGTCTCCACAGGGAAAGATAGTAAAAATTGTTGGATCGAATCAAGTTTGAATGGTGTCGATTTGAGGAAGAAATGGGGGAGGAAAAACTAAGCAAATGAGTAGTTAAGAATTCATAATCTGAGTTTTAGAAGAAAACATAAAGATTATTGAAAAATTGGCCAAAGAGTATGCATGCATAAATTCTTCTCCATTTACTCTTTTTCAATAATAAGAAATGAAATTGCTTGAATGATAGCAGAAAAATAACTAAAAACAGACAAGGGACACACCACCAACACTGCTACACAAGAATCCTGTAAATCATTTTCTCTATTACTGTTTAGTCATTCAAAGATTACAGACAAAAACCTCCTGGGGTAGCAAGGCCCATAGTCCAGCCAAAAGGGAGAAACTTCACAGGTTGAACCCCTTTCATCTTTTAGATGTGTATATATAGGTAAAGATACTATCAATCCTCAGAAAATTTGAACTCTACCTCTGCTTTCTAAAAATAGAAAAGAGTTTTAATGATTGACACATGTCACAAATGGTCTCCTAAACATAAGGGTCGATTATAACAGAAATGACACATGCAAAACTTCTCCAGATTTCTAGAATGTTGTTTCAGTAGAGTCCTACTCCATTCGAAAGGAAGACAACACATTGACGGGAGGAGAAATAACATTCCCTTTACTGGTCTTCACGATATCTTCAATAAATGTCAAGAAGATGACAAGGCACTTTGAAATCCTGCCGTGACAGATGGACAATCTTTACCATGAATTTCAAGAGCCACTTAACCATTTTCCTTAATACTTGCCTCAAAACTTGAAAAGGGTGATGATTTATATCATTTTAATCTTTATAACTCATTTGGCACCCCTTTCACAAAATCTCGACCTCAGAAATTTCGATCTGTGCAAAACATGAACATTATGTCATCCTTTACGCTTTCGGTAGCTTATAGGTGTAAAACAACAAAGGGTTAGCCGTCAGAAGGGTAGCTTGCGGCACCTCATGACGCCTTGAGGAAAACGAATACGCTGCCGAAAATGTTGAATTTTCCACCACTGTCCAAAACTGCAAAAAGAGACTTTCTTCGACCTACCTAGTCCTGAGGGTCTTCATTTAGGTTCTCAGCAACTTCAGCTACAGCTCTTGAATCAGAATGTGCTCTTGGCTTAGGATTCTTTAGCCTCAGTTTGATCCTCAAACTTTTAATCACTTTAAGCAATTTACGATTTTCCTTGAGCAATTTCTTGTTCCTCTTCTGTTCCTTGACATGCATTTTAGCTAATCTTTCAAAACAATCCCTTACCTCATCTGAAGTGTTTCTTATAGTCTGGTTTTGGGATTTGATGACCCTCTCAAGCATCTTCATCTCTAATATTTCTTCTTGGAGTTCTTCAACTTTTGATGGTTTGTTGACCTTGATGTGCCTAATGGTTGATGTTTCAGGAATCGCCAAGTCTGGGACCTCTGATGGAAAAGGTGCTTCTCTGAAAGAATCCTATTCTAGAACCTCCCTTTCCCCTGGCTCTAAATCCTCCTCTGAATCTGTATAAGGCATATTCAAAACGTTTTTACCAGAGGCATTTTTTTTCCCTTCTGTATCTTGGCTAAAAATGAGCATCTTCTTGGCTTTCTTGGACTTTGAAGAAGAAGTTGGGCGCTCTATAATTACTAGGGAAATGGCTCTCCTTTTTTCTTTTACTACTCTATGGTGTTGAAAATTTAATGAGTGAAGTATTCTTCTGGTCCTTGGGTTGGGGTTTTGGTTCAAATTTTCCCCAAAAAAGAAGATACTCCCAACTCCTGTCCCTCTTTTGTAATTCTTGAAACACTATGAGTTTGTTAAGACTGTGATGGGAGAGTCTACTCTGCACCTTGCTAGGTAGGGCCTGAACCTGGTGTGTCATCTTTGTTAGACTTTTGTTAAGGTATAAGGGAAGATTCATAGGACACCTACCTATGAAATGATTCATAAGCTTGAAATGGTAGAACATCACTCTACTATATCTGCCTTCACACGTTATGTATACCTGGATGGCTTTGAGAAAACACTGCCACTTCTCTTCCAAGTAGGATCTAGGGATATCCTTTTTCAATGTGATACATCTGTGTTCGGGTTTGAGATAAGACCTAAACTCAATATATTTGATAGTGGTCGACTTGAACCATATTTCACCAGTCCTTGGCATCTATGTCACCACTGCAACAACTGCTTCATCAACCTGCACTTCAATTGTTCCAACTTTGGCTTTGGCTTCATCAAAGGTCAATGTGAATGCTTCAACCATGCCTTGATGAAATCCTTGGATTTTTTCATAGAACCTATAACAACCAATGTCTATGAACATCTGGAAAATCTTAGGGTGAGATTCCAGATAAGTTATGCCACTAAGCTCCTTCCTGAGCAAATTTCCTCCCTTCTTCATTTGCAATAACAGTTGTCAATACCTGCACTACAAAAAAAATGGACGTGGGAAGATGTAGTGGCGCTGGTAGGGAACGAATTGAAGTTTGGGCGAGGGAAAATGCGTGATATGGAGGAAAAAGATTTGAATGAAAAACCCTTAATAAAGAATGAAAATCCAACCATAGTGATGATTGTGCCATTCAACCAAGACGAAAAGAAAAAACCACATGATGGATCAGGTAAAGATAGATGATGTGAACTTATAGGGATTGGATCTACTAGATTGGGGTTATTAAATAATCATAACAGACAATAGTCACTTTTCCAGATCGTATTATGATTTGATTTCAGTTGATTTCGGGAGCATTTGGGATGATGTTGTTGTGTATCGATGGCAGTTTGAGAATCCGATGGGACAGTTTGACCGTTAATTGCCTCTGTGCTTTCGATAGCTTAAAACACCTCATACATATCATTTTAGCTATTGAAAGAGACAACTTTCGGCAGCTTGGAATACTTTGAGAAAATACCCTTAGCTACCGCAAGTGAAAATTTAGAGTTTTTCTAATAAAAATACAGACTCATCACTTTCTTTGGAAAAGATAGGTCTAAAGCCCCTCTTAAAAACAACTCAAAAAATCACTTGTCTAAGGATCCATGTTGTTTTCCTATTGAACATAACTTGGAAAATTTTATGTCAAAAGGACAGCAAGACCAGCGAGCCATGAACTTCATTATGACACCCACCAATCATATTTGGATGATTAGGTCTCCTATTATTATAGGATACTAACATAGGCTCCACCTGGGGAAGATAGCTCTGAAGGAGGTGTCTAGAACTGCTGATCTCTGGGAACTTGTTAATCAGTGCCTTATCCATTGGGATGTTCCCCAATATGCAACCCGATATACTACAAAATCATTGGTAGCTGAAGATATTGAACTGAAACTAAAACTTACTGCAAATTGAAGTCTGGATCACACTTGAACTGAAAAACTGAAAAGCAATCTGAAACTAAAACTAGAAAAATGCTCAGAGTACTGAACTTATTTGMACCCATCTACCTACCCTAATCTACCTCATAATTTTTCTGAATCAGGTAATACATAAATGTCAATGAAGCCATTCCAGTAGCTGCAAAAACACATGGACAACTTGACTGCTTGTCGATGAAAACCTAAGTATACCTTGATTATGTGTCCTCATAATATGAAATGGCAGCTGTTGACATTTTTGGTCCTTATAGAGAAAACATGTTTGAAAACTCAAGCTAACATGGACCTCCATGTAATCCGCTATAGGATCAATTAAAACATGATGCATGATATTTGCCTCTAGATCTTCAATGACTAGTTGATCAGTTGCATCCTCAAAATTAAACCATGCATCTACAACTTCAGCCTTATACTTGAAAACATAATCATCATCAGTCTGCAAATCAACAGGTAGTACGATTTCCTCTTGCTTTGGAGAAGGAAGATTTCCCAAGAATACTTTGAGATATAGGAAATTATATGACTGAATTTGAGAATCCAAAAGTTCAATGTCATTTTCGAACTTTTCAATAACTAGCTCAAGCAAACAAATTTTACTTTTAGGAGAAAATTTGCTTGATTCCAAAATACGAAACACAGTTGTTAAAAAGTCTTTGTCAATGTGAAATTATGCTAACTTATTCCTGAATTCTTCTAGGGCTTCACAAGATATAGGATTTGCCACATACCCTGTCATCTTGAAACATCATCAAGGCTTTGAAATATAGATTCTTTAACAGTGAAGTCGCTTGTGAACTTTGAAGCTCGGGATCTTGAAAAATGGAGTTGCCAGGTGAATGGTACAACCTTCCTATGTTTGGCTTCTGTTCACCATCAGAAGTCAAATTTGAAATTGATATATTTTCTGGAGAACTCAAAAGCTCGTCCCCAGTGGAGTCACCAAAATTTTAACGCTCTGTACTTTTCCCAAGGCTATGGAGGTAGTCACAGAGGTAACCTCAAACCACTTGGAGTCTTGGATCTAGCCCTCCAAGACTCAGAGAGGGCTCTCTCTTTTCGATTTAACTTGGTTTGTATGGGATGGATATTAGGCTAGCTATGAAAGTAAGGGGTTGGGGTTTTTGAAATACTTAGATGAGAATGTGGTTGACGAGTTTCTCAGATCACCATTGGGCTATGGGGTCTGTTTATAATATAATGATCAAATCATATATAGAGGTAAATGTCTCCACAGAGAAAGACAATAACAATTGTTGGATCGAATCAAGTTTGAATGGTGTCGATTTGAGGAAGAAACGGGGGAGGAAAAACTGAGCAAATGAGCAGTTAAGAATTCATAAACTGTGTTTTAGAAGAAAACATAAAGATTGTTGAAAAATTTGCCAAAGAGTATGCATGCATAAATTCTTCTCCATTTACTCTTTTTCAATAATAAGAAATGAAATTTCTTGAATGATAGCATAAAAATAACTAAAAACAGACAAGGGACACACCACCAACACTGCTACACAAGAATCATGTAAATCATTTTCTCTATTACTGTTTAGTCATTCAAAGATTACAGAAAAAAACTTCCTGGGGTAGCAAGGCCCACAATCCAGCCAAAAGGGAGAAACTTCACAGGTCGAACCCCTTTCATCTTTTACATGTGTATATATAGGTAAAGATATTATCAGTCCTTAGAAAATTCGAACTCTACCTCTTCTTTTTAAAAATAGAAAATAGTTACAATGATTGACACATGTCATAGATGGTCTCCTAAACATAAGGGTCGATTATAATAGAAATGACACATGCAAAACTTCTCCAGATTTCCAGAATGTTGTTTCAGTAGAGTCCTCCTCCATTCGAAAGGAAGACAACACAGTGATAAGTGGAGAAATAGCGTTCCCTTTACTGGTCTTCATGATATCTTCAATAAATGTCAAGAAGATGACAAGGCAAATTGAAATCCTGCTGTGACATATGGACAATCTTTACCACGAATTTCAAGAGTCACTTAACCATTTTCCTTAATACCTGCCTCAAAACTTGAAAAGGGTGATGATCTGTATCATTTTAATCTTTATCTTTTGTTTGGCACCCCTTTCACAAAATCTCGACCTCCGAAATTTCGATCTGTGCAAAACATGAACATTTTGTCATCCTTTACGCTTTCAGTAGCTTATAGGTGTAAAATAGCAAAGGGTTAGCCATCAGAAGGGTAACTTGCGACAGCTAACAACGCCTTGAGGAAAACGAATACGCTACTGAAAATGCTGAATTTTCCACCACTGTCCAAAACTGAAAAAAAAGACTTTCTTCGACCTACCTACTCCTGAGGGTTTTCATTTAGGTTCTCAGCAACTTCAGCTAGAGCTCTTAAATTAGAGTGTTCTCTTGGCTTAGGATTCTTTAGCCTCAGTTTGATCCTCAAACTTTTAATCACTTTAAGTAATTTACGATTTTCCTTGAGTAATTTCTTGTTCCTCTTCTGTTCCTTATAATCTTTCAAAACAATCCCTTACCTCATCTAATCTTTCAAAACAATCCCTTACCTCAGCTAATCTTTCAAAACAATCCCTTACCTCATCTAAAGTGTTTCTTATAGTCTGGTTTTGGGATTTGATGACCCTCTCAAACATCTTCATCTCTAATATTTCTTCTTGGAGTTCTTCAACTTTTGATGGTTTGTTGACCTTGCTGTGCCTGCTGGTTGATGTTTCGGGAATCTCCAAGTCTGGGACCTCTGATGGAAAAGGTGCTTCTCTAAAAGCATCATGTTCAGGAACCTCCCTTTCCCCTGGCTCTAAATCCTCCTCTGAATCTGTATAAGGTAGATTCAAAACGTTTTTACCAGAGGCATTTGTTTTCCCTTCTGTATCTTGGCTAAAAATGAGCATCTTCTTGGCTTTCTTGGACTTTGAGGTAGAAGCTGGGCCCTCTATAATTACTGAGGAAATGGCTCTCCTTTTTCTTTTACTACTCTGTGGTGTTGAAAACTTAATGATTGAAGTCTTCTTCTGGTCTTTGGGCTGGGGTTCTGGTTCAAATTCGCCCCAAAAAAGAAGATACTCCCAACTCATGTCCCTCTTTTGTAATTCTTGAAACACTATGATTTTGATAAGACTTTGATGGGAGAGTCTACTCTGCACCTTGCTAGGTAGGGCCTGAACCTAGTGTGTCATATTTGTTAGAGTTTTTTGAAGGTAGAAGGGAAGATTCAGAGGACAACTACCTGTGAAATGATTCATAAGCTTGAAATGGTAGAACATCACTCTACTATATCTGCCTTCACACGTTATGTATACCTGGATGGCTTTGAGAAAACGTTGCCACTTCTCTTCCAAGTAGGATCTAGGGATATCCTTTTTCAAATTGATACATTTGTGTTCGAGTTTGAGATAAGACCTGAAATCAATATCGTTGATAGTGGTCGACTTGAACCATCTTTCACCAGTCCTTGGCATCTCTTTCACCGCTGCAACAACTGCTTCATCAACTTGCACTTCAATTGTTCCAACTTTGGTTTTGGGTCCGTTAAAGGTCAATGCAAATGCTTCAGCCATGCCTTGATGAAATCCTTGGAGTTTTTCACAAAACCTATAACAACCAACGTCTCTGAACATCTGGCAAATCTCAGGGTGAGATTCTAGATAAGTTATGCCACTGAGCTCCTTCCTGAGCAAATTTCCTCCCTTATTCATTTGCAATAACAGTTGTCAATACCTGCACTACAACAAAAATAGACGTGGGAAGATGTAGTGGCACTGATAGGGAACGAATTGAAGTTCGGGCGAGGGAAAACACGTGATATGGAGGAAAAAGATTTGAATGAAAAACCCTTAATAAAAAATGAAAATCCAACCATAGTGATGATTGTGCCATTCGACCAAGACGAAAAGAAAAAACCACGTGATGGATCAGGTAAAGACACATGATGCAAACTTATGGGGATCGTATCTACTAGATTGGGGTTATTAAATAATCATAACAGACAATAGTCACTTGCCCAGATCATATTATGATTTGATTTCAATTAATTTCGGCAGCATTTGGGATGATGACGCTGTGTACCGATGGAAGTTTGAGAATCCGATGGGACAGTTTGACCGTTAACCACCTATGTGCTTTCGACAACTTAAAACACCTCATACATATCGTTTTAGCTATCGAAAGAGACAACTTTCGACAGCTTGGAATACTTTGAGAAAACACCCTTAGCTGCCACAAGTGAAAATTGAGAGCTTTTATAATAAAAATACAGACTCATCACTTTCTTTGGAAAATATAGGTCTAAAGCCCCTCTTAAAAACCTCTAACTCAAAAAATCATTTGTCTAATGATCCATGTTGTTTCCCTACTGAACATAACTTGGAAAATTTTATGTCAAAAGGACAGCAAGACCAGCGAGCCATGAACTTCATTATGACACCCACCAATCATATCTGGATGATCAGGTCTCCTATTATTATAGGATACTAACACGGTAACCACAAATGAGACCAGTCTGTGGAAAAGTAACCATGCAGTTGCCCAGACCAATCCCTTCTTAAAAATAAACCATAGACTTATGGGATGTCAACAACAATGATATCAATAATTTGGGGAACTTTAGGATTAGAAGATAACCTAACCAGTACATATTTAAGTTCGTTGATTACCTTAATGTTTCTCTGATCGAGTTGAATGATTTTGAGAATAGAAGGTTGAAATTCTGCGTTAATTTTTTGGAAAACAAATAAAGGAATCACATTCGATGATGTAGTGGAATCCACCATGCAATTATGTACATTTCTATTGAAAATTTTAAAAGTTAATAAGAAAGGCGGGACATTTTTATGAGTATTAACAGTAGAATTCTATTGATTTTTTGTCATTCTCCCTGAAACAATTTTATCTACATTTGATACAGTTTTTTTAGTTAGATCCCTTTTATCCGGAAGTTCATATTTCGTTTTAGTGGGGATCTTTTGGCTTGTTTTAGAATTGATTTATGCAGTCTTTTTGCTGCTAGGATCATTGTTCTTACTATTTTCTGCAATGTTTTGAATCATTTTCTGCAGAATAAGAGGAAATTTCAAAAGCTCGTAAACAAAAATATTAGCCCTCAATTTCATTAAATCTTCAATCAGGTCATATTCTAATACTGGGGATGCTAAATTTTATTTTATTTCAACTCATTTTGATTGTTTTGTAGGAACATTTTTACTCATTTCGGAAGAGGGTTTTCTCTGTACTTTGCTTCTTGTGTTGTAAGGTTGGATAGTTTCAAAGTTTTCTTGGAAAATACTGTCAGAGAAATGTCCGAAGATATTGGGAGATGAATCCTCTTCTTCAGCTACTTCTTCCTCAACTATGTCTTCTGAACTTTCAGGGGGTACAAAATTATCATGTGCTTCAAGAATGGTTTGCAGAGCATACTGTAAGCTTTCAAAATTAAGACCTTCAGTGGTCAGATTTGGCCGGTTGGGGGAAAAAGCCTTTCTAAAAGGAGGTTTAAAACTTCCTTTGTTTGAGGATGCTTCTTTAGCTGATATCTTCAAGTCTACGACTTGATTCGATAATATTTGGACAACCTTTTGCAAACTTTCTAAGTCTAGAGTTCCTAGTTTGCTTTTGGCTTGGGGAGGCCTTGCAAGGATTTCTATTTTCTTTTTAGAGGATGAAGTTGTTTCAGCTTCACTATTGAGATTGTCTTTCAAGATTAATATATCCTTTTCAATTTGGCTTGCCTCTTCGAAGGCTTCCAACAATGTTGACTTTTTAGACCTTTAAACACAAATTGATATATTATTATGTACGTCTTTGGTGTAATATGAAACAGTTATACTCTCAGCAGGCATTGAATCTGTGGGAATTTGATTATTTAATGTAAGGAACCTTTGGTTAAAATATTTTACTTTCTCCTTAGGGTTCATTTTTAGGCTGGAGAGTTCCATAACCAAGACTTCAGGGAATTTATCATCTCCAAATTTCTCTAAGAAACAAGTTTTGATTTTTTCCCAAGAGACAATGGTCTGGGGTTGTTGGGAAAAATACCATGTGGAGGCAATGCCTGGTGGGATTTTTTTGGTTTTCCATGGGTGTAGGTGGTGTCGAAGGATGAGATGGCTTAGATGAGGAACTGCCTTCGTCAGATGACTCTCCTCTCACAGAGGATGGAGATGAACCAGGTGGGGAAGGTGGGATACTGGATCCTCCAATTCCAAGAGTAGGCATTCCGACAGGATCTATAGTATTATCTCCTAAAGGGTTTAAGAGAACACCAGTGCCTTCATGTTGCTCTTGGATATCTGAGAAATCTAAAGGTTGATTAAGTGGCCTATCATGTTTTCTAAAACCGTCCAAATCACTATGTGTCCTTATGAGTGACTGACAAACAATATCTTATACGTTGGCCCCTTGATGATTTGGTGTTACCGGCTCAATGGAAATCTGGGGGTTTTCGTTCGAGGTAGTTGTTGTTTTAGAAGTAACGTTGTTGTCAGAGTGACTATGTGTTACTATAGGGGAGCAAGTGTGTGGGGGTGGAGTCTTGCGACTTCCATGTGACATCAATTGTATTCAGGCCCTCCTTCTAGCACCATTTGTTGATGAGCGAAATTGGCCGTCTGTAAACTAGAAGGAGTCCAGTCTGGGGTTGTCTAAGTAACCCAAGCCATTTTGTGTAGCTCATTCTGACAGGTTTAATGTCTCCGTTAGCCAATCTAAAATCCTAAAAGAAAATGAAAAGAAAGGAATAACTAACTAATGCTAACTATATATATATATATATAATTGTTTTAAATATGTTTAGGCAGAATAGAAAAACACAAAAAATCCCATTTATGAACATCATTTATAGGTTGCGATTTTTACTGGAAACTCATGAAATTGATGTGAAAATAATTTATTTTGAGAAGAAGATAAAGAAATCACATTCAAAATATTTTTTGTTTTCTCTATGTAAATGTAACAGATCATAAATTAACTAGACTACGAAACACATATGTATAGATAGTCAACAACCGATCTAAAATTTATGGTTTCACTATGCATCATTGACAGAAATTAGAAACATAAAGGATCTAACCTGATGTTAGTTTGTGAAATGTATCCGGGATTCTATGTGAACAAGAAGCATCCATCCACCACACCTACAAGATAAATCTTCAATAGACTTATAGTGCAAATGTTCTGAATAAATTCATAACATGTCCTAGTAACTGAAATTTAATAACATAATAGGTAATACAAATAAACCCTGTGATATTATGATCGCAAGTGATTACAGTAAGATAAATCTGAGTGTAACACATTTCATTTCATTATTCAACTAAAAATCAAAGAGAAATCATGTCATTTGAATTAAAGAAATGATCACAGTGTCAATATCTAGAGCAACAAATTGTGGACGATATTTATAACATGAGTAGCCTAGACATAATAGATCATTGAGTCTAAAGCTACAAGACCTATTAATATACCAGGATTAACAAAACATCAATGAAAACACCATTCACAAAATGATAAAGCCAAAATGATTATGAGTTGTTTCATTTAGTCTTGAATCATTCATCCATCTTCTGCTCTAGGCCAAGATGATTGTCAATTACAAAATGCATGGTTTTTAAAATGTCTTTGGGAAATCTAATCTCCCTATTTCTGAGGATAATATCAGATCCCATAAGATCAAAACATTACAAGTATGGGGGTCTATAGCCACCCATGATCAAATTGTATCTTCAAAATTTATGAAAGTGTTCCCTATTTACAAAATAAACAAAAGGAGATAACTAATCAACTAGATAGAGCATGTTCCATCCCATAAGATCAACATATAATATACCATATCTTGAAAAAAAATGAAATGAGAATAAGTTAAATATTTTATTAACAAATAATTACTAAGTTTTACATGAAAATGACTTGGCTACAGAATCTCTCGATTCTATAGCCAATCTTATATTGGTAAAAGAAATCCAGGTTTAAACAATTTGGTTTTTAAAAATAAAATGGTTGTAATAAAAAAAATCGTCTCACCATTTAACTAAATAAATAAACAAAGATCAAGATATCTCGGAATTTATTATGGCCTTCACACTGTCAACATTCTTTATCACAATGTTGCCTGTCTTTTTAAGACGCTTGGCCTGTCTCTGTTCATTTTCCTTGAGTTCACAGTTTTCTTTTGCCAACGATTCATTGTGAGATCTGAGATCTTTGATCCTTTCTTGGAGAATGGGGATATCTGTATAGTACTGCCCAATACAATGCAAGTAGAATTCGCAATGCACAACATGGGTGATCTGTCGAGGGAACGAATAATTGGGTGAAAAAACATCAACACTACTTGTTTTCATCCCTTGACCAAGATTTATGCTAGTAAACCACTTTCTACCCTCGAGGCATGGTGGGAGATTGTTAACATAGTCAAATGGTTGATTAGGATCTAGTTTGGGACAATCTGGATCTTCCTCTACGAGAAACCTTTCAATCTCGGAGTTTGAATCCTCATGGATCTCAATCGAATCGATTGAGCTCATATGAGGCTTGGATCGATTACACAGACTTCTCGAAATGAGTCAACCAGACCTCTTATTTTGAAACCCTACCATTGCATGCTTTTGTTTGCGAGACTTGTCAATACAAGGCTTTGTATTAGCGTTAGGGTCAACAAATAAGTCATGCATAGCAGTATCATTTAACTCTGGATTGACCTTATGTTTTCCAAGTAAAAATTGATCGGGTATTACCTCATGACGAGGGTTTTTCTTTAAAGGATCTAGCTGGTCATTTGAGAAATCACAATGCTTTTTGTATCAGAGGCTTATCCAACATAGGGTGTTCTGTAGGAATTTTTGTAACAAAACCGTTTCGAGCTAAGAACCCATTCCAATCATCACTCAGGGTTTTCAAATGACGAACCAACAACATTTTAATTAAACCATGATGAAAGAGGCTAGAGTCGAGGCTCTGCTTCTTGTATCTTTTCGACATTTTGTACAAACTCCTTAGCAAATAAAACGACACATTTAAATGGAATCCTATAAAGTGCATAAGAAATTGCACATGGTAAAGAAAAACCAGGCCATAATGACCCTCACAGGTAATAAATTGTTTAAGAATTGATAATAGACCATGCCACCTAACCCTGAGCAAGGAAACAAGAATACCTTTATCAGATCATTCAATCTTTCTGGAAGTCATGAAAAGACTCCAGGTCACTTCGTCAATTTTTGAATTATTAAACCACTTCTAACCTGATAGAGAAATCCCTGTTGCTTCACTCAAAAACTCTTTAGTCGCCTCCAACTGAATATCACCGACCTTTTCTCTGCAACCATCAAACGTTTGGGCGAATTCTTTGGCTACGTGAAGGTTGTATCATTTGAACTTCTTAATGAAAATATCCCAACCCTGGCCTTTCAAATCTTTGATCGCATCATCATGGGACACCAACGCTTGAGAACCATTTGGCTCTATTCAGACTATAGGAGCCATTAAGGGTATGACCAGACTATAACAAGGGCGACTCAAACTAACTGTCGGTTTAAATGACAGAAGCAGAAAGAACCAATTCGAGCAGATACCATGGAAACAAAATAGGCAAAGCACCTGTGCGATCACAACATACACATGAATGTATCAGTTATGGAGTTTGAACACTTATGGTAATGAAATCCACAAGTACATAGCACTACCCAAACCCTTAACTCGTAATAAGAAGCCTGTCACTTCATTCTGCCAGCCAAAACTAAGTACAGGATACGATTCTGGTGCGTTTAATTCCCACGCCATATAATGGATAGATTTGATTTGCAAAGGGTTGAAATGAATATGTTTTTATAATCTCAATGCGAATCAATATTTGATATTATACTTGATTTACAATGGATTCAAACAAATAAGCTTACATTCCAAATGAAAATCAACATGGGTATTATATCGACATTCAAACAAACTCAAAAGGGAAAAATCATTAAAGTATTAAATAATATGTAAGTGGATTGAACCTTTTTAAAACCATGCTTGAATAGGGATATAATACGAAATTAAGTTTTCATTCCTGATTCATGCTTTCAATCATGAATCAAGCTTGAAAACGCAAGATAAAAATAAAAAATAATAATCAAACATATTTTACAATCCAATAATCACCCCCAAATGGTAATATTTACAGGATGAGATGTAGGCAGCTATAGGAACTGTTGTTTGTCGTTCAAAATAGAAAAAACATGTAGGGATGCCAACACCTAGCTCAGGGAAGGAGGATGTAGAGAAGTGCACAAATCTCTTGTCCTATGTGGAGTAGGATTTTGAGGCTCTGTGCATTTATTTGATTGACAAAAGATAATAAAAGAGAAGAAGAGTTGGTGGACGTAGCCCCAGGTCGGGGGTGAACCACGTATATCCTGTGTTTCTATGCTTTGTGTGATGCATTGATGTGTTTATGTGTTTACTTGCTTAGATGCTTTGATATAGATGAATGATAGATAGATATGTGGTTGCTTTATGCTTAATTATATGGATGAATTCTATATCTAACAGATGTGAAGGTGTTTAGTGCTTGAATCTACTATACCTGGGTGAATACTACAATTCTTTGTAATTAGGGTCTTATCTGCGAAGTAGATTCTGGTTAAATACTAATGAACTATAACTACTAAGTGCTTTTTTAAGGTGTTACAATCACAGATCGTTGTCCCAGCTAGGGTTGCAGATATCTGAGTCCTGCAACCACCCCTGCCTCTACCTCGAGTGAGACTTCATCTGCTTCGCAAGTGTTGCTAAAAGGGATGGTAGTTAGGGTTTTGTCAGTGAAATCTTGAGCATTGAGCCCTGGGTCTACCTCTGTGCCAAGACAACCCCTTTCATTTAGCCACAAAGAACCTATACTTGAAATTAGAAAATCACAAACAACAAATTTTTTCTATAACCTGCAGATGGAACCTATCATACATCTACAACATAAATGCATAAACACATAAAAATGACATTCACCAAATACACATAAACACACAAAGAATCTCATGCAGGAAAGACTTCTCTTTGTATTAATCTCATAATGCCTGTTACAATGTGTACAAATGTCCAACTGCAACAGAGTCTCAACTCTTTTCTTTCTTCCTCTATCCTTTCTTTCTCTTCTATCCTCTTTTATTCTCTAAAACTAATGAATCTAGATACAAATATCTTTTTACAAAAGAGGGGGTCTTCAAGCCTTTCCCTCCAAGATACCTACTCTCATTAATTACAATGAATTACATTCAATGGTTGTCTACTCTGTATCAGATATAGATATTCATCCTGTCAATCATTAAATGCGACTCTATCTACATCTTGTACAAAGTCATGGTTTTGGCTCTTCCAACCTTACACATTAAATTACAATTCAAAATTTGAAATGAGGGTTGACGCCTCTCCCTCCTTGATTGTGTTCTTTGATGTGTTGTTTAGCTGGCACATTGCTGAGTTGGAGTGATGCTCTTGCATCACTACCTCATAGTTTTTGAACACTCTAAAGGAAGGGATCACCAAGGAGTTCTTTGAGCAAAATTTTTTAGGAGGGAACAAATATCCCTTTGAGGAATGAAGGGGCATCTACCTCTAAGGTTTGAGTCATTGAAGCTCATGTGAAACAAATTTGTTGAACACTCTGTAGGCTCAACAAGGAGTGCTTTGAGCAGGTGCAAAGAGTTCACATAACCAACATGTTCTAAAGTGTTGGAGGAAGTCGAGGAGAATCAGAGTTGTTGAACACTCTAGGGATGCAGCTATGCAAGGAGTGCATCGAGCGAGCCCAGGTGAGAACAAGGACATAGTCAATTTCTTATACTGTAGTGAGAGGCTCTGTAAGGACTGGATTGAGTAGGCAGAAGGAATGTGCAAGAAGATTTACTAAAAAAAATTATAAGTTTGATAGTAATTTGAAGGCTTAGTCAAGCGCAAGGAATGCACCAGAGGTAAAGTGGTCTCTCTTTACAACCTTGGGAGGGATAGTGTATGTGTGCACAACATCTCAGTAGAGAGGAGGAGAAGGTTGAGACACTTTGGGGTCTGAGACACAAACACATTTAAGAGAGTCAACGCAAGGTGTGCGCCAAAGATGAACTTGTTCGAAGTTCAAAAACTTAGAAGGGGAGCACAAAACATTCTAGAAGAGAACTAGAAACCTTTGAAGAAGGAAGAAGGGTTGAGACCCTTTGGATTTTTGAGAAAATTCACAATATCAGAAGTGAAAGTGCAAGTTTTCACACAAAGTGCAAGGAGGCGCCAAAGCTGAGGCCAAATTACATTAACAAAATCTTAGAAGGAATAGCACAAGGTGTGCATTGACAAACTTGCTCCAAGTCCCAAAGCTCAAGATGAGAGAACAAGTTAAGACCCAACAGTCAGGATCGAAGGAGAAATCTCAAAGGTAGAATAATTTGACACTTACAGGTTTTCCCAAACTTGGGAGAAAACCAAAACTCAGGAGGAGGAGCAAGAATTGTCGTCAGATAAGCTACAGGATAATATCTGGACAATCGGATTAGAGTCCAAAATCAAGGAGGAGTGCGTGGAGGAGGAAGACAGATCTAATCTGTCACATTTGGGCACGTGAAACAAAAACCATTGGATCCATAGGTAAGTGCTCAATACTTAAATCCTTTTTTAAGTGTGCAAGGAGAGTGGACTCGTAAAGTCCCAAAGTCCCAAAGACATTCGAGATTATCCATCATCGAGATAGAGACAGGTGGCATAAGATCTAAAACTCTGGAGAAATAACACTTCAGGAGTTTTCAGTTGAGCAGAGTGAAAAATCATTGAAGCTTCTAAGTAGCGGAGTAGATCCTGGATATTGATCGCCAAGAGGCACATGGTGTCAGATCGTGTAGTCCAAAAGGTAGGCAGTCCAGGAGAAATCAAGTGCAAAACGGTAGAGAAATCCCGAAGGCCGAAGCAC
Organism: Picea engelmannii; assembly: GCA_009831015.1. NCBI lineage: Eukaryota > Viridiplantae > Streptophyta > Pinopsida > Pinales > Pinaceae > Picea > Picea engelmannii. The sequence goes on along the minus strand of ML780534.1, from coordinate 246,387 downwards.
CAGAGTTCATCAGGTTCATCCATCGGAAGTGAACAAGTGTCACTAGATCGTGCATTTTGAAGCATAAGAATTTCAGAGGAATTAGAGAGTGGAGGTTTGAAGACTCCCAAAGGTCGAAGTGTCGAAGTTCATCTAGGCCATCTATCGAAATTGAATGGGTGTCAATATATTTTGAACTTATGAGACTTAGCACTTTAGAGGTTTTGTGAGAGGTGGTTCAAAACTTTCTGAAGCACAAAGCCCAAAGTTATTATGGACTATTGATCCCAAAGGAGAGAGTGGAATGTTGATCTGTGAGGGGATGCATGGAGAATGGAGGTTCACTCCATTGGAAATTGTTATCCACAATTTTAGTCATCATGATGATGTAATGATGATGTAGAAATCAGGCTCTTCACTAGAACACTTTCCTGAGAAAAGTTACCTTTGTCTGCTTCCAGAAATCGTATTTTTAAGGAAGGTTCACAGGATACCTATATATTTGCCTACGAGAATGCTTGATTCTCACAGGCTGCATTAAGCTGGAGTGCAAGGGGTTTCGCACTGTACCTAACTATCAGGGTGCAAACATCTTCTAAAGGGAGGAAAAAGATAAATTCTCGAACCTTCTAGAAGGGAATCTTCTGGAAGGATGAGTTGGCATTCGAATGGTTATCTAAGTACTGGCTTTCTTGATATCTTGGGATCATTCCTATCCAAGTAACTAATCTATTTTCTCCTATATATTGAGGGGAATGCTTATGGAAAAGGTTAGAAGCAAACTAGCAAGACATTGATTGGAGAATTAGTGGAAGATTGTATGAAGGGTTGATGCTACAACAGCTAGAGACACCAACAAGGTTATCAAGAGTGGTTGATTTTCTTCATGCATGAGAAAGTGTGTGTGTCAGAGCTAGGATCCATCGAAAGGAGATCTACAACATCAAGGCTCAAGTTGTAAGTTTCACTTTCTATCAATTTAATACAGTAATATGTCCCTTTCCCATAAATATGATGTCACTTTATTACATAACTCCTTGATCATATGTATATATTAGCTATTGAATATATTGATTTGATTTCACTTCGATTGGTTTGTACTATTGTGATCTGAATGGCACAAGAGCATTGGAGTGAAGCTTGGAACAATAGAGACCCAAGGAAGCATTCATAAGGTATGTTCATGATCCTTGCCTCCTAGTTCATTCAATAGTCTAGATCTAGGGAAAGAGTATTATTCTGTCCTGTTTTGTTCTAGATCGAGGTGGATCTAGGGAGATCGGTTTGTGTCCGAATTTACGGATTAATCCTGAAATAGAAATCCACTTCAAAGGATTTTTGGAGTGTGCATGTGAATTCGGTCGAAGCCCAAACTATGAAGAAAGGGACTGAGCTATCTATCTAAGCAAGGAACAAGGATCGTTCATCCTGTTTCCATGGTTTTCAGAGGATTGGTACTTCGGAAGAGTTGATCGCAACATAAAGTGAAAAATCTTGGATCTTGGAGCTTTGAAGCACCCTTTGAGTAGCTGCATGTTCATAGTCTGTGGTCACATGCAGTTGTCACCAGAAAAAGGGGCTAAAACCTGAGTTTTGAGATTTAAGGCATGGGAAGCTAGAGAAATTGCCCGAGGGTTTCGAGTCAGCATGAACCTGCACCAAGTGAATTAAGAAGGACTAAAATTTTTGGGTGTAACAAATTTGGCCCATGTCTTGGCACAGGGTCACTCGGATGATTCTGTGGTATCGCAAAGATCCTCTTTCGATATTTCGAGCATGGGGAAGAAATTAGAGGCCCGTGGACAAGGTTTTGTTGGTCTAGTAGAGACTCGAAGAGCTAATTCAACTCATATATTTGAAGATCCTAGACAAGGAGGTCACATAGCCCCTAGGAGGGAAGGGGGGATGTATCAAGTGGTGTCAGAGATTGATTTTTCTTGTAGACAATAGGAAGAGGAAAGAGGATATAGTCTTATAATATCAGATGGTATTAGAAGCTAAAATTCATCTGTAGATAGAGAGTGAGGGAGACATAGTATTGAGTCTATATGTGAGGGATTGTTTCAAGCTTGCATCATTCAATAGACAACCAAGTGGGCTATAGGGGAAGCTGGAGACACTCTCAGTTGCAGAATAGATGACAGACATCCAGGTGGGCTGAAGCCAAAGAAAGAAGATGGCTATTGAATGCCATAGGCATGGTCAAGAAAAGGACCACCAGTAGAAAAAAAAATAAGAGATGGATAAAGCGGTCAAGGAAATAAGAGAAGAAATGGATAGGCTAGCGGTAAGAATGCAACAAGAGTATTAGGCACATTGGAGGTACGAGTGGCCCATGAAGCAGAGAGAAAAATGGCATGTTCAAAAGTTGTTGTCCAGAAGGCAGCAACAAATATTGAGGATGTGGCTGAGGGAGGTTGAAACCCTCAATGGTGCAGAGGAGATGGTTTAAATTTGTGAGTCAGAGACAGGATAAAACCTTAGTAATGAGGAGAGGAGATTAAACAATGATCTTGTGGACTTCTAGGAGGGAAGTGATAAAAATTCAAATTGCCGGGAGGAAAATGAGATGAGATTAGTTGATCTCATAGACTGCTAGGAGGGAAGAGGTGGAATTTCATATTGCTAAGACGGAAATGAGAAGATATACATGAGGGATCTCCCATACTGCCAAGAGGGTAGGATACAAGCTTCGAGTTTCTAGGTGGGTACAGATTAAGAGAGATTGTCTGAAATTCTCATGAGCTCAGAGAAGAGTTCAGATCAACAAGGAGAGTTGATGGAGGAGAATTAGAAATGCATTTTGATCATTGGGGGAATTGATATATTCTTTCCACATAGCCTAGCATAGGCCAGTGCATGTACTGCAAATGAGCAGGCGATGCAAAAAGCATCTGAGGAAGAGGTTGTGGAGCCAAATGTTTGTGAAGCTAATAGTTTATGTACTGCAGATGCAAGAGAGGAGAGACAACCAACCGTGACTGTCAAAGAGGAGGATAAGGAGAATATATTGAAATCTTCCCCAACAGAAGGAGAAGAGAATTCAACAGAATTTCTTAGAAATTTCAGTCAGGAAGTTGATCAGGAGGAGATTGTAGAACTAGAGCCTGCAACAGAAGAGGAAGCAGACATCATGGATTTTGTTTATCTGTGTGAAGAACCGGAGGCCCTAGAGAGAAGGATGATAGTGAAAATTCAAAACATCCAATAGGATAAGTTGGAAACATATGAAGGAGCATACCTTTCTGGGGAGTAGCTGGAAGAAGCTGGGAATGTACTGGCGGAAGAGCTGGTAGAGGATAATCTGTTAGAGGAGATAGTTGAGCAATAGCTCAGTAAGGAGACTGCAGAATTTGAGTCTATAACATAGTGGAAAGCTAGTGATAGAGGATATGGATACAACGTGGGATATTAGGTTGCAATTCCCTCTGATCAGTGTGAGGAAATGCAACAGAGAAGTCTGGAAAGAAGGAGACAACTAGCACATTAGCTAGAAGAGGTGATACAATAGATCAGAGAGTTGATGTTGAGGTCAACAAAGGAGATCACCAAGGGAAGGCTGAGCAGAAGAGGAGGACCTGCAATAGCATTAGGGAAGCAGTAGCAGTAGAAACAAATCAGAGGAGAAGGTGGACAACTCCACATAGAAGTTTTGGATCCAGGGGATTTCAACAGTAAAGCAGAGGGAGCCATGCGTAGGAGCTCATGATTTTCCCAACAATGGAGTATGATGCAGGAGTGTCACTCCAGCCCAGGAATGCACCAACTATCCTTCACATCAAAGAAAATTCAAGGAGGGGAGAGGTGCCATCCCTCTCATTTTTCCCTCAATTTTAAATTTTAAATGTAATTAAACGATGTAAGGCTGGAAGAGCCGAGTTATTCACTTTTTACAGGCTATAGTTAGAATTTCCTTTAATACACTTGATCAAGATAGATATCGAGCATCGCCTAGTATCTAAGATGTAAATTTTCATTCAATGTAATCTGCCTCAGTAGATAGGAGTTGTAAATGGTGATTATACGCCACTAGAGTAGTTGGAGGGAAAGGCTCGAGGAGCCACTCTTGTATAAAGATTTGTAAAATATGCCCAATAGAGCCTTCTGAGAGTTGTTGAAATTTGTAGAGAGTTGTTGAAGGTGGATAGTAAATCATTGTAAGCCAATGGGAGTCAAGAGTCGAGACTTAGTTGTAGTCTGAGCCTACACCCATTGTAAATAAACATTCACATTAATACAAAGAGAAGTTTTTCCTGCCTATGATTTTTCTGTGTGTTTAAGTGTTTTATGAATACATTTGAATATTATTTGTGTGTTCATTTACACTGTAGATGTATGAGATATATCTCTATATGCAAGGATAAGGATATAATTCACTATTTGTTTGAGAGTTGTTGGATTATTTATGGGTTTTTTAGGTTGTGCAAGGAGTGCAAAATAGGGTATTGGAACTTTGTAGCGAGCACAAGGAGTGCATATATAAACTCTTTCGAGTCAAAGAAGAATGTGAAAAGAGGGAACACCAGAACAGTTCAAATATCCAGAGAGGAGCCTGAAGGTTATTGAACACATTGGAGGGGAAAGTCTATGTAGCAGAAAGTATAGCCAGAGTTGTTGAATACTCTGAGAGCTCTACCAGGTGGGCATTGAGCTGGTGCAAGTGTGCACAGGAGAAATTTATTTCGAGTTCAAGGAGAGAAGTGTCAGAGGAATACACACCCATAGTTACTGAATACTCTCGTAAAGAGACAAGAGAACTACTTCATATTTGTTGAACACTCTGAAGGAACGACTCAATAAGGAGTGATTTGAGTAGAAGTTTCCAAGAGGGAACATAAATCCCTTTATGGAACGAAGGGGAAGAGACCTCTAAGGTTTGAGTTGTTGAAGCTCATGTGAAAAAAAGTTTTTTAACACTCTGTAGGATCAACAAGGAATGCTTTGAGCATGTGAAAAGAGTGCACAGAACCAACACATTTTGAAGTGTTGGAGGAATTCGATGAGAATCAGAGTTGTTGAACACTCTGGGGGTGAAGCTCTGCAAGGAGTGCATCGAGCGAGAACAGGTGAGCACAAGGAGGAAGCCAATTTATTATACTGTAGGGAGAGGTTCTATAAGGAGTGCATTAAGAAGACACAAGGAATTTGCAGGAAGATTTACTGACAATATATTCTAAGTCTGATAGCCATTTGAAGGCTCAGTGAAGCGCAAGGACTATGCCAGAGGTAAAGTAGTTTCTATTTACAAGATCATGAGGGATAATGCCTGTGTGCACAACATCTCAGTAGAGAAGAGCATAAGGCTGAGACACTTTGGGGTCCAAGCCATAGACAAACTTAGGAGAGTCAGCACAAGGTGTGCATCGGAGACAAACTTGTTCCAAGTTTGAAAAATCAGAAGGGGAGCATAGAACATCCCAGGAGGGCACTAGAAACCTTTGAAGAAGGTAGAAGGGTCAAGACCCTTTGGAGTTATGAGAAAATTCACAAGATCAAAAGTGAAAGTGCAAGTTTTCACACAGAGTGTAAGGAGGCACTAGAGCTAAGGCCAAATTACATTGATAAAATCTAAGAAGGAATAGCGCAAGGTGTGCGCTGACGGACTTGATCCAAGTTCCAAAGCTAAGGAGGAGAGCACAATTCGAGACTCGGCAATTGGGCTTGTAGGAGAAATATAAAATGCCATAGCCTTTGACACCTACAAGTTTTCTCAATCTCCAGAGAAAACAAAATCTCAGGAGGAGGAGTGACAACTGCCATTAGATCAGTTGCAGGAGAAGATCTGGACCATCGAATCAGAGTCCAACATCAAAGAGGAGCACGTGGAGGAGGAAGACAGATCCCATCCATTAGATCTGGGCATGTGGACCAATAGTCGTTGGATCTAGAGGTAAGTGCATGAGACATAAATCCTTTTTAAGTGCACAAGGAGAGTGGACTCGTAAAGTCCCAAAGTCCCAAATCCAATCGGGATTGTCCATCGTATAGATAGTGACAGGTGGCATAAGATCTGAAACTCCAGATAATTAACACTCTGATAGTTTTAAGTTGTGTAGAGTGAAAAATCATCGAATATCTGAAGTAGTGGAGTAGATCATGGCTATTGATCGCCAGGAGGCATGTGGCATCAGATCGTGCAGTCCAGAAGGTAGGCACTCTAGGATAAAGCGAACGAAGAAAGGTAGAGAAATATTGAAGGCCGGAGCACATGATTTCATCAAGGTTGTCCATAAGAAGTGGATAGGTCTCACTATATCCTGCATTCTGGAGAATAATCACTTCAGAGGAATTGGAGAGTGCAGGTGTGAGGACTCTCGAAGGCCAAAGCATCAAATTCCATCTAGGTCATCCATTTAAATTGGATGGGTGTCAACAGATTTTGAACTTAGGAGACTTATCACTTCAGAGGTTTTGTGAGAGGTGGTTTGGAACTTCCCGAAGCGCAAAGCCCAAAGTTACTATGGACCGTTGATCCCAAAGGAGATCTTGGACTGTTGATCTGCGAGGGGACATGTGGAGAGAAAAGGTTCACTCTATTGGGAAGCTACTTCGGAGGATTTGTGGAGTGTGCATGCGGATTCGTTTGAAGCCTAAAATCTGAAGAAAGGGACTGAGCCATTGATCTCAGCAATGAACGAGGATCGTTGATCCTATTTCCTTGGTTTTCGGAGGATTGGTACTCCAAAAGAGTTGGTTGCAACATAAAGTGAAAACGCCCGGATCCTGGAGCTCCGAAGCGCCCTTTGAGTAGGCGCCTAGTGATATTCTATGGTCACATGCAGTTGCCATCGGAAAAAGGGGCTAAAGCCCGAGTTTTGATATTTAAGGAACTGGAAGTTAGAGAAAATGATTGAGGGGTTTGGGTCAGCACAGACCTGCACCAGGTGAATTAAAAAGGCCCAAAATTTTCAGGTGTAACGAATTTCGCCCATGTCTTGGCACAGGGTCCCTTGAATGATTTTGTGGTATCGTAAAGATCAGTGTTCATTGTTTCAAACACAAGGAATAAATTAGAAGCCCATGGAAAAGGTTTTGTGGGTCTAGAAGAGGCCCGCAGAACTAATTTAGCTCAGATATTTGAATATCCTACACCGGGAGGTTGTGCAACCCATAGGAGGGAAGGGGGCTTGCATCAACTTTTGATCTTGATGTGGCTCTATCATCACCATATTGAAATTACACTTATTCTCTTCCCATTTTTTCAACAATCTTGGGTAGTATTCTATGGGATGCTCTGTATTGTGTTAGGACCCACAAAGTGTGTGTGATTTTTTACACAATCATGACACATGGCCTAATTTTCCATAGTTAAATAAGGTAGACAGTTTTCCTCCACCACCACGATATCCTCTTCCTCTTCCTGGTCCATATCCTCCACTCATACCTTCTTGATATCATCCTATATCTAATCCTCCATGATCACCACCTTTCTATTCCTCTTGGACCTAGAAGGCATATAAAATGTTCTCCTACATCAACTAGAGTGAAAAAACATTGTTCACATCATGTCCCATGGATCTGTAGAACTTGAAAAATGGATTATGCATAATCTTCTGATATTTTTGTATTGTTGGGAAATGGGGAGGTGTATGCCCCCATTTTCTGCAAATATCACACCACTCGGTGTGAGGTCTGGTTGGAAATGGATTTGGCATGCTTGTCACCATGTAGCTCCCCAACGTAGGACACTCATTCCTATGGTGACCTTTTTTGGAACATGTAGTACAATACACATGCTCATGCACCACTTTAGCCTTAGCCATATATTTTGATTGTATTGTGAGGTTTGTGAGTTGAGATTGTACCTGCACCAACCTTGTTGATGTCTCACCACCTCTTGGTGTGGCTTATAGGTGTATCAAAATMTCCATAGCCTCTACTTGAGTCATCACCTTTTATTGGGTTAGAGAGACACAAATGTGGGGTAGGATTCCTACAATAAACCATTCATTGAGTTGGACATCTTGGATTTGCAAAGTTAGTCTATCCAACAATATCTTGAATTGTTGRTCATAGTCCCGTATGGTTTCTCTAGCTTGTTTATTAAACTCTTTGATCTCAATGATGCACTATGATTCTGAATATCCCTAAGAAAATATCTCTTTATCTATTTCAAAGACCTAGATTTTCCAATTGGTGTAGTATCTTTGTACTTCATGTACTATGTCAGAGATTTGTCTTTGAAGGTGGTATCCATATGCACAATATTAGATTCCTCGTCATAGACTCTCTTCATAGCCCATATAGCTTTACATGTAAACCAATGATGTTCTGCACCATCTCTTCCTATCCCATGAAATGCGAGAAGCCTCATAGTTGAGTCTTAGTTCACCATACTTACTCTAACACCATGTCTTCTTGAATCACTACTCCTTGTTGATGTTAATACTGATTTTTCTCTTTGCAAAGTATTGTTTACTTCGGTTACTCTTCCACTCATCGCTTCTGATGACTCTCCTTCTTCTTCTATTTCTCTTACTTCTACTTCTACCTTGAAACTTAATTTGGGTACTTCTTATTGATAAAAAATGTGCAATGGGAGTGGTTCAAATAGGGGTTTCCTCCAACTTCTTTCAGTACCTTCAATGAGGGATCCTAAAGATCTTCCTACCTATAGTTGTGCAAGCTCATTCACAGTTTCTAAGGCTCCTTCCCCTTATTCAAAGGGTTCATCACCATATTTTGTTGCACTTGTGTTGCTAATCCATGATCTGACTACATATCTTACAACCAAGGGGATCCTCTTCTCTTACCATAATCCCACAAATCCCGGTATCCTCACTTGATACCCTACTCCTAACATCGTTTCTCTTTGACAACCTCTCTCCTTCTATTCTTCTCTCTAGAAAAAAACTTTCTCCTGAACTTCCTCACAACTTTATTTCCTTTCTCTTCATCTTGGGTTTGAACCCTCGTCCTTCACCCCTTAATATAGTTTCTCCACTCCTCTATTGAGATTTCCTCAGCTCATCTCTTCTTGTGTATCTCTAAAAACAAATTCATGTTCTACTCTTTTGGGTCCATCCCTTCCTCACCTCATTTTATATTCTTCTATATCCCTTCCACTGGATCCATTCTCTCTCTCTCTCTCTCTCTCTCTCTCTCCATTCGCCCCCTTTACACAAGGGGGTTTACTTGGCCATTCTATTAGGATCCATGTGTATTATGCCCTTCGATACAAACAACATATTTATCCATAAAGGAATCTTTTGTAGTAGTCTTCTTCTAGGACCAACAACAAACTTCCTTTCAACATCCATGAAGGATTCACTACACTAAATAGAAAATGCAATGATATACCCTTCCTTCACCTAGTCGACTTTATTGGCCCACTTATTATCCAAATATTTGAACCTATTGTTAGTATTTTGGTCCCACGCCAATGATTCTTGGGCTCCCAAGGAAGTATTAATCATTTTCTTCCTCTTTATCCACTCATATAGTAAACAAGGTAACTCAACAAAGAAAATTCCATGTAAATCTATACAGATATACCTTTATTTCATACATTTGAGGTTGATCTCCAAGTTCCTAGTCTCTCATCATGTGAACTCATTTTCCTTCATCGATATCCAAACTTGACCTCCTTCCAACCTGGTTTCCACCTCATTCTTTCCCTTCACCATGCAATACAAAACCTCTAGTTCCTGAAAACTGAACCATTTGTTGGCTCGAACTATTCGTTGGGGGGTTAAATACTCAATATTGATTAAGCTCTCACCAACAAAAATCCGTAGGCACTGGAATATTCAATCTTTAATTGAGAACTGAAGGTATCACCTAAGACACCATGAGAATAATAGAGACCATTAGTCTTGTGCACGGTGTGAAGGGACAATACATACATGAAAAATTTAGTAGCTACTCCATAATTCATTCATCATGCATGGAATAATACAATACAAGCATACAATTAAGCCAAAATCATAAAATTTAGAGATAAATGTGCTCGAGTGGTACTCATTCCTTCCATTCATTCGAAACAAGAAAAAAAAAATAAATTTGAAAAATTTAGTAGCTACTCCATAATTCATTCATCATGCATGGAATAATACAATACACGCATACAATTAAGCCAAAATCATAAAATTTAGAGATAAATGTGCTCGAGTGGTACTCATTCCTTCCATTCATTCAAAACAAGAAAAATAAAATAAATTTGTATCTTGCTCAAGATGTATTCATATTCCATAATAGAGGTGAGTCATGCATTCAAACATTGATCTACTTTATCTCACATGAAAAAATATAATTGAACTAGTCATAACACCTGATTTTTCCTCAAGCTCTAGCTCATCTCTCTCTCATATCATAATGAACTCTCCTTACTCAAAGTACCAACCCTTTACATATCCGCATGCATACCCCTTATCTTTAACAGAGCATGGAAATCATAACTACTTTTCATCTTATCAAGAACCTAGACCATAATTAATGAGGTTGTTACACAATTTAAGTCCTTATGTGTAGTACAAAGTGGATTAGTGCATGCAGTGAAAAATCGGGTTGATGCACGCTATACAACATGCATTGGCGCACACAATTCATCCTTGGCTGCACAAAATTTGAAACTTGGAACCTCTCCATGCATATACTTCTACACATGTGCATTGTTGACTTGTGGTGTGTGCACAATATTCAAACCCGAGGTTCCAACAATCCGAATCAATATTTCTAGGCAGTGTCGTAGTGTTGATCAAGTAGCATATTTCTATGTTACATGTTATTAATATTAGTGAGAACTCTCTTGTTTCCCGTCCCAAATGATGTATTGTTAATCTATTTTTTATTATTATTGAATCTATATGATTAGAAAAGTAGTTAAATAACGAATAATAGTTAGTGTAGGAAGTTACAAGTTAGTTACAATAACTATGTTTATTACAGTGTTTCCTTTTGTGTGTGTAGATCCACAAGGAGAATACTGGAGCTAGCGATTGGAGTAGGGATTTACAGGAAGATTCTTGTCCAAACTTTGGTGTATACGTGAGTTCTCCTTAACCGCCAATAATTAGTTATTTATACTTCTTAATTGCTTTCTAATTTCGAGTCAATTCTTTGGTTATCTACTTTGTGTGAATCTTAACTCGGATCATAGGGGAGTAATCCCAAAAAAAACATTGGTAACTCCACTAGGGAGTTCTCCTTTGGGTTAGTTAGTTGCTTTATTTTGTTTTATTCTTTCTAGTTATGTTTTAGAACTCAAGATTTTAGTTCCAATATTTAATTCAACTTTTTTTCCAAGTCTTTGTTGGAGATATAGGTTGTCTACACTTATTTTCCCAAGTAAAATTGGGTATATACGCTTGTTTATGAAGGAACAAATGTGTACATATGTAGGTTGTTGTGGAAATAGAAGTGTATGAATCCTGGGACGTATCCTTTCTCTCTTTTCCAATATGTTAAAGCCCTAAATTTTTTTGTGATATTTATCACTCTCTAGTTTGTTTGAAAATTGTCTTTGGGATCATAATATAGTTGAATTTTTTTAAATATAAGAAAAACAAAGTGTTTTGTGCTTCCTAGGGTTCTTTAGGTTTGTAGGTTTGTAAGAAAAGTTATTTTTCTATTCCTCTTTGTTTCTTGATCATTGTTGTGATCACATATGAATATTGAGTTCTTTATATAACTATTTTACTTTTTTACCTGCATTTCTTGTTTTAAAGAATAAATAAATAAATGTTCATATTCTCTATTCCAACTTGGTACATAGTTTTCATTATCTAAGAAGCTAAAAATATCTTGTTGACAAAAAAATATTAATTTGTGTTTTCATAGATGTGGGCTTTGAAATCAAATTCCATCAATTATCTTAAGTTTTTAAGACCAAAAAACACACAAGTGAACCCTTTCATCATTCGAAAGCTCATTTTTTATGGATTCCTAAAAATGCCTCCAAAAGGCCCTTGGAAGCTAAGTATGGATTGTGTTTGGAGAAATGCTTCACTATAATCAAGGATTTTCTAGGTTCCATTTATCATTTCTGTGTGGAATTTGATTAGGGTAAATTATGTTAGTGAAATATTGACAAACAAAATCAATCTTAACCTTAAATGAGGCCTTCATACGCCAAATGCACCTAGAAGGAAAACCACCAAAAGCTTGCCAAGCTTTATTTAGAAACTTAACAAGGAGACTTCCAAAGACAGGAAATGACTAAAATATGCTTAGATGAATATGGAAACAAAACTAATTAAAATATTGTAAAACATTTCCTTCATTTTTCCACTTAGCGCAACTTTCCTTCCATCTATGTTGTTTCATTTTTAGTGCCATTACTGTGAATCTTGCAATGAAACTTTGTCAGTTGCATGGTTATGATACATCCTTATTATATGTGACCTAATTAACTTTCCAAATGATTTGATATCCATTTCATCATATCCTCTATCCATTTACATTTGCACATACCACCAACTCATTTTTTCTCATTAACTAGATACCTAGCTTCTCTTACCTTCTTGTGTCATTTGATGAAGGGTTGTAATTTCATGCTTGTCTTTCATTATAAATTATGAAAATGTGGCATGAAAAGCTATGCATAAGAATTAAAGAATGCTAAACCTTGTAATCACATAAGATATCAATTAATTAAATGCATCAAAGAGACTAGGATATCTCACACGAGAGGAAAGAAACACAAGCAAGATGAGATTATTTAATTTGAAACATATGAAATTTAATTTGATTGGAGTCATCAACAAGAATAATGAAAAATGCCATCAAATTAAACTAAGCAATTGATGATATTTTTTATGTAAAGTATCAAAAGAAGCATTAGGAAGATAAACAACAAGAAGTTTAGGTTGTATATGTCACTATTAGTACCAAACAGACCTCGAGAGAGCATATTTATGGACTTTGTTGGAGGTTTTCCCATGTCTCAGAAAGGCGAGGATTACTTATTTCTCATAGTATCCACTTCAACAATATTTGTGTGCTCATTTTGGGTAGCAAGACTATTATTGTACAAAAAGTATTTGAGCTATTTTTCATTGATGTATTGGTACATTTAATTGGATTGTCAAATTCCATCATATTTGATCGAGATAGAAGGTTTTTGGACATATTTTTGACAATGATTTAGAAAATGATGGATACTAAGTGGAGGTATTCCATTTCATTTCATCCCTAGATTGATGGGAAAATGAAATTTGTTAATCAAATGTTGGTACAATTGTTGAAAGTGTACAAAAAAAAGCATTCAAAGAGATGGGATGAGCAAATGATGTACATCCAACACTCCATTTTTCCACCAAAAAATCACTTTTCCATACTTGATTCAACTAATTTACTTCCCTCACCATTTCACGATTTTGTATGGATATAATAGGGATAAAGAAAATCTATAAGGATATAAGAAGAAGGAAAGTTGATTTAAGGAAAGGATCTAATAGATAAATTTAAAGGTACACGAGCAACTTGAGAGAAGCCAACAATAGTATAAAGTCAGTCATGAATAGCATAGAGAAGATCATAAGTTTTTCATTGGATACAAGGTTTCACTTTACCTCCACAATGATTTATCGCAATGAGAAGTAAATAAACCCAATCCTTTAGGTATCGGCCTTTTGACATCATTGAGTAGGTAATGGATAACAAATTCATATTAAGACATTCTCCTTATATGAAAATTAGTTTCGTGATGAATGTTGAGTATATGAAGTTGTTTGAACCCTCATGCTAGATGGAAGAGGACCATCAAGTTCTCCCCACAATTGAATACTTTTCACCACATGCTCTTGAAGAGTTGAAGGAGGATATAGTTCTAGAACAAAACAAACATGTAACTTGTAAAGAATAGCAAGAGATATAGTAGATTGGTCTCCAAAGGAATACTCTAAGGAAGGAAAAATGGTATGAGAGGAACAAAGTTTAATGAAAGTTCCCTTACCTATCCTTGGCCGTTTTTGGGGACCAAAATACTCCCAATGGAGGGGTGTGATTAGAATTGAATATGTAAAATAACATGATTAGATACCGGTTCAGGTTGTCATGAGGATCCACAGATCAAAGTTCATGACTACAGACAAGGTATAATACATGGTTGGTGACATGAATATCCCCGTGCCATTATAAATAGTGTCCACACCTTCATTGAACATTGTACTCATAACATAATAATGGGAAGAATTAAAAGAGAAAATAAAATAGAGAGAGAGAGAGAGGAAAAACAAAAACACATTTAACAAAAATATAAAACATGAGAACCAAACTCCAAAGTGATAATTGAGGAAAGACAAAGAAGATGACCAATGTTGGATATGGTGGAAGATGAGGAATTGGGAATTCATGACCTTCCAAGTGAGCCCCCATTAGAGGCATTCTCTTATATATTGATGCTCCATAAAGAGTATGGGTTCTTTGGATATTATTGAGAGGAATTGTTGTTGAAATTCTCATGTGAAGATCGAGAGGAATTGTTGCCCAAATTCCCATGTGAAGATTCAAAGGAATTGATTCCCAAATTAACATGTGAATATTGAGAATGTACCAAAGGGTATTGTGACCTATGCAGTTTCCAAGAAAATAAAGACTAACCAAAGCCAATCAAATGTTGGTTTTCCCATTTGAGTTACTAGGGAATATATTGTGTCTCTATGTTATGGATTTCTCTATGGCTATGCTAAATTATGTATGAGAGTTAAATAATATATTCTTTGTATTTGATATGTTGCATGTGTTGGCATGTTTACAAGAAGAGTGTGCTTGTCATTGATGTAAAAAACATCAACGAACCAAACCTCGAGAGAGTAGAAGACGAGAAAGCTCAGAAGAGATAGCAGTTTGCAGAAGTGCAGACAAGGTCGAAGAGACAAAATCGTAGGAGGATTAAAGGTCGAGACCCGTGAACACTTAGAAAATATTCTAATTCAGAGAGATCAGAAGCTCAAAAGGAAAAGAGACAATAGTTGTTGGATCATTCTAAGTGGAAGGACAGAATAATATAGAAGAGTTGCATCACAGATAGATCGAGCCATAGATCTAGGATCATGATCGACGAACAACATTTAGTTCAGGTATAAATATGTGAGGAGTTTACACTCCAGATAAATCACTTCGAGAGTTTCAGTTTGAGATCTGAAATCCATGAAGTATAGAAAGCCGGAGAGCCGGAGTAAACGTTAGTCATCAGATCATTTTAAAGTGGCAAGATAGGATAAGCTAGAAAAGAAGCATCACAGAAAGATCAAGCCGTCAATCTAAGAACATGATCGATGAACAACATTTAGTTCGGGTCTAAACGTTGCGAGGATGTTTTTGTTTGGGGATTCTCACTTCGAAAGAATTGGCGACTTGAAATGTTGAAATACGTGAAGTACCGAAGGCCGAAGTCCCGAAGTGGATGAGGATCCACATCAACATGACTACATCAGCAAGGACACATGGCGCAACAAACAATGACAAATTTCAAGTTGTTTCAACATTTCATGTACGTGCAAATCACATATATGAGTAACACGTGGAAAATACTAGGCTCATGACTCGTCATCAAATGACGTAAGTAAGTGACATCACTCTGGGAGTTTTACTTCAGGAGCTTTACCAAAAACACTTGCCCAAAGTTACAAAGTCCCGAACTAGTTTGGGGTCATCCATCGTCGAGGAGGACAGGTGGCACGAGATCCACAACTTCAGAAGTTTATGGATGGGGAGAATGTCAAAATTGCCAAAGAAAAATATCAACCATTGATCGGAAAGGGGAGTACATGTTAGCTGATTTCAGATTTTAGAGAAATCTCACTTCAAGGATTTTCAGTTGAGACTTGAAAATTCCAAAGTTCAGAGACGCGAAAGGATCGTGACCATTGATCCGAAAGGGACATGTGTTTCTGGATTGTCATCTCTGGGAAAAAGAAAAGGAAGGTTGAAAGGTTGGAAAGTTGATATTTCTGAACCCCGAATACCCGAAGGGATTGTGACCGTTCATTAGAGAATACTATGCATCGTTAGATCGTGGACTTCGAGTGAAATGCTCTAGGAGCAAGCGAAGTTTGAGAATCGAGACTCCTGAAGCCTGAAAGGTGAAATCGATCTCGTCTATTGGTTTGGAGGGCCACATGTCACTTGGTCTTTGAGACTAAGGATCATGCATGGATGGAGGAAAGAAGGCAGGAAAAGACAATAGATCAGAGTCATTGATCGAGGGAATTTGTCAGAGATCGCGAGATCGACTATCACACCTGATTGTGGGATCAAACGTTGCTCGGAAGTTAATTTTCTGAGGGTAGACTGCAATTGAAGCCACGGTATCGGAGAAGGGGTACGTGGTAGCTAGAGGTAGCTTGCGGGGATAAAAATGGTTAATCCCAAACCACTGTTGGATGCACCCACAATCGTTCACTTACGCAAGGATGTATCCCAAGGCCACATGTGGAAGGGGGCTAATGAGAAGAGATCTCATGCCCACAATCACGTGGTCATGTGAAGTTAAATCGCCCAAGGTAATATCGTAAAATAGATAGCTAGTGCTCGCTAGACCAAGAACGTGAAGTTCCTTTTGAATAGGTGTATGGTCACTGCGAGAGGTCACATGAAGGAAGGGACTTAGAAGCCAAAGAAGCCAAAAAAAAATGACCGGTTGTAACTGCCAGAGAAGATGAATAATTTCGATTGACAGAGAAGCAAACGATTCTCAGGATAACTTCTAGAGAAGCCAAAGAACCTTAAATAACGACTAGAGAATATGAAGAGTTCGCATAATGATCATGAAGAGGACTCGACATGAGAAAGACATGTAGAACAGAGAATAGGGTTTGATTTTTCGATACTGATGCATGTGGGTAGGAGGAGACACAGTGGAGTAGTACCTAAAGTGGAGATCAGAGGCACAATGTATAGAATGTAGAGGCAGCATAGAACATAAAAGGAAGAAGAGAAGTTGAATAGAGGTGCATCGTTCACAGGAGAAAAGAGAGTAGAGCATAGAAGCAGAAAGATGCAGAAGCGGAAAATAGGATAGAAGTTGAAGAAGGAAGAGGAGACTTGGAGCTATAACAGACCATATCAGAGACAGAGTAAGTAAGTAAAATTTTTCAATATTCAATCAGGGTGGTAGGGTGGTGCTAGGGAGGATTGTAGTCCTCTAAATTCTAGTTGGTTCTAGAAAACATTCTAGGAGTTGGTGCTAGAGAAACCTGGGAGTTTGTGTTTCCATCTAGTTGGTGCTAGAGAAATTTTAGAGTTGTTTCTCTCTGCAAGTTGTAGTTTGCTATCATAGGTTGTAGCCTCATATTTGAGTTGTATCTCAAAGACTATGATGTACATGAAGGTTGGAGCTTGATTGACATCCTAAGAAGAAGAGGTTTTCACCCTTTATGGGTTTCCTTGGGAATATTGGTGTTTTTGTGTATTCTGTGTGATTGATCATTGTATATGTATGCATGTTAAGTTATCAACAACATATTAAATAATAATCTAAAAAGAATAAAAAAAAGAGAAATTTTTTAAGATTATATACATAATTGTTTCACCCCCACCTCTCAGTTATATTTCCAACAATTGGTATCAAAATTGGTGCCTTTGATCAAAGGTAGATCCATAAGCTTAAACATGACTAGTCATGATGGAAGTTCAACTAATAGACCCCCTCTATTTGATGGAAAAAAAATTTCCTTCTGGAAAATAAGGATGAAAACACATTTAATGTCCTTGGGTGTTGATGTTTGGGATGTCGTTGAAACAAGATATGTGAAGCCTGTAGTTTTGGCCTCAAAAGATGATAAGCTAGAGTTTAGCTTTAATGTGAAAGCAATGAATCCCATCCTCAGTGAACTTGTTGAAGCTGAGTTTGTCAAAGTCATGCACTGTGATTCAGCAAAATTTATGTGGGACAAGATGATAAGCAGTTACAAAGGGGATGAAAAGGTGAAAGACGCAAAACTTCAGACTCATAGACTGAAATTTGAGCAGTTAAAGATAGATGAAGATGAAACTATCGATAAGTACTTCTTACATATAGAATAACTTGTCAACACTATGAAATGCCTAGGTGAAACGATAGTTGATTCTTTTCTAGTCCAGAAAATATTAATATCTCTTCCTGATATATTTAACTCAAAGGTCTCTGCTATAGATGAAACAATTGATCTCAAAAATTTGACACTAGATCAACTTCTTGGAACCCTAACTTCTTATGAAATGAGAATCACCAAAGGTAAATCCACTTCAAGAGAGGCATCTTTTAAAGTAGAGAAAAACAAAGACTCTGATATAGATGAGATTGAAGCAAATTTTGTGAGAAGACTGAAGAAAGGATCAGGAAAATACAAAGGTAAATTTCCCTTCAAATGTTTCAACTGTGGTAAGATAGGTCACTTTGAATCTAACTTTCCTCACAAAATAAAGAATTATACATATGATGATGAAGAAAAGCACAAACACAAGAAGGTCTATAAAGAGAATCATTTTAAGAAGAAAAGTCTTTGTGTAAACAATGATGATGATCCCACAGATGATGAAAGCAGTGACTCTTCTATTGAATATAAAATAAATGATATCATGGTAATAGCTTTAGAAGACCTAAACACTGAAGATACATGAAGTGAGTTCATTGATTATGAAACAATAGTAGATATTGAAGGAGAACTTGTTAGTGTTGTTGGAGTTAATTCACACACACCTAGGATTTGTTTGTTTTTCCTTGTTTATTAGTCATAATTAGTCATTATCCAGTCTCCTATATTTTAGGAGAGAATAATCCACTTGGAGAATATTCTCTTTCAGTTGACACTTCAGTTTGACTAATTCAGTTGATTTTAGATGTTGCATTGGTTTTGTCACCATGCAACATTGTGATCATCACCAACTCAATACTCTTTGTTTAGTCAGTTAACTAAAGACTAGTTGAATAGTTAACTCAGCTAAGTGGCAGTTCACTCCCTTAACTGCCTAAGAGACTAGACTAGGTGGAAGTTTACTCTTGTAATTGTTGGTGTGTGTCTAGATCAATCTAGACCACCACTATGGGTCATTAGTTACTCATTTATTCTATATATATTGTAAATTATTCACTCTTTCAGTGTGGAATACGGTTAATGAGAATTCTTCCATTCTTTCTATCTTTCTTCTTCTTTTTCAATTTCTCTCTGCAAATGTGTGTAGTATTTTCTAGCTAGATCTATTATGTGTAGGTTCAACACATTTACAAGTGTCATGGAAAATATTGATAGACTCAGAGAAAAGAAAAGAAAAGAAAAAAAATTGATGCTCAGGTATGAGAAAACATGCAAGGAACCATCTGAAGAAATTAATATGTTGAATTTTAAGATAGATGAAGCTAAGAAGATTGAATACATCCTCAAACAAAAATTGAAGAAAGTCGAAACAAAAGGTGAAAAATTGGAAGCTAAAGTAGTGACTGTCAGAAAAGATCTAGAGAAATTTCAGGCCTAATATCATCAGAATCTGACAAGTATTAAAGCCTCAGAAGGATTAGCCTCCATTCTGAATCAACAAAGGAATTCAAAGTTGAAAACTAGTTTGGGTTATGAAGAGGGATCAAGTAGTGGTTAGCCAAGCAACGATGAATCCATCAAGTTTGTCAAATCTACAATCATTGACAACAATAAACCTACAGAAACAAAGGAAGAGAATCAGCTGCCTAGGAGGAGGGAAGGAAAAGATACCATAACTGAATCTGTAGAACAAAGAAATAATACACCCTCTTCTCAAGGAAATCATCATCATGGAAGAAATCGACCTGCTCAAAGAAGACAACCATTTTTTAGGTACAAATATTTTTTCTATGGATACAGTTTTTACTGC
>ML780534.1:211948-222830 GCA_009831015.1 Picea engelmannii | reverse complement strand
TCAACACATTTACAAGTGTCATGGAAAATATTGATAGACTCAGAGAAAAGAAAAGAAAAGAAAAATATTTGATGCTCAGGTATGAGAAAACATGCAAGGAACCATCTGAAGAAATTAATATGTTGAATTTTAAGATAGATGAATCTAAGAAGATTGAATACAGCCTCAAACAAAAATTGAAGAAAGTCGAAACAAAAGGTGAAAAATTGGAAGCTAAAGTAGTGACTGTCAGAAAAGGTCTAGAGAAATTTCAGGCCTAATATCATCAGAATCTGACAAGTATTAAAGCCTCAGAAGGATTAGCCTCCATTCTGAATCAACAAAGGAATTCAAAGTTGAAAACTGGTTTGGGTTATGAAGAGGGATCAAGTAGTGGTTAGCCAAGGAACAAAGAATCCATCAAGTTTGTCAAATCTACAACCATTGACAACAATAAACCTACAGAAACAAAGGAAGAGAATCAGCCGTCAAGGAGGAGGGAAGAGAAAGATACCATAACTGAATCTGTAAAACAAAGAAATAATACACCCTCTTCTCAAGGAAATCATCAACATGGAAGAAATCGACCTGCTCAAAGAAGACAACCATTTTTTAGGTACAAATATTTTTTCTATGGATACAGTTTTTACTGCTCTAACTTTGGCTACAAAGCTGTAAATTGTTCTTTAAGATTTAGACATGAGAAATCAAGACAACCAAGGAATAAATACTCGCCACAACAAAAAATGAGACAACCAAGTAACAAACAACCACATACTGCAAATCATGTGATGGTTGGGAAAAAGACGCAGATCAAGAATAACAATCGTTATGATCCTTTATTCAATGAACCAGAATGTTACATCTTCCATAATTATGGACATAAAGTTGTAGATTGTCACTGAAAGAACTATAAGCCAGATTCAAATCACAGAGCTGAAAATGTCAAGGTTTGGAAAAAGAATGAAGATAACAAGTGTGGATTGGTGTTGTCAGCTCAAAGACAAAAAGACTCCTGATATTTTGATAGTGGATGCTCCAATCATATGATAGGTGACAAAAGTAAGTTCCTATCACTCAAGGAAAATAAATCAGGGAGTGTGACCTTTGGAAATGATGCTCCAGGAAAGATCATAGGTAAAGGTCAAGTAAGCTTAAGTAATGGAAGAAGCAAAGATCAAGATGTATTATTTTTTGATGGTTTAAAGCATAATATTCTTAGTGTTAGTCAGATATGTGACAGAAGATGTGAAGTCACCTTCACTGCCAATAATTGTAAAATAAAGACAGTAAACACAAGAGAGTTTCTTGCAAAAGGGGTTAGAACCGAAAACAATGTATATGTTATGAAGGAAGATACAGAGAAATGTCATTTAAGCAAATTTGATGAAAGTTGGTTATGGCACAGAATGCTTGGACACCTGAATTTTGATCATATTGTCAAACTGAATAATGAAGGTGCTGTGAAAGACCTTCCAAAAATATCTAAGCCTAATAACTTTGTATGTGAATCTTGACAAATGGGGAAGTTGACTCATGCTCCATGAAAATCAAAGATTTTCACATCTTCAGAGAAACCACTTCAAATTTTTCATATGGATTTGTGTGGACCATCGCGAAAGGAAGGTACTGGAGGAAAACATTACTTTATTCTAGTCATTGATGACTTCTCCAGACTTACATGGGTTGCCTTTTTGAGAGAAATATATTATGCATTTGAGAAGTTCAAAAAGTTTAAGGCGTTAGCTGAGAATCAGATAGGAAGGAAGCTAAAGGCAATTTTCTCAGACAGGGGAGGAGAGTTTTTGTCAAGAAATTTCAAATAATTCTGTGACCGACATGGAATTAAAAGAGAATATACTATTCTAGGTACTCCTCAACAAAATGGAGTTGTAGAATGCCAAAATAGATCAGTTCAGTAGATGGAAAGGGATATGATGAGTGAAAGGGAGATTTCACAAACCTTATGGGTGGAGGTTGTTCACAAGGTTGTCCATATTATAAACAAAGCATGTCTAAGGCCAAAATGTGATAAAACTCCATATGATTTGTGGTTTGGTCGACCTGCATCAATCCAGAATTTCAAAGTATTTGGAAGTAAATGCTACATCGAGAATAATGATGATAATCTGGGAAAATTTGATAGTAGAGTTGATGAAGGTATATTCTTAGGATATGAAACGAACAGTAAATGATACATATGCTTTAACAAAATAATTCATAAATTAGTAGACTGTATTGATGTTCGAATTGATGACGAAGCTCCTGTAAAATATCAACAGAGAATAAGCACTAAGCCAGATGAAAAATATGACGAGAATAATGAAGATGGAGAACAAAAAATATCAGTCACAAGAAGATGGTGAATCAGATGGAGAAGATACACCCAGACAAGAAGAGTCAAGACAACAATCAACATGAAATCCATACTCTAGAATTACTCAAAAGAATCATCCTGAGAGTCAGATAATTGGTGAGAAAGACAAAGGTGTACAAACTAGGAGAAGGATAATCAAAGACACCGAGCAATCACATATAGCCTTCATATCCATGGTGGTACCCAAGAACTTTAATGAATCTAGTAAAGACGTAAAATGGTTAAAATCAATGAATGAGGAACTGGACCAGATTGAAAAGAATGACACCTGGGAACTTGTTCCTAGGCTAGCAAATAAAAATGTAATAGGATCCAAATGGGTCTACGAAAATAAGATGAATGATAAAGGAAGTATTGTAATAAATAAGGCTAGATTGGTCTGCAAAGGATATGATCAAATAGAAGAACAGTATTTTGATGAAACATTTGCGCCCGTAGCAAGATTATAAACTATTAGAATGTTTCTTGCCTATGCTTGTCATAAATAGTTTAAATTCTATCAAATGGATGTCAAGTCATCTTTTCTAAATGGAGATCTAAAATAATAAGTCTATATGGAACAACCAGAGGATTTCCAACTGTTAGATAACCCTAACTTTGTTTGCAAGATGAAGAAATCCTTATATGGGTTGAAAGAAGCTCCTCGTGACTAGTATTAGAGAATGGATAAGTATCTTCAAGACAAAGGGTTCAAGAGAGGAACAATTGAAAACACTCTATATATCAAAATAGAGGGGAATGATTTGCTCATTGTGTTGGTCTATGTAGATGACATCATCTTTGGAAGCAATAATGCTTCATTGGTACAATGGTTTGCTTCTGCCATGCAGTCTAAATTCGAAATGTCTATGATAGGGGAACTGTCATTTTTCCTTGGTTTGCAAATTACTCAGAGGTTTGAAGGAATATTTATTTATCAAGAGAAATATCTAAGAGAAATGTTGAAAAGGTTTCAAATGGAATATTCTACACCTATGAGCACACCTATGGTCACTGGATGCAAGTTAAGAAAGGATGATGACTCACCAAATGTTGATCAGATTTCATATAGGTCTATGATAGGAAACCTATTGTACATCACAACATCTCATCCAGACATAATGCATGTTGTTGGAATGGTAGGAAGGTACCAGGCTACACCTAAACAGATTCGTTTGTTAGTTGTCAAGAGAATATTCAGATACTTGAAAGGAACAATGAACTATGGCCTATGGTATCCTAGGAATCAGAATTTTCAGCTATCAGTCTATTCAGATGTTGATTGGGCTAACTGTGTGGATGAAAGGAAAAGAACGAGCGAAGGTGCATTCTTCTTAGGAGATTCCCTTGTAGCATGGTTGAGCAAGAATAAAGGTTCCATTTCCTTATCAACTACAGAATTTGAATACATTGCATTTGCCACTTTTTGTACCCAAGTATTGTGGATGATTTAGACACTTGCAGACTTGGAGGTAAAATATACTACATCGATCCCAATTCACTATGATAATACTAGTGCAATCAGTGTGTCCAAAAATCCTGTATTTCCCTCCAAGATCAAGCATATACCCATCAAGTATAGCTTCTTGAGGGATCAGGTGACCAACATTGTTGTTTCTTTGCATTATATTTCATCCAAAGATTAGATTGTTGATATCTTCACTAAGCCACTTGCAAAATCTCAGTTTGAGTATCTATACCAGAAGTTGGGCATGACCCTGTTATCAAGTTAAAATAGTCTATATGATCAGATGGAGAGTGCTCCTAGAATATATGATCAGGGAGAGCACAAAGTCACTCTTTGTTTTCTTTGACATTGATCCTTGGATATAAGGTAGAGAAATGAGAGTGCAAGGAGGGGCATAGGGTGAGGTCATTTTGGGTTTAGGGTTAGGGTTGTTGGTTCAGAGAAAAATATTTGTTTATTTGAATGAGAGAACAACCATTAGCCAAAAGGGTTTTTGGTAGGTGGTCCTTTTCTTTAGCAAGGAATTTAGGGGTCAAAATACAAAGGGCCCTAGTGACTAAGGTTTTTAGGGAAACATATTTTTGAGCTGGATGATGGTGATAATTGGCATTGAGGTATTTGTTGGTGTGATTTGTCTTCCTATAGACTTGGTGGGAAAGGGAGCCATTAGGAACGAGGGAAATGAGAACATCTAAGAAGGGGAGTAAGTTATCTTTTTTGGTCTCCAATGTGAATTGGATGTGAGGGGATAAGCAATTAAGATGGTTGATAATGTTGGGCTATTATATTATTTGTAGTTAAAGTCTAGTTGAGGAGGATTGACTAATGGTCGAAGTTGAGGTGAATCAACAATAGGTCGAGGGTCGAGGTATATTGAAAAAAATTTGAAGGTTGAGGTTAGTCGACAGGCTAAAGTCAAAGCCAAAGGTCAAGGCAGTTTGACATGGTAAAGGCATCGAAAAAAATTAAAAGAGGTCAACCAACAAGAGGTTGAGAGGCGGGCGTGTGGTGACTGACTGAAGATCAAATGAAGGCCGACTGGTCGTTGACTGATAAACTGACTTGGATTTGACTATAACAGAATCTCGTGATTCATGGGATTTGTATCCAATGATCTGCATCGATATGTAAACATTTTTTGGCACCATGTATTTAAGTTTTTTCTTTTTGTAAA
Organism: Picea engelmannii; assembly: GCA_009831015.1. NCBI lineage: Eukaryota > Viridiplantae > Streptophyta > Pinopsida > Pinales > Pinaceae > Picea > Picea engelmannii. Next base: position 217,853 of record ML780534.1, on the reverse strand, counting down.
TCCTATAAAAAGGCATTTTTTAAGGCCGTAAATGCTAATAATAAATTAATCATAATATATCGAGTCTTTAGAGAAATCTTAAGATGTAGGTTGTTGGTCATGAATATGTAAGATGGATTGGCTACATGGTTGTTCTTACGGAAGCAAGAGGGTATGATGTCGATTGTGTCTTAGGTGTGGACCAAGGTTAGACATGTAACCTTTTATTCAGACTGAATAAGAAAAAAAGAGAGCAAAATGCTCAAGGAGTGTTGGTTTTCCCGGTTTGGGTTTCTAGGGTAAAATCTCTGTGTACTGTGTGATTACTTTGTCATTTATGATCTTGATCAAATTCTTCTTATATTATTCTAGGATTAGTGTGGAAGTGTATCTCATTTCCTCACAAGTGGTATCAGAGCTAGGTTAAGCTCTGAAAAGTGGTATCAGAGTTGTGTTAATCTTTGATGGTTGTATCAGATCTTGATTTACCAATCTTGAATTTGAGAGCTGAACCCTTGGTACAATAATAATTGTAAGTCATAAATTGTGTTAAAGATTGTGGTAAAGAATGGAGAGCAGCTCAAGAATAAAGATAGAAAAATTCAATGGCCATAATTTTGAGCTTTGGAATCTTAAAATGGAATATATTCTTGTAGATCGAGAACAATGGGAAACGGTCTATCCAGGTACCCAGATGACAGGAATGTGGACGGAAAAATGGGAAAAACGAAAAAGAAGAGCAAGAAGTACGATTCGGATTTGTCTTATAGATTCAGTACTGTTGAATGTCTCAGGTGAAGATTCGACCAAGAAACTGTGGGACAAGCTGGGAAGCTTATACCAGTCAAAATATCTAGTAAATAAGTTATTTCTTAGAAAAAAAAATTATATCTTCTAAGAATGAGTGATGGTAGTTCGGTGACTAAGAATTTAAATGTGTTTAATACCTTTCTAAGGCAATTATCATCTCTTGATATTAAAATATCTGAGGAGGAGAGGTGTATAAGCCTATTATGTTCTTTTCTAGACTGCTGGAATAGATTAGTCATGGCTATAGGGAGTAATACAACCACACTAGCACTAGAAGATGTGGTTGCTTCTCTATTGTCATAAGAAATGACAAGAAAGAACATAGAAGGATCGACCAAAGATGCTTTAGTGGTGAAAGGTTGATTGGTTGGAAGAGGTAAAGGAAAATTATTTGGTAGAATGTGTAATTCGAAGGGTAGATACAAATCCTCGGTTTAGTCAACAAGAAGATGTTGGGAATGCGGTAAATATGGGAATTAAAAAAAGGAATGTAAGTCGATGGCGATGGAAGTCAATGCGAGATCCGATGATAAGTAATCGACTGAGATAAATATGACCCCAGATAAGGGAGGTGATGTGTACCTATCATCGACCAATACACAGTCGTATCAAGATTTTTGGTTGATCGAATCAGGAATGTCCTATCATATGACACCATATAAAGAATGGATCTGCAAGTATGAATGATATGATGGAGGTGACGTGTTCTTGGGAGATGAATTGATAACCAAAATTGTTGGGCAAGGAAGAGTTTGATTGATACAATAGGATGGGAGGAAAAAAACCCTTCCAAGCATTCTACACTTTCTGGGTTTGGAAAGAAACCTGATATCTATCAGCAAGATCAGTGATGTTGGAGTGCACACTATTTTTCATAAGGATTAGTGCAATATGGTCATAGGTGCGATGGTTTTAATGAAAGGAGTTAGGATTGGAAACATATACAAGTTTTTAGGGAATGTTGACTCAACTAGATGCAACAACATTCTTTCTCCTGATGTCGACTCGACTTCAACTCAACTCGACTCGACTTGGGATAACTCAATACAAAACAAATTGACAAGACGTGATAAAATTGACCCAACCATGCTATGGCATGAGAGGATGGGACACACTGGAGAAACAATAATTCGAGCTATGCATGGTAAAGCTATGGTCAAAGGTTTTCCTGAATGTGGTTTAGAAGTCGACTTTTGTGAACATTGCATATATTGAAAACAAAGTCGGGTGAGGTTCCCATCTGGAGTGACAAGGACAAATGGGATTCTAGAATTGGTGCATAGTGATTTGTTTCGCTCGATTACAGTTCCTTCACTTGGAGGATCCCTATATTATGTATCCTTCATATATAATTTTTCCAGGAAGACATGGATATATTTTATGAGGAAGAAATCATAGGTTTTTGAGAAATTTAAATATTTTAAAGCTCTTGTAGAAAACTAGACAGATAAGAATATTAAGGTGCTGAGAATTGACAACAGTGGTGACTTATGTGGAAAATAATTTGATCAAATTTGTAAGCGGTGTGGCATAGAACACAAAAATACCACACCATATAACCCAGAACAAAATGGAGTTTCTGAGAGAATGAACAAAACATTGATGGACAAGGCAAGGATCATGCTCAATGGTGTTGTGCTCACACAAGAATTATGGGTGAAGGCATTAGACACTGCAATATATCTAATGATGTATGGTGGAGTAAGAAGCCTTCGGTTTCACATATCAAATTATTTGGTTGTGATGCATTTGTGCGTATTCCCAAGGAAAACATGAGCAAGTTGGACAAGAAGGCAATCAAATGTATTTTCATTGGATACAAAGAAGGAATGAAAGGATATAAGCTCGAGGATCCTACATCAAGGAGAACAATGTATAGTGGAGATTTGGTCTTTAGAGAAGTCATAGGTAAGTTTGAGCTTGAAGAAATTGTTCAAATCAAGAATAACCCTCAGACAGTGCGGTTTGAAATGAGAAATGAAGGAGATTATTTAGATGAGTTGATTGAATTAGAGGAAGAGGTGGAACAACTCACCCCAGTCATAAGGAGGTCAAAAAGAGTAGGAAAACCAGTCGAAAGGTATTTTCCACCCAATTTTCATTATGCATTCATGTTAACTTCTATCGACGATGAGCCCAAGTCAGTCAGTGAGACATTTGACTTAGCAGAGGGTAAACTCTAGAAGGACGCCTTTGTCGAAGAGATGGATTAATCCTTGAACAGGAACGAGACATGGAATTTAGTCAAGTTACCTAGTGGAACAAATCCTTTTGGTAGAAAATGGTTATTCAAGAAGAATATGGATGTTGCAAGACAAGTCGAGAAGTTCAAATATCGACTGGTAGCAAAAGGATATTCCCAAGTCGAGGGAGTCAACTTCGGTGAGATTTTTTCCCCTGTTGCAAAATTCACTTCCATTAGAGTACTAATGTCTCTAGCTGCAATAGTTGATCTAGAAATAGAACAGATGGATTTGAATACAACATTCCTACATGGGGACCTGGAAGAATAAATCTACATGAAACAACCTAAAGGATTTGTAGTAAAGGGAAAGAAAGAGTTCGTGTGAAAACTGAAAATATCCCTTTATGGTCTAAAAAAATCGCCAAGGATGTGGTACCGAAAGTTTGACACATACATCATTACTTTTGGATTTGTGAGAAGCAAAGATGATTAATGTGTATATTCCAAGGAATAAGATGGGAATTTCATATATGTAGCTTTGTATGGCGACGACATGTTGCTGATTAGAAACCACATGGACACAATAAAGGAGGTGAATAAGAAACTATTCTCCAAGTTTGATATGAATGATCTCGGTGCAAATAAATTCATTCTAGGAATGGAGATTAAGAAAGATCGAGCCAATATAAATCTCTGATTTAATCAAACAAAGTATATTGAAATAGTTCTAAAATGTTTCAACATGCAAGATTGCAAACCGGTGAAGGTGTCAATTCTTATGGGAGCAAGGCTAACTGATGAATAGTGTCCAAATACACATGAAGAAATAGAGGACATGGAATGTGTTCCCTATGAAAGTGTTATTGGAAGTCTAATGTATGCGATGGTATGAACTCGAAGAGATATTTCCCATGCATTAGTAGTATTAAGCAGGTACATGTCGACACCTGGAAAGGAGCACTAGATAACTGTCAAGAGAGTATTCATGTATTTGTGTGGCACGATGGACTATGATATATGATACCAAGGAAAACATGTAAGTGGCAATGATAAATTAAATGTATGTGTATTTATCGACGTTGAATGGGCTGGAGATCTAGATCAATAGAGGTCAACCAACATATATGTCTTCAATATGTTCAGTGGAGAAACAAGATGGATGAGTAAGCGATAAGCGATTGTAGCCTTGTCAACAAAATAAGTTGAATACATGGTGGCCACTCATGGAAGAAAATAAGCAGTATGGTTGCAAAGTATGTGTTCAGGAATCAGGTTTGAGCGAAGATATATGAAGATAAGTTGTGACGGTCAAAGTGCAATATTTCTGGTAAAGAACCCTACTTATCATTCAAAGACTAAGCACATTGATGTACAATACAATTTCGTAAGAGATATGGTGGAAAGTAACATGGTGCTATTGGAGAAATTAGACATGTTGAAAAACATAGCAAACTCATTGACCAAGTCTATGAGTGTTGTGAAGTTGTCTTGGTGTAGATAAGCAATGGGTATTGTTGCCTTGGGTCTATGAAATTTTTTTCATAAATCTCCTCATCAAAGAAGACAACAAGTGGGAGAATGTTGGGTTTTTATATTCTTTGCAATGAAATTCTAGTTGAGGTGGATTGATTGATGATCGAATTTGAGGTGAATCGAAAACAAGTCGAGGGTAGAGGTATATAGACAATAAGTCAAAGGTTGAGGTTTGTCGACCAGGTAAAGTTGAAGTCGAAGGTCGTGGAAGTTTGACATGGTAAGAAAATTGAAAACAAGTCAAAGAGGTCAATCGATAAGAGGTTGAAAAGTGGGCATGTGGTGACTGAATGAAGACCGAATGAAGGATGACTAGTAGTTGACTCATAAACCAACTTGGAGTCAATTGTAACAGAATCCTGTGATTCAAGGGATTTGTAGCCAATGATCTGCATGGATCTGTAACTATTTTTGGGTGCCATGTCTTTAGGGTTTTTCCTATTGTAAATCGTATAAAGAGGTGTGTTGTAATTCCGTAAAGGCTAATAATCAATGAATCATAAGATATTCAGTCTTTAGAGAAATCTTAAGATGTAGGTTGTTGGTCAATCATATGTAATTCAGATTGGATATAGGGTTGTTCTTGCAGAAGAAAGAGGGTATGATGTTTATTGTGTCTTAGGTGTGGAAAAAGGCTAGACATGTAACCTTTTATTAATATTGAATAAGACAACAAGAGAACAAAATGCTTAAGGAATGTTGGTTTTCCTAGTTTGGGTTTCAAGGGTAAAATCTATGTGTACTGTGTGATTTCTTTGTCATTTACACTCTTGATTAACTTCTTCTCCTCTTCTGCTAGGATTAATGTGGAAGTGTATCTCATTTCTTGATAGATAAAAGAGGTAATACTTGTATCACTATGAGGCCAGATGATAAATGTGTTGTCTACAAATTGATAATGTTACAAGAATGACAAATGAAAGCACTGGAGTGGGTCCCTTTTCCCACAAACAATAAGGTCGCATACATCAATTTGGTGTTTGGTTTGGTTATGACCTTAAAAATAGATTATTATTGTTATCACTAGTACACATGACCAAATTTTCCATGGTTTTTCGTTGCTATTGCCATACTTATCCATCACAATTTATACGAAAGCCGATACTATTTTTTGTCACTATATCCACGAACCAGGTGTTTGTGGAAACAACAACAAAATTGTCTCTCCACATGCCATCACCATCAAGATAGTTTAACCTTATACATCGTTGCAATTATGACTAAACTTCATCGCAATTACGACAAAAAATTGTGGCAACGTAAGAAAAATTGTGGAAAGTTGTGACGCAAAAGCATGGAAATAGAGACGAAAATTTATGCCAAGAAAAAACTTACGACACAAATGTTGAATGTGCGATGCAAAAGTGTGGAAAATTGCGATGAAATTTCGTCTCTATT
>ML780534.1:169391-197584 GCA_009831015.1 Picea engelmannii | reverse complement strand
TCTGATTCAAAGTGCTATTTATGTTGCTATTTCGTATATCATTTATGTGTATTGTGAAGATTATGCTGGATATTTTACTGTTATTCTGTCATTTCTAGCATTTCGTTTCTGTTCTGCATATTTTATATATCTAGTATCTTGCATATTTTGTTAATTCACGTGTGGTAGAAAAAAAAATATTGAGTTAAAAATCATTGGGGAGGTTTGGGATTTAGAATGAGAATAACAGAGTGAGAGTGCACCTAGGTGGAAGGATGAGAATGCATTATTTAGAGAGTTTGGAAGAGGGATAGTGCAACCACATGAGATGAGATGGATTGATGTGATGTAAAAGTGAGATAGAAAGGTATTTATGTATTATGTTTTGTTGGGTCTTAACATTATAAGTAAGAGGTATTGCAAGAGGTGAGTTCATAGTTTTTGTCATCTTTATAGAGTTGATAAGTATTGTAATAAGCATATTATAAAGAATTTCATTATTTTTGATTGGGTATAAGGATGATAAGGTATCATTCGGAATGTCTGGAAGAGAGAAAGTGAAACCATATGAAATGGTTGGATGTGAGTTACAACTAAGAGAGAAAGATATTTATGTAGGATGTCTTGGTCACATCATTACATGGAAATGGTATTGCAATAAAGATGAGTTCATAGGTTTTGTTATCTTTAAAGAGTTTATAGTTATTTCAATGGACATCTTATAAAGCATTTCATTGTTGTTCATATGATATGTTCAAGAGTAAATTAGAGTAATCAAGGGAAGATACATAGCATTCAACATTCTCTTGAAAAATCCCTATGACAAGGGTGACTACACAATGTTTATTAATGAGAACATGAGTTTGTCCTATTGTACAAAAACCCAATGATAAGGAGAGGGGTGAAGAGTGATGGAAAATGTGATTATTTTGGTTACATTATCAAGGATTATAGTGGCAAGTTGGTCTTTGATCTAGCAATTATGAGTAAAAAGGAGACTTAGAGAGGGGAATAAATTTCATTCATCATTATGAGTAATGAGGGATCCTTTTCAATAGAGTTTGGAATAGGGACTATTTTTTGTTGGGGAGAAGTGTCCAAATATTGGTGTACCCTAGGATCATCAAGGGACTTCTCATCTATGTACAAGGATTTGGATGTGAATTATTATTATAAGAATAATAATTTTGTAGTAGTGTCCTTTGGAGTCTTATAATACTTGCACTAACATGTGGGATGAGACGAGGGGTCTAGATTATTGGGATTAGCTTCATGCATTGTTTAATATGAACTAGGATTTGGACTAGGGATAGCAATACGATTAGGATAATGGAAATGAATGAAGTGAGGGATGTTTTCTAATTTATTTTCCACAATGAGGATATGGATAAAGACTTTGTATATGGGGGTTCTCTAAAATAGTTATACTTCTTTATAAAAAAACTACAAGTAAACCAAAATTGTATTTAAAATACCTCTTTAGGGTTCTTGATTTATAGTTGAAATTTGAGCTAGGTAAAGAGTGTACACTCAAGGTACTGTACAACCACCTACACATTAAATTGGACAAATAAATTAGACAATAAAAACACCACATGGATCTTGGCATATATGCAATATCTACACATTAAATTTGAAAAATAACTTGACAATAACAAATAAATTAGACAATAAAAACACCACATGGAACTTGGCATATATATCAATATCTACATATTCATGGGGATTGTGAACTTTTACTAGTATAAAGCCTACTTTTAAAAACACGTCAAAACCCTTACCTTTTCATTGTCCTTTCACCAGATCTATTAGCCCATACAACTTGATAAGAGTTGTCCACAAGATGCATTTCCATCACCAAGACCGGCATGAATCATAAAAGACAATTTTTTTATATGAGTAAATAATTAATAAGCAAACAAACATGCATTTAGTTATGTAAAATATTCTAGAAAAAAATCAAGTTGTCGAATACCTTAATGAGCTTCTCTTTGTTTTGAGAATAGGTTATTCTCTACTAAGCAAGGCCAACCACATGAAGGTGGAAGCTCATATGGCCCCTCCCCCCTGTCACATCGCTCTCAATTACCCATACCCAACAAATGATTTTATTTATATAGAAAACATATAGACATTCATACATAACTAGGATAGTCATCAAAACATATGAACACATAAACATCGATAAAGATCCAAATACAAGTCATGAATTTATACATCTAATTTTTCTTTGATTTATGTTTTTTTATATTCATAAAATTGACAATTGGGGTATCATAATCATCCAAGGACATTGTATTTTGTGTGCCCTGTCCTTATATTGTTTGTGTGCGCTCATGTACCATACTTATGGTACATCACTGAGAAGGGTTAGTTGGCATCTGTTCAGGGTCGTGAACTGGAACAACAAAAATGATCATATCGATATGTTGAAATATAATTGAAATAAATAATTCATTATTTTTATTAACATTACACTATTGTTGTTTACCTGTCTCTGTAGATGGGACAATTGGTGCGTTAATTTCCTATCCACTTGGTTTCTCTATCATTTCACCCTCCTGAGATACATGATCTTCAATTTTGAGAAGATAATATATAAGTATAAGTCAGGAAATAAATATCTACAATCATAGTAAATATTTCTAATTCTGAAGCATACATACCAGAATGGGTACTCTGATCTACACTATCACTGGACATGTGCACCCTTGTATGATGCGGTGTTTGGTGAATACCTCTGGATTCACTACTACGGTAGCACTTTTGCTTGAAAACAAACATAAATACTTAGTTAAGGGTGATATAATAAATCATGAATAGACTTTACAAGCATGCTACTGTGGTTTCCTTATTCATTTGATTTACCTGCATGGTTGGGGAGATAGGAGTCTGGACCAAGATTTTTCTATATTCAAGATTTTAAAACCATGCTTGTAACCAAGCTTTAGGTCCTCCTCGGTGGCAGTAGTGTCGAACATATTTAACTGAAATGCATAACACCATTAAAAATACCAATAACAAAAACATACACTTGTTCGCTACTGTTAAATAAATATTAACCACAATTAGTCATTTAAATCTTACTATTTGGGCTTATAGTTTTATGTAGCCACCCTAGCATAGTTTATGCTGGTTGTGTTTTTCCACTATGGCCTTTGTTTCTTTGGAGGTGTTTGGTAACCTACATATGGAATTTTTGAAAAAAAAATAGATATCAGAATTGTTACTTAAAACAGGAAAGAAAAACATAAATGCTCATATTTCACTGATAATATGACATGTGTTGTACCTTGCTTGACCAAATCATGGTTGTCGTCCTTGTTTTTTAAACAAGTTCTCCTTTTCATCCTCTATTAGCGCCTTCCACTCTTTCTCAGGAACCATGGGAGGGCACTCGTGCTTGAGGTCTATTTGCAATTTCTCCCTATACGGGGCCCTGGTATATTTTAAATTCTCACTGGCTAACTTTGTAACCACTTTCTTGTTGAAAGTGTTGTTGAACAAGTTTACCATGTGATCTATTAAATCATCTTTCTTTTTGCTATCTTGGCCATTCCAGCGTGTGCGAATGGTGGGGCCAAACAACTCCAATGCTTTGTCATTTAAGTTTCTATAGAAATCATTGTTTCCTGTAGAAACATCTTATCTATTAATTTACAATAATCTCAACAAATGTCCATTTTAATTTCATGAAAAAAATGAATCAATTAATTAACAATTACCTGCAATCTTCTGAATCTTGATCGAAACACATGCGTCATCCACCAGAAAGGTGACATCTAGTGATACAATGATTTTAAGTCATTCTGATCCATGCAAAATAATATCCTGTCCATCTATAGTATGTTCCTGTCCGGAGTCATGTGGAATCCCAGGCTCTGGCTCATCATGCTTCGGCGTGTTATGCCGGTCAAAATCATTTCGCTCATCAATGGATTCGAGGGGAACCTTAGGAAGCTCAAAAAGCCTCACTTGCACTTTGCTATGTGGTCCTTTTTAATCCATTGGACCATCACTTCTACCTATAGCAGTTGTAGGATCGACAGGTTCCCCATGCACGGGGTTTAAAAACTCCTACAAACGAAAAATTTACTTTATCATATCATATACAAAATATATAAAAACAAAAACAAAATGGATATGAAATTGTCATAGCTAATGAAAATATGTGAAGGTGCCACTTACCCCAAAATTAGTTATTGTATTTTCTAGCTCTACAAGTAATGTCGTGTCCTCCTATGTCAGTGGTCTTTTTCTAAGCAAACCTAGATATTCTATGTTAGCCGTGTTCAAGGCCTTCGTTATAGTTGTCATTGGGTCAGTCGAATAAAATAATTCGTCCTCATCAATATCCTCTCTGGGAGCCTTCCCACGTTGACCATGCCACAATACATTGATGAATAAAATTAATGAGATGAACTTTAACAATTGAGAAATTTAATTGTTGTAGTCATAATTTGTTACTGTATTTAACATTTACTTGGTGAGGCACTGCGGGTGCCTTTCCACGGTCACCCTGGACAGATGTAGTGGGTGATTTTTGGACACGATCACCCTAGACAGATGTTGACACAATAAATCAATCAACAAAAGTTATGAAATTCACTTGTAACATTAAAAAAATGAAATATTGCAGTAATATCAGAAAAACAATAACAAAATTTCAGAAATTTAGTTGTTGTAGTCATAAGTTGTTATTGTATTTAACATTTAGTTGGTGAGGCACTACGGGTGCCTTTCCACGGTCACCTTGGACATATGTAGCGGGTGATTTTAGGACACAGTCGCTCTGGACAAAAGTTGACACAATAAATCAATCAACAAAAGTTATGAAATTCACCTGTAACATTTAAAAAATGAAATATTGGAGTAATATCAGAAAAAAAATAATGACATTTTAGAATTTTAGTTGTTGTAGTCATAATTTTTTACTGTATTTAACATTTACTTGATGAGGCACACTGGGTACCTTTCCACAATCACCCTGGACAGATGTAGTGGGTGATTTTCTGCCACGGTCACCCTGGACAGATGTTGACACAATAAATCAATGAATAAAAGTTATGAAATTCACCTGTAACATTAAGAAAATTAAATATTGCAGTAATATCAGAAAAAAATAATGAAATTTCCGAAATTTAGTTGTTGTAGTCATATGTTTTTACTGTATTTAACATTTACCTATTAAGTCAAAGTGGGTTCCTTTCCACGGTCACCCTGGATAGATGTTGACACAATAAATTAATCAACAAGAGTTATGAAAGTAATTGTAAAACATTTATGCGGTAAAAATATGAAATATTGCAGCGACAAATTGTAACAATGATTGATCAAAGGTAGAGTTGAATCATATGTAATATATTTACCCCCATAGTCGCACCCCCTCCATCTATTCAATTTAAGTTGTATTCGATCAACAACTCTTCACCTGGAACTATTGTTTTTGTTGCACATACAAATATACGATTTCCTTCGCGTGCCTCAAATATGCAATTCGGTTTCTTAGTTGTTGCCACTGGTCGTGTACTATTTATAAATTCCACAATGTTTCAAGTATCTTTTGGCCTTCCATCAATATAAATAGTTGCCCCTTTATTTTGATTGTTATCTAGTAGTTGTATATAATTTGCGACAACTCCGTATCTCCAAATACTTTGCGTATATCGGACAAACATCAACAAGTGATTGCATTTGTAAAATGGTCTAACATACTCCATCAATTTAGTTACAGTGCCATAGCCAACCTTTATTCCATCCATGGAAAATAACCCCAATCCATGTAAGGACGAAGGAGCAATGTGATACATCCTCCCACTGATGAAGAAATCTGTGTCCACTTTAGGTAGCTCCTTACGTGTCAATTGTTGCACTAGATTTTTATACCTCAAGGGAAAATCAATGTCACCTATGCTCTCAGCGTCATAATTACATGACCCTCAATCCATCTGAATATGTACCTTTGTCATTACGTTAGTGATCAACTATCTTGTTTCACAAAACTCAAGCTAAAATTTATTCTTCTCCAATTGCTCACAAACATAATGGTACTGCACTTAAATGCTCTTTATTCTTGCATAAAACCTAGTATTCTTAGTCATTTCAATGAAACTTTGGTGATCACATCTTAAAATTATAGGATTTGGTTTCTCTAACCTAACATATTTTTGTAATTTTCTTAGCCACATCAATTCCTTGCTTGCATGATTTGCTACTACATGTTCTTCTTTAGCACTTGATAAGGAAATGGTGGGTTACTTCTTCTCCATGAGACAATTCCACTATCCTACTTGAAGCAATATCTAGTTGTTGATTTGAACTCAACAACATCTTCTTCCCAATCTACATCACAATATCCAAACAAGTGCATTGCATCTAACATTCTCTCACAGATGTTGATGCCCATACTCCTTTGAAAAATGTGAAAATCATTTTAATTGTTTCCCAATGTTGCAACCGAACATTACTTGATAAATCACTTACATTTGTAATTGAAAAACAAATATGAAGTTTCATGCATACTATTTCATACATAAGGATGCCTACCACACTCAAATAAGGAATATTTCTGAAAGCTTCCTCATCAACTTGAGTACTTGGACCCATATCTTGTGACAATTTTTGAACAGTTTCCATTTGAGTATTCACATTTTAGAAATCACTCATCCTTAATATCTAAAGGATATGTTCAATGTATCTCCTTTGACTCAAATGAAACTTCATATTTCTCAAATCTCTTACTACTTGAATAACCAAGTAGGATTAATGGATCTCTCCATGATCTAACATGTCAAATTCTACAACAGTTTTGATTTGAAAGAATTTAACAAAGATAACTCCTTTCTCATACAAATTCATAATCTATGGAGAATTCCAAAATGATAAAAGACTTGAAATTATGCTTGACATAAATATTTAGATATGTAGTATAATGTTGGAAACCCTCATTCATTAAATGTGCATCAATGTGTCAATATCATGCACTATATGATTTCTTAAGTCTATGCAATTACTTTTGCAACATGCACACCATATGATTGTTGCCTTGTTGTACATAACCCTCAAGTTGTTCCATACATATATCTTCCTACAACATACCATTAATGAATGTTGTCTCAACATCATGTTGATGGATATGCATATGCATCATTATTTCAATTGCTGAGATTTCTATAATGGATGCCATCTTCACTATTGGTATACAATTATTTGGGTTGTCCATGCCCTAAATTTGTGTGTCACTTTCACCATCAATTGAGATTTATATTTCTCAACTACATCACTTGACTTGTTTTGTTTGAAAACCCACTTAGTACTAGTTTCTTTCTTACCTGTTGGTAGAGGAACACATGCCCAAGTTTGATTCCTCACTAATGGCTCATACTTTTCATCCATATCTTGTTTCCATTCTACCATGTTTTGGCCTTTAAGCACAATTTTTATTGCTTGGGGTTTGAGCACTTCAACATTCCTTGCATAACTCCATAGTGTCTCTAATAGTTTTTGGATTCTTGTTGATATTCTTAGTGTCGACAATTATTTGTTAGGTTTTTTTCACTTCTACACTCTCCCAAAATGAAGGATTATCTTCATTTGAAGTTCCCTTGGTATATTCCTCAATTATCTCCATTGAGGGGACATCCAAAAGCTTAATTCTTCTCCTACCTTTGTAGTCGCTATCGAGATTCTTCGTTAACACTACAACTTCATAAAAAATCATCTCAACTAATAATCATTGAATGTTCTATTGGGCTATACAATCTATAAATAGTTGCATTTGAACCATAGCCAACCATAATACATTTTGTGCTGGACTATCATCCATTTTTTTCACCTCTATCTATAATGTATGCATATAATGGAAAACCAAATGTTCTCAAATTCTAATTATTTGGCTTCCTTCGATTGCATGCTCCAATCAATGACTTTTGCAATTCTTTGGTAGGTAACCTACTTTAGGCATAGGTTTTGGTTTCCATGCTTTTCTCTAGATTGTATTTGTTAGTATGAAACTTTTAAGAATCCACCTTGCACTATCCACCATAGGCCATTTTTTTCTCTCCACTACCTTGTTTCACTACAAATAATATGGGGAAGTATATTCTAATTGGATCCCTTCATGAGAGAAAAAAAATCTTGCATGCTTTTAATGTGTACTCTACCCATTATTACACCTTAGTATTTTCAATGGTCTCCGAATTGTTTCTACACAAAGGCTTTAAAAACTTTAAAATGCTCAAAGAATTAGGATTTATTTTTAGAAAGTAAACAAATGTATTTATTGAAAGATCATCTATAAATGCGATAAAATACTTTCATCCTCTATGTGACAACACTTGAATTCACATGTAGATGTTTGCGTGCATCAATTCCATCATTCCTCTTATTCTATACATTTCATCCTTATAAATTGAGTGTCTATGATGCTTCTCAATATTGCATCCCTCATAAATATTTAACTCCACTATTACCCTCAATTTGAGTCCATATACAAATTGTTAATTGGACAAAACTTCCGAAGACTATGTTCCAATGTGCCCAAACTTGTGATGCCAAGTGACGATCTTTTTCACTAATCAAATAGATTAACCATGGATCTCAATGCCACTTCTGGTATCCCCACACTTAGCGTATACAATTTTCCATCCGTCTTTCCCATGACAAATACTTCTCCTATAAGAATTAGGTATCATTTACCTCCTTGGGGATCATATTTAATCATCAACAAGGAGAATTGGGTTAATCATGGCCTGAAGGATTGTGATATTTTGGTCTTTTTGAAAATTTATTGCCTAGTTTTTTCACATTTAATTTATCCTATATGGATTTTCAAGAAATGACCATTCTATCATAAGGTAGGTGGGGGAACTTAGTGTTCCAGGTCAGGTATGTTGTTACGTATGTGGGCTCAATATACAATATTGTCCTTCATTCAAAGATCCACCCCCAAAGTCCTAATAGATGATACAAGTAGTCAATGATGAGGTGCACAATGATTATGATCTCCTTCATATTATCTATTATATTAGTTTGAAAACCCCTACTTCCAATATTCAATCATCCCATCTTGAAATTCTTGAAAATGACCAAATTTGAGGAATTTTAATTTATGGAAAGGGAATTTGGAGTAGAGAACTAAAATTAGGGAACATGGTTTTTGTGAGAAAACCTAATTAATATAACCTAGCATAGCTTTTTTGTTTCCATAACAAAATTTTATCAACTTTATTTTCATTTGAAAAACTGCTAGACAA
The DNA here is from genome assembly GCA_009831015.1 of Picea engelmannii. NCBI lineage: Eukaryota > Viridiplantae > Streptophyta > Pinopsida > Pinales > Pinaceae > Picea > Picea engelmannii. Next base: position 188,351 of record ML780534.1, on the reverse strand, counting down.
CTTGCAATATTGGCAAAAAATTACCAATTTTATTGAAATCATTGATGATAAAATATTCTTGGAGAAAAATTGACACATCGCTTTTGTGAGGATGTAGATATTGTTAAACCTATAATAGTTGGCTTTATCTAGATGAATTTTTTATGGGCTTTAAGTTCATTCTACAAATCTAGGCAGGAAAGTTTTGAAGTGTCAGAAAAAGGCCTAAAGTGCCATTTGGGCCAACTTGTTTCTCTCATCTAAAGGTGATGTTGGAGTGCTATATTTCAAGATGTCATTATTCGTATGAAGGACTACAAGTTTCCACCTTTATTATATATTTCACATTAATATAAAATCATCTATGTGCATTTTAAAAGGATGACTTAGCTCATATGTGTGCTCTATTTTAGGGAAGATTTGAATTACATAGAAGATAGTGACAATTTTTGGCACATGGTAAGAATGTTGAGATTGGGAAGTGATATTTGGGAACTCTGCAAGCCCATTATGAAAAAATACCTACAGACATTACATTCCATCAAACCATATTTCTATCAAGAATTTCATCAAACAATTATCATGCACCCTCAAGTAATAGGAGAAAGAAGTCAAACCATATTTATCCTCTGAATGTGCCCTCCTCCCATGTGCCCTCCTATGCATGTTCCCTCCTCTGGTGTGACCTCAAAACCATTTTCCCTCCTTCGTCCGTGTGCCCTCCTCTGGTGTGCCCTCAAAACCGTGTGCCCTCCTCTAGTGCGCCCTCCTCCCGTGTGCCCTCCTTCTCCGTGCGCCTCTCCCTCCTTCTCTGTGCACTTCTCCCTCCTTCTCCCATGCTCCTCTCCCTCCTTCTCCCATGCTCCTCTCCACTCTGCGTGTGTGCATGCATCTATTCACGCGAGCACAAAAATATGAGCGTGATAGTGTAGTTTGATTTTTTTCTTATGTTGTTTTGTTTTGGTTTTTATTTTTATTTTTATATTATTTTTATATAATATAATTTATATATTATATAATATATATAATTTATAAATTATATATATTATATAAAATATAATAACATATATTATATATAATTTATAAATTATAAATTATAATATATATATATATATATATATATATATATATATATAATCCCTAACTCATAGCCCCCGAGATATAGTGATGGATACATCCTTGTCTCCTAACTGAGAGTGAGGGGCATTAGGAAGGATAATATAGAGATACCCCAATTGGGAATAAATAATATTGTACAATTGTTCCTTTTGGATGGCTTCATCCTCATTTCTAGGCATAGTCATGGATACATCCTTGGTGATGAGGGGAAGAAGGGATTCCAGGAACTAATCTATAAGAAATTGATCATTGATATTGGATTTACACAAGGCACATCTTTTAAGCCACTCATGGATGTGTTMTGAGATGTGAGTGGTTGTGGTCTAATGGAAATTGGTCAAGATTTCTATCCCTATGCGATGGTGGAATGGAAGTTGGAAGAAGGTAAGGAAACAATTTTATATGAACTCAAAGGTTGTATCGATATTTCTAGGTTGTTCTATGTACAATTTGGTGGCAATGCCCATCAAAGTTCATTAAAAAAGTATCAACCTAATTGCATCCTCCATTATGGATTTGGAAGAAAACCAAAGGTGAAAGGGTACGATATGGTTGGAGGGATACTCTCTAGGTTTACCCTCAAACATTGAGATGTCAAAGGGATTTTTATTTGGAATATTTGGCCAATTGGTATCATGGAAGATAATATCATTGATTAACTTGGTCAAATCATGGAGATTTAACCCTTCCATAAAAGTCAGAAAAGGTTGGTTGGCATTGGCTCCAATATTCGTTCCAGCATTAGTTCCAGCCATGGTGGATCTAGGGTTGGAGGAAGATGAAGGAACATAAGGGGTAGAAATGGGTTCATAACTACATGTATCAACACCCATCTATGGGGAGGTGGGGTCTGAATCAGAATAACTAGAACTTGAAGGTGGGTTAGGGTGGGGAACCATGTTTCGTAAATCAGTGAAGATATTGCATCTAATAGGTAACTTAGGTTGAAATATTTTTAGCTGACAACAATATCTCCTAGGGGGAGCTATGGTGTCCAGATGAAAATATCACCTTAAAGGTGCAACAAGCTAATAAAAAGGCTAATAGAACAAAGCAATGAACTAATAAAAGAATAATGATAAAAAAATACACACAGTAGGTGCTCAAGTGGTGCAACGAGTGGGTATAAGTGTGTCTGAATAAAAATAAATATATCTGAATTCAAGCAGCTCCATCCTATAAAGAGAAATGGCTCTAGCCTATAAGATAACTAGATTCACTCAAACAAAACCTAGTCTATGGATAAGAGACTTCCAATCAACCAACAATACGGGTAGTATTAAGGGTCCCCATGTGGATGAGTGAAGGTACATAAGAGAAAATTATAACTAGGATACATCAGGTGATAAAATCACAATGCCCTGAAGAAATCTATTTTAGGTATCCCCTCTCCTACGAGAGCCACCTAGGTAAGGATACCTACTAGTATGACCACTAAGATACCTCTTCAAAAATACATGTAACATGTTTCATTGGATTCAATATGAAATCAAATGATCTAAGGAACTTTAGTAATGAAAGATAAATGTGTCTCGATCATACATCTGGTTTCAACCTTAGAATTATCCACTTTAAAATAGCACGCCTGTTACCAAACAGGATGGAACCATGTCCATAAGAAAGGATTTTGAAAGTTACCTAATAGTCAACCTCTATGTTTCAATGTGAAATGACCAAGGGAAATTATTTGGATGCCTATCCCCAGAGTCCTAACCTAACTACAACATTATTTTGATGCCCAAGTGGGATTATATGTGTTATATTATATGGTTTATTATTAGGTTTATCTTCGTGGCATGAACCAAGCATACAATTTAAGGTGTGGGATGTGTGCACCTGTGGTGTGACTAACCCAAAATGAAAATTCTTGCAAACAAAAGTAAATTACAATTAGTTGAAATTTAAACTATTTAGAAAGTAAGTAACCAAGATAAGTACTAAATTAAATTATTTTTTCTTTATCTAAGTTATCCTTCAAATATGAAATGTACTTTCAAATATTTAGATTTCAAAATAAAGAAACAATCTACTTTACTCTTTAGCTCACAAACAAACCATTTAGAAAATCCTAGGTCTTTATTGGTAAGTAATATACTAGGGATTCTAGAGAACTCTTCTTTCAACAAGAGACTTTTCAATTATGAAATAAATGGAAATATAAAACAACAAAAAGAATTAACCTATAGTTGTCAAAGAGAACAAAAAATAAAGGCAATGGTTTCTCACATGAATCTAACTCTAGGAAAAATTAGAGGTAAAGGGTGTATGCTTTCTTCATCCAAGAAATATGTAAAAAGAGATTCATAATGACTAACCAACAATCTAGGGTTTTGATTCTAAGGCTACTGTAACAGAAATATGAAAGTACAATCTAAAATAAATTTGGACAAGAAAGGTACTAGAAATCTTAGGGGGTTTTCTTCTCAATCCTTATGAATTTATTAAAGAAAATACCTAAGATACAACAAAATAATCCAAAAATAAACCTACAGATCCTAAAGAACACTTAAAAAGATGCAACAAAAACCTAAAAATTGAAAAAGTGAGTTTCGAGAGCCCTTGCAGAAACTCACCTAGAAAGTTGTGTTGGCAATGCAGATTATGTCCCTTATTCCTATGTCGTTCAATGTAGATAACATGTCAAAAAAAGTTTTGGTCAATGAAAATAACATGCCAAAAATTGTGTTGGTCAATGCACTTAATGACCCCCAAAAATGCATTGGCACCTAAGGGTTTCCAGATAGTTGTGAGCTAGTCTCTGAGGCAAATATAAGTGGTTTTCGACATTTGTTTCTGGTGCAAGTGTGCCCTCACTGGCAACCCGCTCTCACTAGGACCTTCTCCTCCTTGGCCCTAAGAGTTGAAATACTCTTCAATTCCCGTATCGGGACTTCTTGTCACCCACAGGACATTCGAATGATCTCCCGGCAATTGTCATGGGAAGTTGGGTCTCGCGATGTCGCGAACCCTGCATGCACGTTCTCGTGCAACTCAAAACTCTGAACCCCGATCCCCTATGGTAAACGGTCAATGGTTCCTCTTCCGTCAGGGATTTCCCTATCGAGAAATCGGTGATTGCGATGCAGCGATATACTCACGCCACAAAACACCGAACTCCGAACTCCGATAACACCTGGACTCCACTAACACATGTGGTCCCACACTGCCATGTCACTTCTCCTCTCGTGCAATCGGGGATCGTGATTTGGGAATTCGCGATTCTAACACACAAGGTCAGAGACCTTGCCAAACCCCGAATCCCGACTCCTTGGGATCTTGCGCCACGTGCCCTTGTTTTGATGAACGGCTCCCGTTAACTCAGGAAATCGCTACTCATGATTTCACGAGGTATAAAACTCTTACCTCGCCAAACTCTGAATGCCGAACCCCAATGGGCATTGGTTCTTACCTCCTGCGCCAAGGACTAAACCCCGCGCAACTTATCCATGATCCAACGATCGGTGGGAATTCGCGATTTCCTCCCACGAATCATGTCCGCTGATTCTCCTCCCTGAGGATTCCTTCCACTCTACAACTTTTCTCTGCTCGAATCTCACCCAGGCCTATTCCCACAATATGCATGAGGAACTATCCTTCCTAAGATTTTATTCTCTGACTCCTTCAGAGACCTTTTCGAGCACTCTACTCTCGCTCAACCTTCAACAATTCACAAGGCGTTGAAGTCTTTCAACTCCTGTATACTCGTAGTCATAGTTGCCCCTTTCCTCTACTCAGACCACCTACTGAGACTTCTATCTTAGCCTGCGCTTCCCCTGCACGTCTCTAAGAACCCAAATCAACTCCTGGGTAGATGAGAATAAGATTTTAACTGTAGAGCCTCCTCAATGCACTCTATGCGGAGGAATTCAACTGCACTCTATGAAGGAATCTCCTGGCTCAACCAGAGAAACAATTGAAACTTATCCTCCCTTATCTCAGACTTCAGTTAACCTCTGAAATCACATGCACATCATAACCAAAGAAAATGCATACAAGGAAACAAAAACATTCATGAACACATAAGCACATACACAGAGAAAACAACACCAGTCATGAATTGAATCAAAAAGCTCTTTCTATTAATCCAATATGTACATGAGGGCTCTCTACAAGTTCTCTGCTTGCTCTCTCTTCTGGATGAATAAATATGATACAATGTACAGAGGAGGGTGCCTATATTCCGTTTTCCCTCTCGAAATATGAAACTATCAATTCTACAATAAATTCCTATCTAACCGCATTTAAAACTAATAAATGCCTTCCTATCTATAATACAATACAAGTGCGCTTCATTAACTCTTCACATTAATGTTTGGCTCAACCAGATCAAGGTGTTTCAAAATTTGGTGCTGGCGCTGTCCAACTGTCTTCTTTGCTCCATGCGCTGATTCGCTTGATGAGGTGTGGATGCTCCTGCATCATACTCCTCAGCTCAAAATATTTCATGGGCTCCTGTCCATGAGCTTATGCACAGTCTGCCCATGTTTCTGTATCACTGCCTCTATTTCCTAGCTGGCATCCTCCACTGGGTGATTCTTCCATTTCACCAGGTATTCAAAATACTGCTTTCTCCTGGTCTTCCTGCCTACTCTCTTATCCAGTATGCACTCCATCTGAGGCTTTTCTGCTGCTGGCATCTGCTTCTGCCACTGGACCACTGGTTCCTCAATTCCATCTTCTATTTCATTAGCCCTGTATGGGTATAAATCCGAGATATTGAATATCAGATATATCCCGATGCCTCCTGGCAGCTCAAGCTCATATGCGTTCTCGCCGAACTTCCTCAGGACTTTGCACGGCCCAATTTTCTTCATCTTGAGCTTGTTGTATGTTCCCCTTGGGAACCTTTCTTTCCTCAAGTGCACCAAAACCATGTCCCTAACTTCAAACTGAATTTGTCTCTTCCGCTGATCAGCTCTGCGCTTATATTCCTGATTCGCTTTCTGCAGTCGCTGCTTCACCTCCGTGTGAAGTTCCTGCATCGCTTTAGCGAACTCTTCAGCTCTCGCGCTGCTAGTTTCATCCGGTTCTGATTCCCTGAGCTCAGAAACTCCTCTCAGCTGTGTCCCATACAAAATTTGAAATGGGCTCTTACCTGTACTACGATTCACCGAATCGTTGTACGCGAACTCGGCCTGTGGTAATATCTGGTCCCAACTGTTGTGGTGCTCCACCACTAGGCTCCTCAATAGATCTCCCAGACTTCTGTTGACCACTTCCATCTACCCATCTGTCTGCGGATGGTAAGCTGAGCTAAATGCCATATTAGTCCCCAGTTTCTTCCATAGCGTCCTCCAAAAATGACCTATGAACTTGGTATCCCGATCCGAGACTATGCTTCTCAGCAATCCATGCAACCTAATGATTTCTTTGAAAAACAAATTTGCGATGTAGGTTGCATCACTGGTCTTATGACACGGAATGAAATGTGCCATCTTCGAGAACCTGTCCACCACCACGAATATGGAATCCACTCCTCGTTGTGTTCTCGGTTATCCCAAAACAAAATCCATACTGATGGCTTCCCATGGCCTTTCAGGTATGGGCAAGGGTTGGTAGTATCCTGTGTTCTGTTTTCGGCTCTTTGAATGTTGACATATCCTGCACCTGTCAACAAACCTCTTTACATCTGCTTGCATGCCTGGCCAATAATACGATTCTCTCAGCTTGGCGAATGTTTTGTCATGTCCAAAATGACCTGCTAAGCCACCGCTGTGTTTTTCCCGCACCAAATTCTCTCTCATGGAGCAATTCGGTATGCACAGCTGATTTCCTTTAAACAACAATCCTTCCTGGAATATATATTTCAACCACTGACTCCGATCCCTGAGAACTGGGTTCTCAGCTACTTCGTATGCTTCCCCGAAGTCTGCATCACTTGCATACATATCTTTCAGATTTTCGAAACCCAAAGTCTTGACTCTAAACTCCTGCAGCAATAAACATTTCCTGCTCAAAGTGTCAGCCACTTTGTTAGCAGTCCCTGAAATGTCCTTGATGACAAATGTGAAATTATGCATGTACTCTACCCACTTTGCATGCTTTTGGTTCAATTTATCCTGTTGACTTATAAACTGCAATGCATCATTATCACTGTACAACACAAACTCCTTGGGTATCAAGTAGTGCCTCCACTTCTTCAATTCCTGTATGATGGCATATAACTCTTTGTCATACGTGGAGTACTTCAGCTTTGCGTCATCCAGCTTCTCGCTGTAATATGCCACTGGCCTGTCATCCTGACTTAAGACCCCTCCAACAACATACCCACTCGCATCACATTTCACCTGAAATGTTTTCTGAAAATCAGGCAACACCAGAATTGGTTGCTCTGTTATCTTTCGCTTCAACAGATTGAAGCTTCTTTCAGCCTCTGCCGTCCAATGAAAAACTTTATGTCGCTTCTTTACCGTATCCATCATTGCGGTGCTAATTCCACTAAAATTCTGAATGAATTTCCTGTAGAAACTAGCTAAACCATGGAAGCTCCTTACCTCAAAGACATTCCTTGGCGATGGCCAATTCCTGATTACTTCAACCTTCTCAGGATCCATTTTCAACTCGTTCGCCGAAATCACAAAACCCAAATAAATGAGTTATGTCTGCATAAATGAGCACTTCTTCAAATTGATCAACAGCTTCTCCTGCTGTAATCTTCTCATCACAGTGGCTAAATGTTTCAAATGCTCAGCCCTTGTCTTGCTGAAAATCAATATGTCGTCCAGATACACGACCACAAATTTGCCAATGAATTCCCTCAGGACTTCATTCATTAGCCTCATAAAAGTGCTCGGCGCATTTGTCAATCCAAACGGCATGACCAGCCATTCATACAAACCCTCACTCGTTTTGAACGCTGTTTTCCATTCATCTCCCTCTCTCATCCGGATCTGATGATATCCGCTCTTGAGATCAATTTTCGAAAAATAATTTGCCCCACTTAGGCAATCCATCTAGTCATCCATTCTCGGCAGTGGAAATCTGTACCTGATGGTAATCTTATTTATGGCTCTGGAGTCTATACACATCCTCCAGCCTCCATCCTTCTTTGGACTTAGCACTGTCGGAACAACACACGGACTGAGACTCTCCCTGACCAGTCCTTTATCCTGCAGATCCTGTACCTGCCTTTTGACTTCCTCGTTCTCCTGAGGTGTCAACCTGTACGTTGCCTTATTCGGTAAACTTGCTATGGGTATGAGGTCGATATGGTGACTCACACTCCACATTGGTGGCAACGCACGAGGTAGTTTGTCCACGATGATATCAGCGAACTCTCCCAACAGTTCCTGAATCTCTTCTGGTAGGTCGTCCACTCTTGTGCTTGTCAGGACAATTCTCGGCTTCCTGACAACAAAGAATTGTGGATCTTTGTTCTTCTCCATCTCTGTGAGAAGTTCTTTTCCAGTCATGAGAAGTATGGTACTGGTCACTTCTGGCTTTACTTCTTTATCTTTTATCGGAAGCAATTTATGTAACCTCCCATCCTTATCCAAGGTGTAGGTGTTCATCCTCCCATCATGAACAACATTTCTATCATACTTCCATGGTCTACCCAGCAATATGTGACATACATCCATGGGAATGACATCACACAAAATCTCATCATGATAATTCCCAATTTTAAATTTAACTAAGCATTGTTTTGTGACACTTACCCGGTGTCCTTTCTGTAACCACGAGACTTAATATGGACTCGGGTGCTTAGTTGTTTTCAGCTCCAGCTTTTCCACCATCTCGGATGAAATGAGATTATCGGTGCTCCCACTGTCAACTATGACTTTGCATTTTCTGTCCTTGGCCGTGCAAGCCGTTCTGAATAGTCTGCTCCTTTGCACTGCGTTGTCCACCTCTTTCTCAGGTGTCAAAAGAATCTTATGCATCCCAAGCGATCTTCCACTGTCTGCATCTTCATTCTCAGCATCACGCCTCCACGCCTCAGTGATGTGAGCTTCACTTCTGTCCATTTTCCTCTCTGGACAGTCAACGGCTTTATGTCCGTCTTTTCCACATGTAAAACATGTGATAACTCCTCCACGGCCTCTTCCTCTACCTCGGGTATGAGGAATAGCATTGGCGTCAGCATATCTGCCACCCTTCTCTACATGCTGCCTCCTCGGCTCAGCATATTGCAGCCTTTGTTCCGTTTGTGGCTGCCTCTGCTGTGAGGTTCCACCTCTCTCAATCCTACCCTGAGGTCTCTGCCATTCCTCCTTGGGTTTCTGAGTTCTATCTTGGGCAACCGCTTTGCCTCTTGGCTAACTTCTGCCTCGCCCTCGCTGTCCCTGCTTGCGGCTCAGCTTCTCTTCGGCCTTCAGAGCCATTTGGTACGCATCCTCAATCGTTCGGATGGTAACCATGCTTAATTCATCCTGAATGTCATACCTTAAACCATTCAGGTATCTAGCCACCTTCTCGTCATCACTCTCCCGATGACCAGCACGGATGTTGAGCCTATAAAACTCCTCGGTGTACTCCTTCACCGTCATCATCTTCTGTCTCAGGTTCTGCATGCGCCTGAACAGAGTGATCTGATAATCTCTGGGGATGAATTTCACTTTCATCTTAGCGATCATCCGATCCCAGCTCTTAATTTTTTGTTTTCCTTTGCAACGCCTATCCGCCTGCAACTCATCCCACCATAAGGTTGCATGTCCTTTCAGCTTCGTGATAGCATGCCTCACTTTCTTGTCCTCTTTGATATCCTCATAATCGAAGTAGGTGTCGAGTGCTCGGATCTAGTCCAGCAACTCCTCTGCATTTAGAATTCCTTCGTAAGTTGGAATGTCCATCTTGGTCTTCGAGCTCATTCTTGAAATGGCTCTGATCAACCTCTCAGTTGATGCGTCCTCCGCTGAGACTTCCTCTGCATCGTGTCCAACTTCCTCTTCCACCTTGGAATCACTGAACTCTCTAGTACCAACTCCACATCTTTGTGCTGTCTCCATCTCCTCAAGCCTGGATCGGATATCTCTCATCTGTCGTTCCATCTCAGCATTTCTTGCTGGTCTTCCTATTCTTTGGGCATCCCTGTCTTCACGATCAGGCGATTGCCTCTCTCTCCTCGGTGGCATAATGAATCCACTTCCCTATGCTACCAGAATAAAAAGAACTCTTCTCCCGCTCTGATACCACTTGGTGCAAGTGTGCCCTCACTGGCAACCCGCTCTCACCAGGACCTTCTCCTCCTTGGCCCGAAGAGTTGAAATACTCTTCAATTCCCGTATCGGGACTTCTTGTCACCCACAGGACATTCAAATGATCTCCCGGCAATTGTCACGGGAAATCGGGTCTCGCGATGTCGCGAACCCTGCATGCACGTTCTCGTGCAACTCAAAACTCCGAACCCCGATCCCTGATGGTCAACGGTCAATGGTTCCTCTTCCGTCGGGGATTTCCCTATCGAGAAATCGGCGATTGCGATGCAGCGATATACTCACGCCACAAAACACCGAACTCTGAACTCTAATAACACCTGGACTCCACTAACACATGTGGTCCCACACTGCCACGTCACTTCTCCTCTCATGCAATCGGGGATCGCGATTCAGGAATTCGCGATTCTAACACACAAGGTCACAGACCTTACCAAACCCCGAATCCCGACTCCTTGGGATCTTGCACCACGTGCCCTTGTTTTGATCAACGACTCCCGTTAACTCGGGAAATCGCTACTCACGATTTCATGAGGTATAAAACTCTTACCTCGCCAAACTCCGAACGCCGAATGCCGAACCCTGATGGGCGTTGGTTCTTACCTCCTGCGCCAAGGACTAAACCCCGCGCAACTTATCCACGATCCAACGATCGGTGGGACTTCGCGATTTCCTCCCACGAATCCTGTTCGTTGATTCTCCTCCCTGAGGATTCCTTCCACTCTACAACTTTTCTCTGCTCGAATCTCACCCAGGCCTGTTCCCACAATATGCACGAGGAACTATCCCTCCTGAGCTTTTATTCTCTGAATCCTTCAGAGACCTTTTCGAGCACTCTACTCTCGCTCAACCTTCAACAATTCACAAGGCGTTGAAGTCTTTCAAATCCTGTATACTCGTAGTCACAGTTGCCCCTTTCCTCTGCTCAGACCACCTGCTGAGACTTCTATCTCAGCCTGCACTTCCCCTGCATGGCTCTAAGAACCCAAATCAACTCCTGGGTAGACGAGAATAAGAGTTTAACTGTAGAGCCTCCTCAACGCACTCTATGCAGAGGAATTCAACTGCACTCTATGCAGGAATCTCCTGGATCAACCAGAGAAACAATTGAAACTTATCCTCCCTTATCTCAGACTTCAGTTAACCTCTGAAATCACATGCACAGCATAACCAAAGCAAATGCATACAAGGAAACAAAAACATTCACGAACACATAAGCACATACACAGAGAAAACAACACCAGTCATGAATTGAATCAAAAAGCTCTCTATTAATCCAATCTGTACATGAGGGCTCTCTACAAGTTCTCTGCTTTCTCTCTCTTCTGGATGAATGAATATGATACAATGTACAAAGGAGGGTGCCTATATTCCGTTTTCCCTCTCGAAATATGAAACTATCAATTCTACAATAAATTCCTATCTAACAGCATTTAAAACTAATAAATGCCTTCCTATCTATAATACAATACAAGTGTGCTTCATTAACTCTTCACATTAATGTTTGGCGCAACCAGATCAAGGTGTTTCAAAATTTGGTGCTGGTGCTGTCCAACTGTCTTCTTTGCTCCACGCGTTGGTTCGCTTGATGAGGTGTGGATGCTCCTGCATCAGTTTCCTGAAAACACTGCACATAAAGTATGCATGAGCTATCTCAAGATGGTGGGGATGGAGAAAGGGAAAGAAATGAATATGGGAAGGACTAAATGACTATTGTAAGCAAGGACTTCTCGCCTAATAAGCATATGGTTAACAAATCGAGGAATTTTGACACATAAAAAAGGTAACTTAGATCACCTGCAAGCTTATTTTCCACCAAAGATCACACCGTGGCGAAAAAATCAATCACTGGGAACAAATCGATGACTCCACTAAATTAGGGTTTATGGTTTACATGATGAATTGATAATGGAATAAAGTGGGCATCCCAGTCAAATTTGAGTCTATAAACCCTCCCATATTGTTAAGGCATGTGAATAGTCTATCCATGTCAAATTTCAATGCATTCAAAAATAGTTTGAAAAAATTTCAACGTTGGCCCCATTCACAAGTCATTGTTGCTCATGTATAGTCCTTGTACAATTTCCTTGTAAAATTTGTATAAGATATTTGGAGAATGATAATTTTGAAGGTGCTAGGCCTATTCCTACACACTGCGGTGAGATCACCTCTCATTGATAGTCAGTGTATTGATCCCTTTTAGTTTTGGGTTGTTAGTAGTTTCAATTGCACACACCTATAAATCTAGTCGAATTTCAATTAATGTCTCTTGTTATTATAAGGTTATAAAGCCTCAAGATCCCAATGACCACATTCCTCCAACCTTCTGATATAATGATTGTTGGGTGACAACTGTCATGAAGGGTGATGACTAAGACTAGGGGAAAATTTCAATTCAAGGCTAGGAATGACCAGGCCCACATCAAGTGAAGGAAGAAAATTAAGAAGGTTCATGTTTTGTCCCATTCCATGTCAACAAAAACACATCCATTCACTGGGAACAAATCAATGACTCCACTAAATGAGTGTTTATGGTTTACATGATGAATTTATGATGGAAGAAAGTGGGCGTGTGATTCAAATTGGAGTCCGGAAACCCTCCCATATCGTTAAGGAATGCGAATAGTCTATCCATGTCAAATTTAAATGCATTCAGAAATAGTTTGAAAAAATTTCAACGTTGGCCCCATTCACAGGTCACTGCTACTCTTGTCTAGTCCTAGTACAATTTCCTTGTAAAATTTGTATAAGATATTTGGAGAATGATAATTTTGAAGGTCCTAGGCCTATTCCTACACACTGTAGTGAGATCACCTCTCATTGACAGTCAGTGTATTAATCCCTTTTAGTTTTGGGTTGTTATTATTTTCAATTGCACGCACCTTTCAATCTATTCAAAGTTCAATTAATGTCTCTTGTTACTGTAGGGTTATAAATCCTCATGATCCCAATGAACACATGCCTCTAACATTCTGATATAATGATCGTTGGGTGACAACTGTAATGAAGGGTGATGACTAAGACTAGTGGAAACTTTCAATTCAAGGCTAGGATTGACCAGGTCCACATCAAATGAAGGAAGAAAATTAAGAAGGTACATGTGTTGTCCCATTCCATGTCAACAACAATGCATCCATTCACTGAGAACAAATTGATGAATCCACTAAATTAGGGTTTATGGTTTACCTCATGAATTGATGATGGAAGAAAGTGGGTATGTGTGTGTCCAATTTGAGTCCAAAAACCCTCTTATATCATTAAGGCATGCAAATAGTCTATCCATGTCAAATTTCAACGAATTTACAAATAGTTTGAAAAAATTTCAACGTTGGCCCCATTCATACGTCACTATTGCCTATGTATAGTCCTAGTACAATTTCCTTGTAAAATTTGTATAATATATTTGGAGAATGATAATTTTGAAGGTGGTAGGCCTATTCCTACACATCATGGAGAGATTAGCTCTCATTGACAATCAATTTATTGATCCCTTTTAGTTTTGAGTTGTTAGTATTTTCAATTGAACGCACCTTTCAATCTAGTCAAAGTTCAATTAGTGTCTCTTGTTACTGTAGGGTTATAAAGCCTCATGATCCCAATGACCACATGCCTCCAACCTTCTGATATAATGATTGTTGGGTGACAACTGTCATGAAGGGTCATGACTAAGACTAGGGGCAGCTTTCAATTCAAGGCTAGGAATGACCAGGCCCACATCAAGTGAAGGAAGAAAATTAAGAAAGTACATGTGTTTTCCTATTCCATGTCAACGACAACGCATCCATTCACTAGGAACAAATCAATGACTCCACTAAATTAGGGTTTATGGTTTACATGATGAATTGATGATGAAATAAAGTGGGAGTGTGAGTCAAATTTGCATCCAGAAACCCTCCCATATCGTTAAGGCATGCAAATAGTCTATCCATGTCAAATTTCAATGCATTCAGAAACAATTTGAAAAAATTTCAATGTTGGCACTGTTCACAGGTCACTGTTGCCTGTGTTTAGTCCTCGTACAATTTCCTTGTCAAATTTGTATAATATATTTGGAGAATGATAATTTTGAAGGTGATAGGCCTATTCCTACACACCATGGCGAGGTAACCTTTCATTGACAGTCAGTGTACTATTCTCTTTTAGTTTTGGATTGTTAGTATTTTCAATTGCATGGACCTTTCAATCTAGTTAAAGTTCAATTAATGTCTCTTGTTACAGTAAGGTTATAAAGCCTCATGATCCTAATGACCACATGCCTCCAACCTTCTGATATAATGATCGTTGGGTGACAAGTCTCATGAAGGGTGACGACTAAGACTAGGGACAACTTTCAATTCAAGGCTAGGAATGACTAGGTCCACATCAAGTGAAGGAAGAAAATTAGGAAGGTACATGTGTTGTCCCATTACATGTTAACAAAAACGCATCCATTCACTAGGAACAAATCGATGAGTCCACTAAATTAGGGTTATAAAGCCTCATGATCCCAATGCTCACATGCCTCCAACCTTCTGATATAATGATCGTTGGGTGACAACACTCATGAAGGGTGACAACTAAGATTAGGGGTAACTTTTGATGACTCCACTAAATTAGGGCTTATGGTTTACATGATGAATTGATTATGGACATACCTACATCTTTGGTATGATTTGATGCAGTCGCACAAAGATCCTCTTGGTTTCAAGAATAGTTCATTCTCTACTAAATAGGGACAACCACATGAAGGTGGAAGATCTAATTATGACCCCCTACTCACATCACTCTCAATTTCCCCATATTATCTAATTTGAAATTCTAAAGAACATATATCGTATACTATATTATACAAAATAAAAACATATAAAGATCATATAAAAGATATAGACACATATCTCTTCTTTTCAACAATTAAATATCAGTCATCTTCTTCTTCATCTAGCTCAACATATGTATCAGGATCTGGTTCAAATGGATATTGGTGAAAGGCTCATTCCTATCAACATCATCATCAACGTCAATTTTTCTACTATAGTTATTGATATCGTCAATGAGATCATCATCTCCTACATTTGGATGATCAACTTCTTCAACTTCTTCATCTGACACATTGACTACATGAGCCACCTACTCCTGATCTGCATAATCATGATCTTTTTCCTCGTTATTGTCTTCATCCTCGGCTATGTGATTGTACTTTACTGGTCTTCCTCTTGGATCATATCTAACAACGTATGACCAACCTGCTTTACTGGGTACCTCTGAGTAAAATACTTGCTCACATTGACTTGGAAAAACATAAGGCTTTGTACTTGGTTCAAATTCCCTTGTATTAACCATGGTAAATCCATTATCATGCTCAATAACAGTTCTTTCAGGATCACATTCATGCATCCGTATCCTATACCATTTAACCTCAAAAAAAACTATTTTAAAGGAATTAAAATCACAATCAATTATATCCTCCAAATGGCCATAGTACCTATTCTCAGTTTCTTCCGAATTTCTATCACTTCTAGAGAAAATTTTGATGACCTTAAACACTACATTTATCCCACAATCCGAGGTTTTCATCTTATCATCCAACATTTTGATACAAAATTTACGACCATTACACCATATAGCCTTGCGATGTTTCAACTGCAACATGGACAACAAGTAAAAAATAAATTGCCAATTGATAATACTCATATAGGACTTACTAAATATATATTTCAATAATTAAACAAACCAAATACATTGAAAAATTGGGAAAAAACTAGGAAAATGTGGGTTAAAAATTTAACTTGTCTATTTATCTTTTAAACCAAAGGCTAAATCAAATTCCCTTGATGTAAGATCAGGAAATTGATCTCTATGATGATGTGCTATTTTAATCATCTTACTCACCCCTTCCCATGATAACCTACCGAAGTATTCTTCAGTATATTCTATCCAATGCTCCATCCAATCAAGGTTGTTTGCAATGTATAAATGTAAAGCATCCCACTCTCGAGCAACTATAGGATAGCATAACAATTTAATATCATTAATTAGCTATTGTTAATAAAGGAATAATTTAATAAATGTGTAATATATTAAATCTACATCAACATATAATAACTACCTTTCACAGTCCTCATTTTACCTTTCCCCAATAGGACCTCCCCTTCAAATTTGTTGATGGAGTCGGGATGCCAAGTGCGAGGCACATTCATATTTTATGCTAATTTAGGTAGATATTGACTAATATACACCATGCATTGATATATCATATATCCCTCAACCATAGAACCCTCCACACGTTCTCTTTGTCTAACAAAAGCCTTCAATGACTTCAACTACCTCTCCACCATCCACATCAACCATGTGTGTACTAGTCCACATAATTCAATCTCCTCAGCTTGGTGTATGAGGTAGTGTTCTTGTGCATTGAAAAATGATGGAGGTAGATATTGTTGCATTTGACACATTAGTCGGGGAATTTCTCTCTTCCAATACCTTATATCTTCTTTATGGATTTATTTTGATGATAACCACCTACGAATGTCGACGGAATAAAATAATATCAAGGAACACATAAATTTGCAGATAAAAGATAATATGTCAATAAATTCCTCTACAAAACACATAAGAAGTAAATTTTCCTTATTAAACAATACTTACCTCATGTATTTTCCAAGTACATAAATAATTTGTTTTATGTTGTTGTCAAAGTCGTTTGGGAGAGATAAAGGTAGAACATACTATAAAAAAAATCAAATAATTATTATTTCTTTCCATAAAATGCGTACCAATAAGGAAATATATTATAACCTACTAATTACCTTAATGAATGTATGCCAGTCATGTGTTTTAACCCCACCAAAATCACCTTTTTTAGTTAAGATATTTTGTATGTTCGACGAAAACCCCATAAGAAACCTAATTTTTTGAATGACCTCTTTCACAATATTACTCTGTTGCTTCATCAATAACCAAGGAAGACTCGTATTATGTTCATGACCATCGCCATTAGAATTAATAATAACACTTTGCAATGCGTGAATAGCTTCCTGGATGTCACAACAAATCTTTCCAATTCTCTCTTTGTCAGTCCTTACATAAAAACTTCGCCATAACAATTCTGTTATGTTCTTCCTGATATGCATTGTATCAAACAAATGAACTATTTGTAGGTTCTCGTAGTATAGCAATCTACTAAATTGCATCGGTTCACTTTTCATTCCTCGTGGAAGCCCATTCATGCCTTAACGACATTCATGAAACATCAACAAATTGAAATTAACACTAATTAATCGGACAAAATGAAATTAATACTAATGAAATTAACCAAATATTTATATAATATATCATACATAAATAATTTGTGTACCTTGACGATTTCTAATATATTCCAACTTCCATAGGCGAGGTGCCATTCTTCATGATTTTTTTTCTGTTTTCTTCTTTACCATTGAAATTTGCTTTGTCTGTAGTTCGATAACTATGGTTCTTAGGCAGAAAGTGCCTATACTCATCAAACACTTCCTTTTCTAAACTCCTTGAGCGATGGGATTTTATCCTCGGACCACAAACTGGGCATGCAAATTTACCCTTGGCTTGAAGACCTGCAAGATATATGAATTAATGTAGCATCAAATTAGAGTTACAATTTAAAATAATGCATGATTTTTTCAATATATATATATATATATATATATATATATATATATATAATATTAAATCACAAAATAAAGTAACAATATACCACAAAAATGTGTTAACCTGAGAGAATCATGAATTGTCCATGATAGTATTCCATGGAATTGAAATCGTTTTTGCTCTATTGGTCTAGAGATGTCATACATAGTGACGCCAACCCATAACTTCAACAACTCATCGATGAGATGCTCAATATATACGTTCATATATTTAACCTGGTACCTACCTAATTGGTTCAACATACTGCATGATTAATTATACTTATCTAGATGTCATTATATATATAATAAATAATTACCATGCATGAAACAAAGAAATGAAATATTTTGTCATACTTTAAAGAAAATAAAAGATAATTAAATACCTAGAACAATCATTGCCAACATTGTGTGCTCTCTCTTGATTGGCATCCAAGGAGGAAGGTTATTGTTTATAAAAAAAACAGACCACACTGAGTACGCATAACGAAGCTCTCCAAATGGATTGACACCATCAGCTGCCAACGCAAGTCTAACATTACGAGGTTTTTCTTTTAAAATTGGCCACTTTTCTTCAATCTAGTTCAATGCAGAAACCATCTGTAGGCATTCGAAGAACATCATCTCCACTTATGTTCTTTGCATGGAAATCCATAAACTGTTCTATACTTTGGCACTTGAACAACCGCTGGAAACGTGGAATTATCGGAATATAACGAAGAACTTTGCGAGGCACCTTCTTTGACGCTTTATCGGTTTGATATCTACTTATTTGACATTGTGGGAATTCATTTTCTAATGCATATTGTCCATAATATATGATACGATCATTAGGACATGCATCAATAGCCTAATAGTCCATTCCAATTTCTTTCATAATCACAGATATTTCTCGATATGTGTGTAGAAAAATATTTGACATCCGTAATAGAACTTCACCTAACAATCTACAAAATTCTAAACAATAAGTCAATGTAAACAATATTAATCATCAATATCTCATCCAATATACTAATTTACAAATTAGAAAACAATAGAAATATAGGAAAAAATTGAACCTTTTAAGT
>ML780534.1:118471-168431 GCA_009831015.1 Picea engelmannii | reverse complement strand
ATCCACAATTGGGTTGGGTTGGTTTAAATTATGACGTGTTGATTTGCATCTACATAAAATGGTCACAATTTTATGCTACTTACAGTGGTCACAGTTTTATTTTCTAAGACACTTTGGCATGTTCTCATTTTTCATTGTCTGACAAGTAGATTTCATCATGTTATCGTAGATTTCATCATGAATTTTTTATATTTCAGATACTGTTCCTTATTAATAGTGTATAAACAAGTTACATCAACTACAAACTAAATTTAATCACTACATCTAGAATTGTGTGTGATTATAAAAAATTGAGAGAAACAACATCACATATAAGAAACGGGTATGTGGATTTTATTGAGAAAGTTGAAACAAATATACTTTATTTATATTGGAAGACTATGGTATATAATCATAAGTTCATTTGTTAAAGGTGCTTAGTCATAAGCCAAGAAAGTTAAAGGTGGCTAACCATAAGCTAAGATGGTTGAAGGTGGTTAGTTAAAAGTGATTGTTATGTGCCTAATCACGACATAGTAACATCTTTATAATAAGGTCATATGTGTACAAATGTTTTCTTTATATAATAACGACATATATACCTAACATAAGTTTAGGGTTAGTGTTTATGTATCTTATTGTTATAAACATGAGTTTCCTCTCTATCTTATATATACCATAACTTATCATTTATCAATATAACAATCAACTTCAAGATTTTATTCATGGAGATTTCTTCCTTCATTTAATTGAATTACTAAGTGCTAGCCAACCATCAGGGTTGAGTTTCAAGAGCAATTTCATATCTTTATCAATGAAAAGAGAGAGAAATTATAGCTGCAATTGAAGGGAAAAGGGTATGTGGATTCTATAAACCTAGAATATTATGGAATCCACATACCCTTTTCCATAGAATATACTAACTAGATTGAAAAACCAAAGACATGAAATATGGTACTACACATATAATATATTATCAAGGAAAAAACAAGCTACATGAAATTTGGACATTTGAACAAACATTTACAAGTTAAATGAGTACATCAATAAAAAAAAACATACTAACCTTGCAAGTTCAAAATCCTAGCTATGTAGTTCGAGAATTGGATTTGTTCAACTGGTGGGTGACAGAAAAAATAAACAGCTCAAACAAAAGCCAAGAACAATGTCACAACTATAGCAATTGTGTTGCAAAGTCTCTTAAACTCAGTCTTATATAGATCAGGTAGTCAACTAGCTGTTAACACCGACCACTGAGGTAGGCAAAAATTTTGTCACTATTGCCATGAACTTTCGTGGCAATATTAAAGACAATTATGACCAGGTTAAAATAACCTATTCGTCGATATTATGACGAACTTTAGTGGAAATATCGACGAAAATCCCGCCCTCTTTAAAAAAGATGAAACTAATGGAAACATGGAAAAATTTCGTGGAATAATCCACCCATATGTAGTAGTGTATTATTATTATTATTATTATTCAATTATGTAGAAGTTGTCAACCGATCTAATAGATAATGTTGCAACTCATAGTCATGTCATGTTGGTTACATATATTTTCTATGAGATAGCAAGGATGCTTTTTAATAATATTGTAAATAATTTTAATATATATATATATATATATATATATATATATATATAATCTAATAATACTAAAATTATAATTAACCATAAAAAAATATCATACATACCATCTGCCTCTGCTACTGGTATGCCACTAGGGAAACCAAGCCAATAAAAGAGGTAAAGTTTTTCAGAACAAACTGTATAATCAATATGATCCAGGTGGATATCGATGGCCAACCACCTATTCCAACTGGCTCATTTTGGCAGTTTTCGTTTGGCATTTTTGTTCCTAGTTTTTTACTCCCAAAACTTTCGGGGCCATTTTAAGGCCCTAAACAACGTTTTTAGGGCTCACCATAGTCAATCTATAGACAAATTTTGAGTCCGACAACAACGTGTGTATTCCTCATATCGACCTTTCCAACAAGCTATTGTGCGCCCCAAATGGAGATCGTATGCCAAAGTTATGCCCCCGGGAAGTTGATACATCAAACTACCCAAAATGATATCCACAAAATTGTTGGCTCTTCATCTTCTAGCGTTAGTGTTTAGGATTTTTTTTATGTTAAAAAATCCTTTAGATCCTCATTTTAAATCATCTTATTGCGAATGCGAGTAGTTGTCACATCACTTCTTAGAGATAAGCTACCACCATTCTAGTGAGTCTTTCACTTTGTATTTTACAGTCTTTGTACATTTTCGCTCATTAACAAAATTTGTGTATTACTGCATATATGTGCCTCTTGTTATATTTCCGATATATATCTGTTATATTATTGTCGTTGTTTCAATATATTTGTATATTTCTGTGTTATAACTCCGCTCTCATTTCATGCCGAAAATAATCCGGATCAGTGGTATCAGAGCAAGCTTCTCTTGATCATTTTTCAGTGCATTTCCATGACGAGATCTGAGTATAGAAAGTTGCGTATTGAGCTTGTTTATCTTGAGGAAAATCTCTCTCACATTCCCAAGAAACACTCCATGGCAGAAGAAAATAAAAAAGACACAACAAACAATTCTATTAATCTGTTGCTTGAGAAATCTCTCATGTGACAAAGGGATGAAATGATGGAGAATTTTTCCCACATCCTTCAATGCCCGTCGATAACAACATGCATGTCTTTATCAAGCGACCACTTTGGAGGAACCTCGCTTTCAAGGTAAAAGTTAATTTTGATATTCCCATATTTGAAGGACTTATAGATGCAAATTCCCTAGAAAAATAATTATATATGCTAGAAGGTTATTTCTTTGATCATAATTTCTCTGGAAGGGAAAAAATCATCTTCACACTCCTTAAGGATCCCCGCCATGTCAAAAATTGGTTGGAAAATTACTGGGAGAAAATTTCCGCAAAGGATTCTGGAATATATGGGGCCGAGCCCACTTGGGATTTTTTTTGTGGACCACACTACGACAAGAGAGGGGCCAAGTAGTTCCAGATTTCACTAATACCTTCCACACCTTGCGCACCAAGCTAGGTATCAAATACTCTGAGAGAAATTTGGTTCTGAAATACCGCGGGGATATACATAGATACATCCATACTGAAATGGATTTTCTGGACATATCATCACTTGGTGTTGCTTATCGATATGTCGTTAAAATCGAGAAGAAATTTAAGCACCAAAAAAAGTGGGATTTAGGGTCTGCAAATCCGCAACAACAAAATTATGATAAAGACGACCCTAACAAAAAACCTCCCAAAAACTAGTCCAAGCCACAGGAAAAGAAGGGTCACGGAAAGACGAAGAAGGACACTGGGAAATGGTGTGATTTCCATAAAATCCCCTAGCACAAAAATGATGAATGTCACTCAAAACAGTCATTGGTGGCCGAGATCAAAGACAAGGACCTGAACCCTGATTTCGAATCTGATTCATAAAATACTGATAGAAGATAGATCATCGACATAGATCCCACTGTTATTTTCATAGCCATAACAATTCAACCAGAAGAACCAATGGATCCTAAAGAGGGGGAGCATGTTTTTCATTCATAGATGTGGGTGAAGGGGACCCCGATGCGTTTTATTGTTGATAATAGAAGCTAGAAGAACATCATCTCAGCAAAGGTTGTCAAATAGTTGGGATTGTCGACAACACCACACCTGCAACCATACAACATCAGGTGGCTTCGCCAGGGACGAGATCTTCGTGTCAAATAGTAGTGTTGATTGTCATATGACATCCAACCCTTCAAGGATGAGGTATTATGTGATGTTTCCTCGCTGTATTTCTGTGATGTTCTCTTGGGCCAACCATATATGTGGAAGCACCATGATATTTATGAGTCTTGACCCCATAGTGTCATTGTTACTCTTAGGGGTCATCTCTACAAAATACCAGAGGTAATTCCGACTACTGTCCCACCTAAACAGTGTCGAAAGGTAGTATCTCATACTACAAAATTCAACTTCTTCACAATATTTTCAAAAGGTTAACATAATGATACTGCAAGCACTACAACCTTGAACCAAGCACGTTCTATCCAACAGAAGCGGGTCGACAAAACTGTAGCAAAGCGCAAAAAAATTCTTATCCACATAGACATCTCATGTAGCCTGACTAGTTTAATAGATTCAACCCTACCAACAACAGGTTCATGACAACCTTCCACAAACCAAGCAGTGTGACGTCTCCAACAAGGAAAGTAGTGCACCAATATCTAGTTATACCAATCGCTTTCCCCTCTCCCTCGGGAAATCAAATAAATGGAGACCATTGCTTCTTAAGGAGGGAGGATTCATCTAGGTGGGTATCGGTGGCCACCCATCTATTCCAATTGGCTCATTTTGGCAGTTTCAATTTGGTATTTTTGTTCCTAGTTTTCGAGTCCCAAACTTTCGAGGCCGTTTTAAGGCCCTAAACAACATTTTTAGGGCTCACCATAGTCAAAAAATAAATGGAGTTAGAGTTTGACAAAAAAATGCGTAGTCCTTGGATAGATCTTTCCAATGAGCTATCGTGTGCCCAAAATGAAGATTATATGCCAAAGTTACGCCCTTAGGAAGTTGATACACCAAACTACCCAAAACGATGTCCAAAAAATTGTTGGCTTTTCATCTTCCGGGGTTAGGGTTTTGTATTTTCTTTATGTTAAAAAGACCTTTAGAGAGTCATTGTAAATCATCTTATTTCTAATGCGAGTAGCCATCACATCTCTTCTCAGAGATAAGCTACAACCATTCTAACGTGGCTTTCACTCTGTATTTTACAATCCTTGTACATTTTCACTCATTAAAAAAATTGTATATTACTGTATATATGTTCCTCTTGTTATATTTATGATATGTATGTTATATTATTGTCTCTCTTTCAATATATTTGTGTATTTCAATGTTATATCTCCGCTCTCATTTCATGCTAAAAATAATCAGGATCACAATATTTTTAAATAGTGTTCTTAGTTCTCGGAAGCTAAAAAAAATGCCTATATGCTTTTGACTACTGGCCCTTAGCCAGGAATGATTTTAAAGATGGAAATTTATTTTAAAATGTAGAAACCTTGGTGAATCTTACTAATCCTTCATATGTGAACTATAAATGTTTCGCGATATTTTTGTAAAAATATTCAAATTTCTAAGTATTTTATATAGTTTTTATAATTTTTTGGCTATTTTTAAGGTAAAATAATTTTATCCTATAGAATTTGGGCGAATCATTTTTAAAATAACAAATCTCATTTTTCGAAAAACCATGGAAAATTAGCCCATAAGAGAAATTTATCCCCTAAAATCATCCATTCCCTTGGCCCACTTCTTTTATGGAAATTCATAAAAACAAAAGTAAAAAAACAAGACCATATATCAGGGACCTAAGGGCATAACTGTCCGGTATTGAGTCTGATCTAGAGTTGAATTTGCGGTATTGATTGGTGCTGAAGGAGTCACCATTGTACTTGATGGAGGCATGTTGTCTAGAAATTTCCTCATCATTAGGTGAACACCATCCAACTGAAGTTGCATTGTGTTCTAAGCCTCCTCCCTTGTCTAAAGAATGTGTCATGGGGGTAACCCATTCATGGAGCCATTGCAACCCAGGTCCCCCTCCACAATCTAGACGTGATGTGCAACTGGTTCACCTATGTGAGGTTCTCGAACCCCACTTCTTTATGATTAACCATCTAAGTTTCTACTTCCTTTAGCTTGGTTTGTAAGGAGTTGTAACTTCTCCACCCTGCATACATTATAGAGATTTTCTTACTAATTCCTCTTGCCATCAAACTACTAGTAATGGGGACCTTCCCTAATGCCTTATTAATTCTCATTTAAATCAATGTTATGAGTGAGGGGCCAAATCACCTCCAACACGTTCCATAGACCATTGTTTCCATGTGATGGCATATGGGTTCCAACATGTGGGATCTCAGGGTGTGAATTCATAACCGTCTCCCCATTTACTCTAGCCATTGAGGTGTCTATACTGTGTTGAGGGTAGGGATGTTTGTTGACCTTGACCATTAATTCATCTCCCTCTACGAGCCATATAGTCATCGCAAACCTTCCCTCTTTAGGACATCTAGGCTAAAAGATCATCCCACCATATCTCAGTCCTATTGTCACCATGTCTTTGTACCTATGGTGAGCCTACCAACTAGAGTGGGAATTAATACTCCCTGCTTCCCCCGTCCTATCGGTATCGAAGCCCAAAAAAATTTCTTCTCTCGTCCCTGACACCCCATACAAGTGAGTCTTGTCATTCCTGGCCAGGATCTGACATGTGGATCCCAACATGTTGGTAGAAGTAGGGTCCCATGCCTCCTCCCATCTATCGCTTCAAAGATTTATCCCTTCATTTTCTAGCCAATTCACTAGCTTGTTCACTGAGCTATTCACGTGGCTAGGGATGATGACTGGTATAGTGCTCATTAAATTCATAACCCTCTGATCCAATGATGCTTCTATATGCCAACTAAAGACTTTTTTTGAGAGATGAGTTACTCGTTGGATTATTTTTATCATATCTATGACCAAGGGAGAATACCCCTCTGCTATGACTTGGTTACAATCATTTTATTTCACTACACCGAGTCCTTCTTCTAAAGATAAGAGCTATGTTTCATTATTGTTGTTGAATCCTAGTTTTCCTACATAAGTTTTGAGGATCCTCCCTTCAGTGTTTCTAAAAACCCCACCCAGACCCACTCGACCAAGGTTTCACTTTGATGCCCCATCAAAGTTAAGTTTTATGAACCCTTGGGATGGAGACGACCAAACTAAAGGGGAGAAAACCTTTGTAACAAATTGGATCGGGCCAACTAGTGCATCGGTATTAGAAATTTCTAGCTCTCTCAATATATTTCTTTCATATTGATTTGTCTTCCAGTCTTCTTCTTTCCAAGGTTGACTAAAAATTGTTTCCTGCTAAGCTTTGGTTATTGAAGCCCAAGTCACTTCTAAGGGTTTCAAATCATTTTGAAAGATACATCTGTTACGTTCTTTCCATGTCTCCCAAACCAATAAACTTGGAAGAAACTGCCAAAGGTGGTTGATGATGGGATTCTTGGTAATGGAGTTGGGACATCCTTCGAAGGAAGAAAAAATCGAGTCCCAGTTTCATCCCATTCTCCTAAAGATGGCCTCACTTTGATTCCATGGATATTCCACAAAAGGGCAGGAGCTAAAAAAATTCCCATTTGTTTCTTCTTGAGCTTGACATAACATACAATGTGAGGGGCCTATGAAACCTCATTTGCAAAGGTTGTCCTAGGTGAGAGAATTGTTTTGGGTTAGCATCCATAAAAAGATAGTGACTTTAGGCCTAATATTTTATTTCCAAATACATTGCCAAATTTTCTTCTTGGGAATGTTTTGGTAGTCTAGTGCCATCGAATAGGCCTCTTTGACCCAGAAGGATCCCTTCATTTTTTTATCCCAACGGAGTTTGTCCGACTCATTTCTAACTGGGATTTTCCTAGTTATTAAGTTCTTCTAGAAATCCTCCTTCGTCTCTTGATCTAAGATGCCAAACCATTCTTCCTTAAGGATCCATTTGCGCCATTTGTGGTGCTCTTCTACTTGGGTCCAATAATAAGCTACTCTGGTTTTCCCCTAGCTTAAAATTTCTTCCTTTATTCCTATAAGTTGTTCCTAGTCGTCCCATTTTGGTCATTGCCACCATGCATCTTCTGAGAAGAGGACCTCCCTCCAATTTCGAATTTCCCAGAAACAGTTTTGCTAGACCATAGTCTGACTATGCCAGGCCATATTCTAGATTGGAGAACCATGCAAATCCATTTGCATTCTAATCAAGCTTTATTAATGTTTCTCCTTAGCATATTTCTCCTTCCATGGGAGATCCCATTGGGATTTATGGTTTGTTAGCCAACACCACCATAATTGTGCACCTAGGAATGTGCCCAAAAATTCAGGATCTTGAAGACCCAGACCTCCATCCCACCTCAACCTGCATATCATGTTCTAGGGTACCATAGCCCATTTTTTCCTTTCCTTTGAGCCTCCCCAAAGAAAGGATATTTGGATATTTCTTATCCCTTTCATGATGAATTTTGGTGCTTCTAGGGTTGATAAATGATAGAGGGGGATATCCTGGAGGAATGATTTTACCAAGATCAAGGGACCTTCTAGATTTAAGGATCTGAAGGCCCCGTTATCCATTTTTTTTTTTGTTGAGAGTGGCTACTAAGTTGTCCCAGTTAGCTTTCTTTAGGGATTTTTAAACCAGTGAGACCCCTAGATACTTTGTTGGAAGAGATTTGCACGAGAATCCTATGGTGTCATCTAAGTAGGTTTGCACTTCTGGAGGAGTGTTGAAGAAATACATATGTGACTTCCTTTGGTTGATTAACATTCATGAAACTTTTGAAAATTCCTCTAACACTTGTTTTATTTGGAGGATATCTCTTAGGGTGGGATATTCCATTAGAATTGTATCATCCAAAAATTGTTGGTGGGTTGTTGGTTCTTCCCCCCGTGGATATTGAGGCCTTTCCACTTCCCTTGAGTCATTTCTTCTTGAATCGATCTGTCGAGCCCTTCCACCATGACGATAAATGGGAAAGGAGAAAGAGGGTCACCTTGGCAGATACCTAGGGAAGGGGAAAAGTTTGAATTCGGTGAGCCATTGAGAAATATTTAAAATAAGGTTGTAGAGATCAAGGACACAATCCATTTGATCCAAGCGAGGGAGAATCCAAAATCCAAAAGGATACTTGAAATATAATCCCAACTAAGGTTGTCGTAAGATTTATATAGGTCCAATTTAATTAGTAAAATGGGCTTGCGGGAATATTTTAGGGAATGGATATGTTTTTGGGCCAAGATTACACAATATAGTATTTGTCTTCCTTCCACAAAGCCTGATTTTTCCTAGGAAATTAGAAGGGGGAGGAGGGGATTGAGACAGTTTTCTACCACTTTGGAGATTCTTTTATAGACTACATTGCACATGGATATAGGTCTAAAGTTGATGGGATCCTCCACCTTATCCTCTTTGGGGATAAGGGTTAGGAAAGTAGAATTCAAGGCTGGGAGGAATTTGAGGAATTTCCTGGAATCTTCCACATCTTCCTACACTTCCTGTTTTATCACAGACCAACAAGAATAAAAAATGTCAGTTGTAAAACCATCTGGGCCTAGGGATTTACCTTTCTTAATTTCCATGACTGCATGTTCACCCTCCTCAAAGCGAGATCTCTCTCATCAGGGATGCATTTTTCTCTTTGGTTACCAACTTAGGGATATTTTTGACAATTTTATTTATTGTTGATTTCTTTTTTGCTTATGGTTCTTTCATCAGATCACTAGAGTATTGAACTAACTATGTCTCTGTGTCTCTATTATTTCTTAGTTTGTTCCCTTATGCATATTTAATCGATGTAATTCAGTTAGAGTGGAGATGTTGTAGCATTGAATCATGAAAGAAATTTGTATTCTTTTCCCCTTCTTTTAACCATTGGACTCTTGATTTTTGGCACCACAATTGTTCCTCCTAATATTCCTCAATAGATATTTGGGATTTTAGTTTTATCTCATCCTTTTATAGGTATTTTGTGTGACCTTTGGTGATCATATCTTGTTGAATCTATTTCATTTTCTCTGTCAGCTTTAATTCTGAAGAGAATATGTTCCCAAATTCTTATTTGTTCCATTTTATAATCTGTTGTTTTAATTTTTTTAGACGTTGTTGCAAGAAGAACATTGATTATCTTGAATTGATTGCTATTGAGTTCCACCAACTTTAAAAATTTCCGTAGAAAGAGTGATTAGTTAGCCAGAAAGATTTGAAATGAAAGGGTTGATTCTTTGGAATTTCTTGTATGTCTATCGTTAAGATCACCAACTAGCGGTCTCACCCTTAGTAGGGAAAGATAGAGACCTCTAAGGCATAATTGAGATGAAGAAGGGAGTACAAGACCAATAACTGGTCCAAATGAGAATCAATTTTATGGGGATCTCTCCTATGATCATTCCACATAAAAACCCCATTCATGGTTTCCCAATCAACCATATTGAGGGCTTGAAGAGTTTCCTTAAAATTTTCTGAATCTTGATCCAAGCAGTTGAGCCCCCCTTGCTTCTCAAAGAGCAAAGAAATTATATTGAAATATCCTCTTAATATCCACAGGTTGGGAGAAGTTATCAGAGCTAGGGTGCGAAGAGAATTCAAAAAATCTAGTTTATCTTGAAGGAGTTGGGGGTCATATACATTAGAAATTGTACCTGTCTGATATGAACCAACTTGTTGGAAGGCAACAGAAAGGGATTGGAGGGTGGAAAATAACTGATTAAGGAGGATAATTGAGGGGTTCCAAAGGATATCCAATCCACCTGAGGCTCCAGTTGCATCAAATTCTACTGAGAGGAAACCTCTCCAACATCTTGATACTATATTTTCAATGGCTTCCGACGGACACTTAGTTTCTTGAATCATTATTATAGATGGTTTTTCTTC
The DNA here is from genome assembly GCA_009831015.1 of Picea engelmannii. Lineage (NCBI taxonomy): Eukaryota > Viridiplantae > Streptophyta > Pinopsida > Pinales > Pinaceae > Picea > Picea engelmannii. Next base: position 157,963 of record ML780534.1, on the reverse strand, counting down.
ATAGATTAGTGTTTTTAAGGCTCTGTGTTTACTTGGGCCATTAATGACTCTTATATTCCAAGTGATTACTTTCATTGAGAATGGGGAGGTTGGGAGGAGAATTTTTCCGCCATACTTATCATTCTTCCCAAACTGACTAAGAGTTAATATGGTTCTTGTAAAAGTTGTTTATTCGAAGGCCTTTCTCTTTTTTTAATCCTCTTTGATGAATTTGGTTTTTTATTTTGATGAATGATCCTTTATTCCAAGAGAGGAGGTTGTAGAATGGTTACCTTTCTGAGTGGATCCTTCTTTATTCTTGTGCTTCGATTTGAGAAATGTCAATTTCAAGAGATGGATTTGATTTTATGGGATTGAGTGGACTTCTTGCCTTGTACAAGATACTTCTACTCTTTGGAGGTCCAAACCTTCTAGTTCCATTTCATCATTGTCTTCCTGATATGTTTTGTTTTCCTCTAAATTATTCATTTCCTCATCCTGGTCTTTGATTGTACTGCTTTCTTGATGTAGATATGGGTCTGAGATATCCTTGCCTATGGGATTGGGATCTTTAGAGTGAATCTAGAACTATTCTATTTGAATTATTTGCACCACCATTTGCATTTCACTTTTTTGTTCCTCAATTTTCGCTACTTTCACAAAGCTATTGTTGGTTCTGGCTCCCTTTGTATTAGGCTAAGGATTTAATTTACATAGGACCTTTCCCTTCGTTGGGAATTTTTTGAATCCTTCTGCATCTTTTCCTTGTTTTCCTTTAGGTTTTTCCACCTGTTTATTTAGAGGGAAATCCTTAAACAAATGTCCATGGGCATGACACTTGAAACACCTTAAGGGTATTTCCATTGCCTTCTAATATCTCAATATGCCACTATTCTTATGGAAGATATTACAAACAAATCTATATCAGGGGCGTCGTAAAATCATCTTTCTCAGGGCTGAAATTCTCTTTCCAGATTCGAACATAAAGGCCTATTGAATTAAAGAAGTACGAGCCATTCTGAAATATTGTTTCTCAGTCTTCAGTTAGGTTGAAGATATCAGTAAAGAAGTATTTCCATCCAAGTTTAAGATCCACATTTCCTTTGGGCTTCCATCATGTTTTAATCCACTAGAGAGCCTTTTCTGAGGGCCATAATCCCATGAATTTACATATCAAGGAATGATCCTACATATATTGGATGTGTTGTACCATTGCTAGGAATTAGATCTCATAGTGTGGAATGTCCTTTGTTTGGGGAATACAGGTAGAACTCTTGGGGTTCTAGTCCTGTTGATTATTCAGAGGGGGCATGGTAAGAGAAATTGCATGATGTTCCTCTTCCATTGGGATTGAGGAATCATAGTTGGCCTTGTTCTTCAACAAAGTTGGGTCATATCCCAACTTCAAAGGGTATGAGTTCATATTGGAAGGTGTGCGACTGTTGTCAACCACCACGTTCTTGTATGAAGGGGCAGTGCCACCTCCAGTGGTGGCCACCATTTAAGGAAATAGGGTATGATCCTAGTTCAGATGTTGCAGGTTGTAGAGAGATCTTCTCAATCTTAATAATTTTATATCAATAATAATAATAATAATAATATTTTTTTTAAGGTCATGGCCAAGCCATACAAATTGGTGTATGAGACCCCCTTGTTTGTGGGACAAGAGACCCCCTCTTCCTAGTCTACAGAGGTATACATACCCTACTCCCCTCTATATTTGAACCTGCAACCTCCAATAAAGAAACAAATATTCTTAACCATTATAATTGTCATTTAAAATAAAAAAATGTTTTATAAAACATTATAAAAGATTTTTTTAAATAAATAAACATTTCCTATATATATTATTTATTATCATTCTTTACAATGATATATATTATTTATTATCATTCTTTACAATGGTATACGGATAGTATTGCAATATACAAATAGTATTGCAAATTTCATATTAACACTTTTAAATAAAATACTAAAAGTATTAAAATACTAAAAGTATTGCATATTTAAAAGGTATTGAAAGAATTAAAATAAAAGAAAACACATATAAGATTGGAAGTTATGCTTTGGTTGTTTAATGATTTTAATTTAAGTTTATGTTATCACTCTGTAAAAAAATAAGTGTACGATTTAAAAGGAACATTAAGAAAAAAAATAATGTTAAATAAGTGCATTTCTAATTATTTTGAATTTTGTGTAAAATAATTAAAAATTTATGAATATTTTATAATTAATTAAATTCACTTTATTCATGTATCAATATTTATATATTTATTTTAGTTAATAAAAAAAAATGGTAATTTAGAAATACTGTTTTAAATTTTTTAATATAGAAATAAACTTTTAAGTTAATTAAACATTTTCTTACTTTTAATAAGCTTTTATAAATAAAATTGATTTTATTATTCTTGTTGGATCTTACATTCAAAGTATTTTATAACTTTTTAATCTATGAATAAAAATATTCCTAGGATAGATTTTCATAACCCTTAATCTATCAAACATTTAGAGGGATCAAATTTCATGCGTTTCAAAAGTATACATAATAAATAAAAATAGTCTATTCTATCTCACAGTTTTAACAAATTAATTTTTTAGTCAAATGTATCTAGATAAATTTAGATTCTCTATCATTGATATACTAAATCAAAGGTAACAATCACCTAGTAGATTAAAGATTTCTTCCATCTTGGTTTTGAAATTCTTTAAATTTTATATTTGTTTTCAATATTGAAACATCAATGACAATACACCTAATATTTATATTAGACAAAACAACTATATTAAGAGATAGGTTTTTCTATATAAAGAAGCATTCATAGTCATGATTGGATTTGAAAATGGAAAAAACTAATGATTTTGCAATTTTTCTATGAAGGTCTATTTAAATTTTTGAAATTACCTCGTCACAACCTTATTTTAATATCACATGTACACTTGTTCATGGCAGCTATTAAAACATGAGATGATAATTATCTCACATATGAAAGCTCTCAATATAGTAATACCATCTTCTTGGTATGAACTATTAGCACTGAGAGTCACACTTAGACTGATGTAAGTGTAAGCCCAATACCCATTATAGTGTTTAGAGTTGGATGAATGATTATATTTTAAAAAAAATGGATCAAACTGATAAGGTTCAAAGGCTGATCTAATGCACAAAATCCCAAAGACTATATTCTATCAAAAAGGGCTATCATAATCTCCAACCAATACATATTTCAAAAATGAATAGAATAAAATATAGAAAAATATCAAGATGAACAATCAATTTCACATCAGGCTTGATTGCCACATTCATATGGCTGAAATTTCATTAATTAGGATCCTTCTAATCAATAAATAAAGATTTTCTCCAAGAAGAGATGCTTCACAAAATGCACAGTAAATCATCCAATGCATAACCCTGCTAGCAAATCCGTTGATAAATAATTTATCAATCAGTATCCCATTAGAGAAAGAAGACAAAGAAAATGAATAAATAAAGGAGCAAAGGATGATCTTTGACTACAAAAGAATCCTCCATCCATATATATGTATTGTGAGAGTTTACAAAATAGTAACAATCCTTTTCCTATCACTCCAACCCTCCTCAATGATTTCTAATGTCTCTCTTATATCCTAGGCTATCAATGACAACTTTACAATTCGAATTCCCCCTCTTGCATAGGATTCTATACCTTGGCGATAGGTGGCAACAGTCAAAGAGACAAGAATCCAACAAACTATTAATTTTCAGGAATTTGTTGGAAGTCATTAATAAATTATTTCCAACTCATTGCATGAGGTCTTTAATGGTGCTAAAACGTAGGTGTAGGTGTCCCTTAGCATCTAAATGATCTCTGAGAAGTCGTTCGAACCCTCCTTGACAGGTGGAAACTGTCAAACAAGGCGAATATACAACAACTATGCAAAACAAAGAATTTGCAGTGCCAGTTTGCAACACACAGGTGTTTTAATTATATCTCTCAAATACCAAACTGGGTCAGGCTGAAATTTGGTTAGAAAGTCAACAAGGATATCATTCTCCTCCACCAAAACTTTCAGAGAAACCCACATCATCGTTTTATAGTTATGATCAAATATTTAGAAGCAATTGCTACAGGAAATGAGTTCACAATTCCCCTATCTCGGTTCACAACACCAAGAGAAAACAAGTAGCCACATTCCTTTCCTGACCTCTAGATAAGAAAAAAAATCTCATGGAGTACCTGATGGCTATGAGATTGATGATGGTAATTTCATATTTGTACAAGGATTCCTACAAGTGGTCTAACCACTAATTATCCTCTGCAACGAGTTCGCAACAAAGTTTGCAACTCCAGTCACAATTTGCAGCGTCTGCTCCAAAATTTGATATTGAGTGCTTCAAGGAAATAGTTAGGATATCCAAATTTATGATCCTTGCAAGTTGTTGGAGATAAACCTTGAAAATAATAAAAACCCTTGTCATGTCATAAGTAAATGATTATTTTGAATGAAGGGGGTACTTTGAGTGCACTGCGAAGTCTCCTAGTGAGTTGGCAGCGCTTAAAACACAATTTGATTTGATAACTAAATAGATAGAATGTGACAAGGAGAGTCAATTCTATGTATTAACATCTGGCTGCATAGGGGATGGCATGCTCCTCGTGAGCTGCCAAGAACATGCAGTTCCAGTTCCTTATCCATTGGGCCATGGAGTCATCTAATATCAATCTTGTGCAACCAATCCTCTGAAATACTTCAAGACCTGTCACTTATTTAAGAAAATTGAAAGACCTGTTACAAAAGAACCCCATACTGCAAATTTGATCACACTGTGCAAACTGAAGAAAATAAAATGCTCGAGAAGTGAGCTTATTACCTACACTACTCTACCCTAACCAATTGAACTCTGCTTAATCAAGTATAATGAAACTTCCAATGAAGCCATAAAAGAATCTGATTGATAAATATGACTTTTTGCAGGTAACTCTTTAAGAAAACCCACAAAATATGCAACAAATGCATCAGACAGTCTATGAGCAATTGATACTTACAATTGCAACTTGTTTGCATGGAAAAAGCTCTAATGCATGAAACTTCTGAACAAATAGAATCCATGTATATGGCTATAGGATCATGAATCACATGATAGAATTTTTGTTGCAATAGAAGACCAGGCTACTCCTTCATAATCTCTGATCTGTTGACAATATTATAATTCTCTTGACCTCCTTGAAACATCCCATATATATCACATGCTTCAAAGTAATCATGGACAACAAAAGATTTTTCTGGCTACTGGTTATCTTCTTGGGAATTTTTTTTATTTGTAGTGTTTTATTGAAATTGTTGGTCAACTTTATTTGAAGAAAAAAGAACCGTAGACTGACCATATGATTTCTCTACCTCCTCTTTACTATCCTCTAAAAAATCGCTCTAAAATTGTTAGATACAAAGTCAATATGGGGAGAATTAGTACATGCTCATACATAAATTTGCTCCTTTTTATTTGCTTGTTGAATTTCTCCCTACTGGCCATCTATTGATGGAAAAGAGAGCAAACTCACATCTTCATGTATCTCCTTCCTAACTTCTTGACCAAATTCTAAAAGCATATAATCAAGGAGCTTATCATGAGCCAAGAATGTTAACTGATTTTCTAAGTCAATAGTAAGATGATGAGGGGAAACAACTTTCTCTTAAACATAAATGTCACCAGCTTCTACAAAATCTTCCTCATGATATTCATCATAAAATAAATCATCCCTTTTATCATAATTAGGAAAAGGCTCAGTTGCATATGTAAATTCATCTTGTTGGTATGAGTTATAAGCATGTACTTTTGCATCTTTAACAATGGAAAAATCAGATTTAATAATTTCAAGATCAAAAAAAGATTTAAGATCTCAAAATGATGCACAAGCATGTTGAAACAATTGCAAGCTTGGATAATCTTCCTGTTTTCCATATACTTCCTCAGTTTCTTCCTCATCCAAAAAATTTTCCAAAATTTTACAAGAGAGTTGTGCAAATGCCCGAAGATTACTCTCCACTTCCTCTACATCAACAAACATTTGCTGCAAGCATGGTGACTTTCTTTCTTTGAGGTATATGAATAGATTGGGATGTTGTGCCCATGTGTACTGTACCATGGCAACAACCTCAATAGGTTGAATTTCAATAGGCATGTTGTAATAAAAACCGTGAAAACTCTCATTGAAGGTGGCTAGAGCTTCATCTTCTTTTCTCTTATGAGCACAAAAATAAGTTAAGTGTTGATAAAGACTTGTTCTTTCCCCAATATCTTAAAAATGAATTATATAAATCAATCCATGAACCAATCGAATCCTCTCCCAAACCCTTAAACCACAAAGCAACATCCCCAAAAAAGGATTTGGAAAATAACCTCATGGTAACATCTTCATATACTATCTCAAAATGATCGAAAAAGTTCTCAAAGGATCCCAAATGCTTCTCGTTAGTGATATGATCTTCTCCAAAAAAAATGAGGAAGATACTCAAAGAAATTAAGAGGGTAAGGATGAAGGTAAGATGACAACCTTAAAGGTTTAAACATTTTCTCTCTGATTCTAGTTTGAACAACTGTGGGCTGAAAACGTGATTCAACAAGATGAATACAAGGTATAACAAAGACTTTAGAAGGTAAATAAGCCTCATGATTCCCATGACTATAAGGATGCTCTATTTCAGGAGGGATTGAGATATGAACTTCATCTTTCTCAATAGGCTGAGATGAGGAGACATGATCAACATCTACAACACATGCAGTATGGAGACCTTCTTCTTCCAAAGAGGGAAATACAAATGAATGTTGATGATCATCAGAGAAAACAAAGAAAAAGATAATCCTTTTTATATGTAGAGGGAAATATCGAAATGAACTAATGAAGAAGAACAAAAGTTCATGGAGAAAACTAATGAGATGATGCATGGTTTTTTCCTTCCATCTTTTCATTTTTTTGTCGGCGAGATCCTTCCTCCAGTGGAGTCTTTGATTGTGAAGTCACCAGGTAGATGATTATAGTCAATTTTATGTGTCCCTCTCTTGTCTACCATCAAGAGCTAGATCTATGTCGTCCTCCGAGGGAAGATCACTTCACATTTGTATCCCCGACAATGGAACCAAAAATGTTAGCATTGAGAGTCACACTTAGACTGCTATAAGTGTAATCCCAATACCCATCTGAGTGTTTAGAGTTGGATGAGTAATTATATTTAAAAAAAAATGGATCAAACTGATAAGGTTCAAATCCTGATCTAATGCACAAAATCCCAAAGACCATATTCTAGCAAAAAGGGCTATCATAATCTCCAACAAATACATATTTGAAAGATGAATAGAATAAAATACATAAAAATATCAAGATGAAAAGTCAATTTCACATCAGTCTTGATTGACACATTCATATGGCTGGAGTTTCATTAATTAGGATCCTTCTAATCAAGAAATAAAGATTTGCTCCAAGAAGAGATGCTTCACAAAATACATAGTAAATCATCCAATGCATAACCCTGCTAACAAAGATTTTGATAAATCCTTTATCAATAAGTATCACATTAGAGAAAGAAGACAAATAAAATTAACAAAGAAAGGATCACAAGCTGATCTCTGACTACACACGAATCCTCCATCCAGAGAGTTTACAAAATAGTAACAGTCATTTTCCTATCACTCCAACCCTCCTCAATGATTTTTAATGCCTCTGTTATAGCCTAGGCTGTCAACGAAAAATTTACAATTCAAATTCTCCATCTTGCATAGGATTCTAGATCTTGGAGATAGGTGACAACAATTAAAGAGACAAGAATCCAACAAACTGCTAATTTTCAGGAATTTGTTGGAAGTCATTAATAAATTGTTTCCAAATCACTGCATGAGGTATTTAATGGAGCTAAAACTTATTTCCATGTGTCCCTTAGCATCTAATTGATCTCTGAGAAGTCTTTCAAACCCTCCTAGACAAGTGGCAACAGTCAGACAAGGCTAATATCCAACAACTATGCAAAACAGAGAGTTTACAGCACCAATTTGCAGTGCACTCGTGTTTTAATTGTATTTCTCAAATGCCAAACTGGGCCAGGATGAAATTTGGTCAGAAATTCAACAAGGATATCATTCTCCTCCACCAAAAATTTCAAAGAAACCCACATCACCATTTTATAGTTATGATAAAATATTTAGAAGAAGTTGCTACAAGAAATGAGTTCACAGCGCCAACATAAAACAAGCAACCACACGCCTTTCGTGACCTCCAAACAAGAAAAAAATGCTCACAAAGTACCTGATGGCTATGAGATTGATGCTGGTAATTTCAGATTTGCACAGGGATGCTTACAAGTTCTCTAACCACTGACTATCCTCTACAACCAGTTCGCAGCGCCTTCTCCAAAATTTGATTTTGAGTGCTTCAAAGAAATAGTTAGGATATCCAAATTTATGATCCATGAATGTTGTTAGAAATAAACTTTGAAAACAATAAAAACCCCTGTCATGTCATAAGTACATGATTATTTTGAATGAAGGGGGTACTTTCAGTGCGCCGCGAACTCTCCTAGTGAGTTTGGAGCGCTCAAACCACAATTTGATTTGACAACTAAATGGATAGAAGGTCACAAGGAGAATCAATTCTATGTGTTAACATGCACAATGTTCAATGGAATTTTGGTAGCCAAGAAACTAACTATATACAATTCCACACAGGAGATCAAATTAAACAAAAACCATATCATAAGGGAATGCAATGGAATGGTTTCTACTTAATTAGGCACATCTACAAAACTAAGCAACATAAGGGCAATCCACTGGTATTAGTATATTCATGAACATTAATTGAAACAACAACTAATTGGTGCCAATCAAGGCGTTCAAAACAATAATGGTGCTTATTGGAACCCGAAGCTCAGAAACATACCATCTCGCAGTTATGTCGTTGTTATCTCTCAGAAATAAGGTGCCAAAAGAGCGTCCAAGGGAGGGGTTGATAAAACCCAAGGAAATGCACATAGCCAAGACAAGTTTGGAAGCTTCCCTTGTACCAATCAATATTTTCCATAATTGACAATGAAGTCAACCTAACCCCAAAAAACCAGGAGAGGATGTGAAAAATAACCACTGCATGGAGGAAGGACACTCTCTTATAGGGTAGAATTAGGGTTAATACATGCATGGTGATAGGATGGTGGTTGTGTGATGAACCGGATGACAGGAGGGAAAGCACACACTTTGTGTAGCAATCCTCTAGTCCCATCTCTCCTCTAACACCCTATCATCTAAATTCATCTCCTCTAAAGTCACTTGTAATTTTTTTACTATAAAGCGGAATTGTCTTTTTCCTCTAACACCTCATCCCATCATTTAAATTCATTTATACTAAATCCCACTTGTAATTTTTTTAATCTAAAGCTAAATTGTATGTTTTATAAAAAAAATTAATGTAAGTATTTATTTTTTATTTTTTAATGTGATGTTTCCTAGTGTAAAGTGACAACATTTCCCCCATATTGTGCTATACATTTTTTATCCACCAAAATATATCAAACCAAAACATATTATTTTTATATTCCATCATCATGGAAATCTTCTTTATCATCTTTAAAATAAAATCATAACTTAAAGATCGTACATTTAGTTATAAATTTAACTTAGAATATATATCTTGTTTTTTAGTCTAAAAAGATTTACACTCTCTCTTTTCAAAAATTACAATTGTTTCACTAACTTAAAAGCTATTGTAAAATGTCATCGTCAAAGAAATAGACAATTTCAGATAAAATCAATTTAATAAAGATATCTTTATGATTCCAATTATTAATATTAATATGGAAATTTCCTTCCAATTATTTTAACAATCAATTATTTTGGCAATCCCATTAGTCCACTTAAGGAGTATGCTGGTTTACCTGACCATCAACAATTATTTTGACAATCCCATTAGTCCACTTAAGGAGTATGCTGGTTTACCTGACCATCAAGGAGTATGCTAGTTTACTTGACCATCAAGCGCAACTTATTTTGTTGAAGTAAACCTTCTGCTAATAAATAATTTCATGAATTTCGAGGATTCAATCAATTGCATAGGGAATCTTTATCAGTCTTGTTCAAAATAATAATAAAATACTCCAACAATGATCTTAATGAACACACAGTTGAAGACTTTGATGTGACAATCGATGAATTTAAAAGATTCTTTCAATAACTAGCTATAACCTGAAGCTAAGCGTTTTGAAATGGTGGAACAATTTGTTTTGAGAAGAATGAAAACCTCCCATGGGTAATAATATCCTCATGGGCAATTTCAGCCTTGTGTTAGAAAGCTATTTAGAATAAACAAATGAAGAAGCTAGAGTTGAAAGCTGTTATTGTAAAGAGACATATAGAGTCACAATGTTTGATACGGGAAATTCTTTTGTGTGGTCAATATTTAGTCTGTTACTTTGTATTAATGCTGCAACAGATGGATTATTTTGTATGGTCAATATTTAGTCTATTACTTAGTATTAATGCTGCAACAGATGTATTATAGGCAATCAGATTTGAATAACAATTCAGATCTGGCTATCTATAATCTACTTACCTCAACATTTAATATTGAATAGCAAGTTTGATATTGCTAACCATTCTTTTGTATACAAATTAATAAAAACACACCAACAGAAAATGTTACAAACTATCATGAATTCGGCAGTACAAGTGTACCAGGGAAAGCTCCAATGCACCAGTTTCCAAAGTGATTAAAAATGTTGGAATTGAGTAGCTCTTTTCACTCTTACAAACTATCATGAATTCGGCATGATAAGTGTACAAGGGAAAGCTCCAATGCACCAGTTCCCAAAGTGATTGAAAATGTTGGAACTGAGTAGCTCTTTTCACCTTTGTGATATATCTATGATGGTTAATAACCTAGGATGCATCTCATACATCAAATAGGTGGAGGACAGATAGAGATGATAAGTCTCATGGCCACGTTATAAATATTGTTGGAATAGTTCGATGAGAACAAGAAACTTTGACAGCGCTAGTAACCATCGTCACGAGAGACGAAGCCCAATATCTAAAAAATCATTTTGGATGGAATACTTGAATCCGATGAAGACTTCAAGATATTGAGTCATCCTGATATTGAAAATAACATTGTCAATAGCGGACTAAGGCACGTATTTATGAGAATTTCTGTAATTACCATAGTTTTCTGTAATTACCATATCAGGAAACCCTTTACACCTGAGTTATGTTTATTTGAAAATTTATATTATCTAAAATCTAAAAAATAATAAATTTAAAGAAAACATAGTTATAATAAATAACAAAAGTTTGTATGACAACTAAGTCTTTGTCTAATTAGTTGGAAAATACATGTTGAACAATGAAACTTAATATAATTAAATGCACAAGTAATGAATATTTTTTGTCAAAAGATAATAATTGAGGGTTGTTTATTATTCAAAATGTATTGTTTGAGGATGGAACTATAATAATAAATATAATAATGCATAATAATAAATACATAGTACAACTTTTAATATTTAAATGTGGTGATTGATGAAATTCATGGATTATGTAATTAATTCTACATATTGAAAGACTTGAAGGGAGCAATAACACTTCACTTATATCAACCAATTAGAAATGAGAAACACAAATATTTTTATTATATCTAAAAATATATATTTATTTTGATATATTAAACATTACATTCATACACAAATTTATAATAAAAGACAAATTAATATCACATAAAAACAAACCTATTATTATTATTATTAGTATCATGACAGGGATTAATAATAATATAATCTTTATAAATAATAATAGTATTATGTTTTTAGTTAAATCTAAATTCTTTCACTAACAAACAAAAACATATGAAAAATTTGAGCTGTAATATGTAATAGCATACTATAGAGATTACCTTTTGTTGGAAAAATAAATTTAAAATGATAGAAAAAAATAGCTGTAATTGTTTTGTTGGAAAAAATGAATTTATGTTTATCTTATGTAGGCATGGCTGCCAAAAAGTGTTCGGCAATATTTCCTCCTCATTTTTATTTGTCTTGGCTTGTTTTTTCTTCATTTTTCTTTGTCTTGGCTTGTTTTTTAATCAAACGAAGTCAATGAATAAATTTGTCTTAGCTTTTTTTTTTCTCATTTCTCTTTGTTTTGCTTGTTTTTTAATCAAACGAAGTAAATGAATAAATTGAAATTGATTTTCAGACTTCGCTTGTTTTTTAATCATACGAAGCACATGGATAAATTGAAATTGATTTTCCAATGAGACCAAGGCGTCGACAGAGACCGGGATGGTTTTTTCATGTAGCACCGCTTTCTAAAATTCTATTATAAAGAGTTTAATGGCCGTCTTCCAATTTCTAAAGAATTTTCCTGTCATGTTGTAAGTCATGTTGCTACTGGATGATGTGTATTTTAATATATTTTTTGTACATTGATGTCTCCTTGAATATATTTCTCCTAACAAGGTGGTATAGGACCTAGTCCAATTCCTATCCCTGTTGTTGCAGGTGTTATATATATCATCGGATCATCGTGCTATATACATCGGATATATCCAATGATGTATATACCACTTGTCATAGCAGGCCCTATATTGCTCGGGTGATGTTGCTTTCACGCCACTCGAAAATTTTCATAGTGGGGTATGACGTGGCACTAGTTGCGATGAAACCCTAGATTTTACTACAATTTAAGGTCTTCCTCTTCACAACATCGTCATGGTTTCCTTGCCTACTCAACAATGCACATACTACTCGGGCACAATTAATAGAGGTCTTTACTTCCAACAAAGGTTTCAACCTTTAGTGTTCCACCTGCACATTGAGGTTCTAAGTGGAACTTGTCTATTTTTCATAAGCATGGTGCTTACACAATCATGGGTGTGGTTTAATGTAACACCTTATTTTTCTCCGTGATCATAATTATGCTAAGACTTTGTACAATGTGATTATGGAGCTTGTAATTATGTTGTGATTAATGAAAAATATCAGTGAAAAGCCTTGAAAGTACTGGCCATGATATCACAAGTGGGATGTGATAAAGTGGGATGGATGAGGTGGCATCGTGAAGTGGACTGATGAGGCGGAATGGAGAGGTTTCTATGAAGAAATTAGGAAGCTCGTCCAACATTCCAACTTACATTTGGAAAACATTAAATGCATCACCTAACAACATGCTTGAGCCTACAAGAAGCCACATGAAATGTTATGAAGGAACATGATTGGTGGTTGAGGCAGTTAATACAACCATGATTTCTTGAGAAGACGAAGGGTCAAGTGAATAACATGACTAAAATGATGCCCCACGAATTCCCCCCTTCAATAATTCCAACCTCAAACATAAGGTTGCATATGGAAGAAGCCACGAGAATCCCAAGGGATTGGTGGAAGAAGAAGCCAAAGGTGGAAAAACATCACCAGACATGGGGGAATCCATAGAGGAAGTACAGGCGTAGAAGCACAAAGAGAGAGAGAGAGAGAGAGAGAGAGAGAGAGAGAACACAAGGAGGATCAACTTGTAACAACAGATAGAAACAAAAAGTGAGTAGTAGACTCACAAATAGATGGTGCGATGAATATAGGTATTCACTTGAAAAGATATGAAAGATAAAAGAAATTCAAAATTTGTTCTTGAAAAAAACAGGAAGCTTGTCCAAAGGATTAATGATCACCCTAGAATAGAGAAAACCTAGGTCCAGAATGAAGCTACAGAGGACTGCAACTTAGTAGCCACTAGAAAGAAATCGACACTCGTAAGGGACATCTCCAAGGGACCATACAGTAGAGAAGGGACTCCTTGTGTAGATGAAATCCAATTGGCAGGACACCTAATAAACCTATGGAAGTCTCCAGCTCATTGGGAAAAGGGAAAATTTTGTTGTTTCCAATGGAGGAAGGAGAGTAACCTTCTTGGATCATTCTAAATATGATGACTAGTTGAATCAATCCCCTTGTGATATCATGGCTTGTCACGGGGATGGCATGTAGTAGGAAGCCACTCTACAACATAGCCTAATTTTGGGAGGAAAAAATCCTCTATCAGTCAATTGGCTCCTAATATTTCTCTGAATAGATAAGTGTCTAACTTGACCTGTTTTATGTATGTTAGTGATGTAAACATGTGGTTTTCTAATTTAAAGGGGAAATATGAATGCATTTAAAAATGAATTGAATTCCTAAGTAAAAGAAAATATGCTTGCTTGTTTTCACTACTTAATATATTAACTCATGAAAATAGTAAAGTATGGGTAGTCTATATCCCTAAGGATCTTGCAGTTTGGGAGAAAAGCTTGCAAGATATGGACAAAATCTTCATTTGAAAGGTGACATGGGTGCCCTAGTACCTATAGGTTCTTGTGCGGATTAAAGGACCTATTCCCTAAGGGAACCTCTTGTTCTTAAGTGGAAAGATTACAGAATATGAACAAAATCTTCACATGAAGCTAGTACACGAAATGCTCTAGTGCATGGGATGAGGTCTTTGTATAGTTTGCAGAGCCTTAACCCTGTTAAACTATCCTAACTGGAAAGTTGCAAGATAAGAAAACCATCAGCCCAGAAAAAAGTAAGAATGCCTTAGTTGATTTAAGAGTGAATTTTAGATCTATTAAGAGTCTTGAAGAGTCCCAAAACGAACCTCAAGAAATCCCTAATTAGCTTGACTAGTTATGATTTGAACAATCAATTTGTAGGAATCCCATGTTTTAACACCTTAGGTAATCAAAGTTGTTGGATTAGCATGGAAAGCTAATCCTGGCTCATTGTCAAGAGGCATTATCGTTGGGGTTCTTGAGGGCTGAGACTTGTATGGATTCCAATAACAAGGAAGACCTAGATTTATCGAAAATCATCGATTCCTCAGGGTTCCCTCTAGTGCACTTGGTGAGTGAAAAAACGAGGGGGGGGGGGCGCGGGTTGACATCATGATGACGTGGTGCAACAATGTGGTGGCCGGGGTAACATGGACACCAACATGACAACTAGCGTGTCCTATAGGATGACGCATGCCAATTTATGATTGCATGGGATGAGACCAGACCCAGTTGGGAGCAAGGACCTTTAGGTAATTGCATTAATTTCTCAATAGTCGATTTGGCACAGCAAGTGTATCTCAGCCATTGATCGAAGAGTGTAGCCGATGATATATTCTAATGGTGAGGTAGAATGCATAATTGATGATGATGAAGACCTTTAGAAAGAGTAAGGATCGTCGATCTTTCGGGGATGACCTCAGTGGGATTTTGATTGTTGATGTCGGACATAGTGTCGTCAAAGAGTAGATGGTTTGTGATTTGAGTGATGGGTTCCAAAGAGGTATTGACAGTGAAAAGGTTCATTGACCATTGACTTATCACGGGGTATCTTGTGAAATCATAGTTGTAGATCAAGGAACATGCGAGAAGAAATGACAAAATCCTAGTGGTATTTAGTATGGCCTACCATCCTCAAACTGATGGTCAACCGAAAGAGTGAACTTAGTGTGAGAGGACATGTTAAGGGTGCATGGTATGCATCATTCCAAGAAGTGGGAAGAGTATCTACCCTTGGTAGATTTTTCCTATAACAATGGTTATCATGAATCGTTGAAGTTGAGTTTGTTTGAGGTTTTGTATGGCAGAAGGTGTAGAGTTCCAATTAGTTGGGACAATCTAATGGATGTTCTAATACCCCAAGGATGTGCCCCAATTGCATTATGAATTGTAATTATGTTTTATAGGCTAGTGAGCCAAGTTTATATAAGCTGGTGGGCTTATTTGTTTATTAGGCCAGAGAGCCTAAGTGTTGAAGGCCAAGAACCTGATTTTTGTCAATGTAATGATGCACATTATTAATATAAAAACATCTCTGCATGTGGACCAACCACGATGAATGAGTGACGAGGGACTAAGCTTCCACAAATTTTGGGTAAGGGAGAGGGGGCCTAAAAGGTTGGGAGAAGGGCTAAGCTTAAGAGCTTAAGACCTTGGGGATAATAATTAAATATTATTCCAAAGCTGTGTAAATGTTTATGTTTTATCCTAAGTTCCTCGTTGGGGAAACTTGTTCAAAATGGGGACCATGCAGCTCCAGGGAGATAAGTGTTGACTTGGGCACATGCAGTTAAAATCAGAGAAGGGAGTCGTGTTGGGGGTTCGACCTCCCATTTTCCATCCTCCATCTAAAATCGCGGGTGTCCATGATTGACCTTTGTTTCAGTGTTTGTTCTAGAGAATTCTTACCTGAACCGTTATGTCTCTGCGTGGGATCTTTGTACACCCTCAAGCATCTCTGAAATCAGAACCGTGAACCCATCCTGTGTTGCATGGTTGAGAAACCCGAAATTGCCTGAGTCATGTTGTGCTATCCTAGTGGGTTGTTGTGGCTGCGTAGTTCATGACCATGTGAGATTGTTGCCATTGACTGTGCGTTGTTGAGCCTTGTTGTTGTGTTCTTATTGTGCTAGAATTCGTCAAAAGAATAGGTTGTCAAGCCTGTGAGAGACTCTCTCCAGGTGAGAGAGTGTGCAGAGGAAGTGAGAACTCCTGGAAGGGGTCCTATAGATGCCACAGATTTGGGAGACTTCCGGTCCAGTTTGTTGCCGAAACCCAAGGCAAGGGAGGTTTAACAATCGAAGGATTGTCCGGGTGACAGTGAAGGTGTATACTCATGGGGTGGGATAGGCATGTGGGGAATGAGGGTCTGTGAGTAGTGGGCATAAGTGACTCCTGGGAGAGAATCATTCCTCTGTAACTGTGTGTCTTTTGTTGACCTTTCCTAGCCTAGTATTCCCTGCCCGATGGAGCTTAGTCCCAACTCGAGGGTGACCTACTATTGAGAGTGATAAGCAACGCGGTCTAAGGCTGGGAGATTCGTGGAAGGTCTACACGCAGTTGGTGGAATTAGTACAGTTTTTTTGGACCTTGACCAAGTTTTGGGAGATTCTTGGTCATGTTGACCTATTTTGGACTTCGACAGCTTATCGAAGGAGGAGTGCAAGACAAAGTGGAGATCATGGGATCTTGACCCCTTTTTTGGGTCCTTTTTGGGTTTTGGGATTATATAACGGGATTGGGATGTTAGCCCATGGGTTTACCCATGTTTAGGCCTATTTTTTAATATATAAATAGATGCTTAGGCAAGATAGAAGTAGTAGTGCATCTATGTGGTGTATGCAATATAGCTAAGTGCTACGTGAAAGTATGGTTTGTAGATGCTCTGTGCATACTGTGAGAGACTTGCGGAGCTAAGTGAAAGTGATTGTAATAGGTTGTGAAGTGCTTTGTGTTGTAATGCAAGGAAGGAGGATCTAGTGACGTGTGCAGATCTCCTGTCCTAGGCGAAGTAGGGTTTTGAGGCTCTGTGCTTGTAATGGATTGACTGAAGACAATAAATAAGAAGATTTGGTGGACGTATCCCCAGGGTGGGGGTGAACCATGTAAACACTGTGTTGTTCCGCTTTGTGCTTATCTTGATGTGTTTATAACTTCTCTTGCTAACTGCTTTGATATAGATAGATAGATCTGCTTATGCTTTGTGCTATGAATGTTAGATTTGACCTCTATGAATATGCTTAGTGCTTGATTCTGCTAAATCTAATCCATCTAGTTGTGCTAAGTGCTTAAATCCATTAGATCAATGTGAATGTTATGAAGCTTTGTTTTATCAGTAGAGTATATATTGATTGCATATTGAGGAACTAATGGTGCTAAGTTCTCTATTAAGTATTATAATCACAGATCTGTGTCCCAGCTAAGGTTGCAGACACTTGAGTTTCACAACCACCCCTGCCTCTACATCGGGTGAGACTTCATCTGCTTTGCAGGTGTTGTCGAAAGGACCGATAGTTAGGGTTTTGTTGGTGTGTTGTTGTAGCATTGAACTCTGGGTTTTCCCCTGTGCCAACAAATAGTTCCATTGTTAGGACCTGAAACTGCGATTGTTGGGAATTGAGAAAGAAGAAGCTTTGTGCAAAGATTCATCGTGTAGTTGTGAAAGATCTATGCATAGATATGTCGCTCTAGTACACAGTATTCTACTTGATTTATAAATGTATATGCTAAAGAAAGAAGCCTGATCTGAAGAAAAGAGGTCGGATCTGAAGGAAAGAAGAAAGATCTGAAAGATTTGTTCTCTAAGAAAGGTAAAAGTGAGAATTTCTGGTTAAAAGAGGTAAGATCTGGAAGCTCTGTTCTTTGATAAAAGTAACAATAGTGAAAAGTTTTAGATCTGAAAGCTTTGTGCTCTGTAAAAGTAAGATAAGTGGAATTTTTTTTTTCTAGAGTATGGATCTAGGTATGTTTGATAGGTTTTTTCCTATCTTGAAAACTAGGGAGATAATAGATGAAAGAAGGCTTGATATGAGTAGATATGATAAGAATAGTGAAATATATGTTATACCTATGCATAGAAAGAATGTTTGGACTAACAAGTGGATGCAGGATCCTAGAAAGAATTTGTTCTAGGTTAGCCCCTATGATCCTAGCGCACAGTATAGGAGAAGTTGGGGATCATTTAAAAGAAAGAGAGAATTAACCCTATGTTACAGTTGCATAAGTCTAGGACATCTTGCTAAGTAATGCCTTGGAAAAAGACCTAGTTGTCTTTGTTGTAAGGCTATGGACCATGAAGTGTTGGATTTCCCTAGAATGATTGCTAAAGTTGAAAGAATGAATCTGAACCAAGAAAACCCTAAGGCAGATCCAAAAACTATGGTAGAACCCCAAAAAGAATCAGAGAATGTATTGTTACAGATAAAAGAAACCCTAAATGACCACTGACATGTCATCTTATCAGATATCTTCAAAGAAAAAGAATGCATCAAAGAAAGAATATGAGACTTCGACATTGACTGTGTTCTGTATAAAGAGACACAGGTGAATATCATGATAGAGAGAACTTGGGAAGCTATAGGGAGGCCTGTTGTGATTCCTTCATTAGGAGGAGTAGGATTGTTCAGAGAAAAAATGGTAAACCTATGTGGAAGGCTTGCTCAGATAACTATGAATGCCAATAAAACTTTGACAAAAGAAGATTTTTAGATTATTAAATTTATTGAAGACAGTTCTTCGTTTACCATGTTTCTAGGAAAGCCTTGGATTGATAGAGATCAAGCCAGATGAAAGGAAGAAGAAGAAGTTTTGAAGCAGAAGAAACAATAGTTAAAATATTTCATGACCAAAAGGATCACACACTTGATTGAAGAATAGGAGAACATATCAAAGCTATTTAACACTAGAGACCCAGATGTCGAAGCTACAAGAAAATTCGAAGACCCACAGGAGACTGAAGTACCTATCCCAGAAAAATAAGAGGTATTACCCCTAAATCCTAGGAAAGAATCTCAACAACGCGCAATGACTATGTCAAAAGAAGATAAGAATCAAAATGGAAAAAAGGAATACCGAGAGGAAGCTTAGTGGAAAGAAGGTTAGAAAGCTAAGTAAGAAGAATGATAAGATTGAAAAGTTACATAAGGTTCCAGAGGGGACCTCGCAGAATGAAAATTTGTGAAATACGAGCTTTGTCGGGATATCTGAACAATGACACATGGCACTTTTCCATGGCGAAGAAATATAGTCGTTGGGGACATTATAACCGTTCGACTGCCACCCCGAACGAGTGGAAAGAAGCGCAATAAGAAACAATGCAAGCCACCCAGGCTTTGTCACAAGTAAAAGGAGTCCTTGTAGAGCAACGCAGTACTGCAAAACAATAGAAGCTTGCTCTCCAGGAAAATTTCAATGAAGAAAAATACCAACTGCAGAAAGAAAAGGAACAGTTTCTCACGGAGTAACTTGAAGTAAAGTAAATGGTCAATAGAGCACTTTGCTCCATGACAGTCATAGAAGTAAAGGCCGAAGAGAGAGTCCCACAACAAGTAGTGAAAATTGAAGAGGTGATCCAACAACTACATCAATGCATAGCAGATTTGGAGCTACGCGTAGTGCACGAGACCCCGCAGGACATAAGGGATCAACGAGAAGCAACTAACCGCAGTGCAGTTGACAGAATAAAGGCTCTTTCCCTGGAATGCAAACAAATGAGTAACCATAGTGCCCAGACATATGAAAACCTCACCGAGAATCCAAAATTACAGGCACTAGAGTTGCAGCTCAAGGAAGTGAAGCAGCACGCAGAGATACTACAACCGCAGTTGAAGGCCCTGTTAGTTGTAGACAAAATGAAGAGATCTCAAGAGAAGCGCACCGCCTAGCAGCATATGCATACGATTCAAAGAAAAGTTATGGAAGTCACTCAATGGCTCCAACCAGAACAAGATAAGGCATGCCAATTGTTCATAGAGGTCAAGAGTCGAGGAGCAGAGCTAGAACATGTTGTCACCACAACATAACAATGCCTATAAGGGCCAGTGAATGACGTAGTGATCCAGGAGTTCATCGAGCAAGAGGCCATAGCACAATAGCAGGTCGAAGCAGCTCGAGCCAAGCTCAAGGCATTCATAGTAGAACTAGTTAGACCAGAGTGACTCGGGACGAGTCACAGGTGAGTGTTGGGGGCCTGTTGGCCCTTGACCAAGTTTTGGGAGATTCTTGGTCATGTTGACCTATTTTGGACTTCGACATCCTGTCGAAGGAGGAGCACAAGATGAAGTGGATATCACGAGATCTAGACCCCCTTTTTGGGTCCTTTTTGGGTTTTGGGATCATGTAATGGGATTGGGATGTCGTCCCATGGGTTTACCCATGTTTACGCCTATTTTCTAATATATAAATAGATACTTAGGGAAGATATAAGTAGTAGTGCATCTATGTGGTGTATGCAAGATAGCTAAGTGCTACGTGCAAGTATGGTTTGTATATTCTCTGTGCATACTATGAGAGACTTGCGGAGCTAAGTGAAAGTGATTGTAATAGGTTGTGAAGTTCTTTGTGCTGTAATGGAAGGAAGGAGCATCTAGCGAGGTGTGCAAATCTTTTGTCCTAGGAGAAGTAGGGTTTTGAGGCTTTGTGCTTGTAGCCGATTGACTGAAGACAATAAATAAGAAGAGTTGGTGGACGTAGCCCCAGGGTGGGGGTGAACCACATAAACATTGTGTTGTTCCAATTTGTGCTTGTCTTGATGTGTTTATAACTTCTCTTGCTAAGTGCTTTGATATAGATAGATAGATCTACTTATGATTTGTGCTATAAATGTTAGATCTGACCTGTATGAATGTTCTTAGTGCTTGCTTCTGCTAGATCTAATCCATCTATTTGTGCTAAGTTCTTAAATCCATTATATCAGTTTGAATGCTACGGAGCTCTATTTTATCAATGAAGTAGATATTGATTGCATATTGAGGAACTGATGGTGCTAAGTGCTCTATTAAGTATTATAATCACAGATATGTGTCCTAGTTAAGGTTGCAGACACCTGAGTCTCACAACCACCCCTACCTATACCTTGGGTGAGACTTCATCTTCTTCGCAGGTGTTTCCAAAAGGGTTGGTAGTTAGGGTTTTGTTGGTGCATTGTTGTAGCGTTGAACCTTGTTTCTGCCCCTGTGCCAACAAGTTTCAAAGATAAGTATCAGTTGTGCTTAATATTATGTTTTCCATGCCTTTGATGCTTATATGTTAACATGTATTCTATTTTGCATATGAATTATTGTTAATGTCCTTGATAATGTATATTAGCAGTAATCTTGTGCTTACTCTGTATTGTTTAGAACAATCTGTTAATTAGATTTAATATGCATGTTATATATATAAGCATGAGAATGTTCTGCGTAGTAGCATTGCTTGGTAAGTGGGTTGATGGTCGGTGATGTTACAATATGGTATCAGATCTCAAAAGGTTAAGTTAAGGTTGTGTTTGGTAGCATTTCCAAACCTGTTGGTGGTCGGGGATGTTACAATATGGTATCAGAGCCATGGTTACAACAATGATCCTAGATGGGCCATGTTAGTGGAAGTTGAAGCAAGAGTTTCAGAAATAATTGTTGTCAAAGTAGACAAAATTCGAGTTATGACTCAAGGTTTCAATGCTGATCTTGGATGGGCCAGATAAGTGGTCATTAGACCTGAAGTTTCAAGTGGAATTTGTGTGAGGAAGAACCAATTTTTGGACCCTAGAATGTTCCTAAGTGGCAAGGGGTTGCTTGGTCGTGTTACAAAGATCAGGAGGTGTAGAAATATAGTAAAACCAAATCCGATGTGGTATATGGCCACAGGGAGAAAGAGAGCTTAACACCAGAAGCGTTGGAGCCGTAGGATCTATTCGGGAGGAAAGGAGATCCCTCATGACCGTCATATCTGGACCAGGTGCAGAAGCGTTATTCTGGAAACCTTTTAGGGATTCGAATATCGGGAAAAGTGAGATGTGCTGGTGCATGAACTCCCGATGCCCAAAACTTCAATGTCTGAAACTTAGGAAAAGAGCTTGACCGTTGGATCAAGCATAAGGTAGATCATAATTTCGTAATTTTGACAATCGAGAGAAATAAGATGTGCGGATGCATGAAATTCTGATGCTCAAAAATTTGAAATGAAAAGCGAGTAGGGTGGGACCTGATGACATTGCCAAAGGTGACATGGACCTTCCTAGATCTACCATGGACCACCTCCCTAGTTGGTGAAATATGTACTACTTGGGACCGAAGGGAAAAGTATATCAAAATTTTGGATGTCGAAAGATTGGGAAGAAACAAGTGTGGGAACTTCAGAGGTCCGAAGTTCCAAAGTCCGGAGGTCCAAAGACCCAAAGTCCCAAGGTCTGAAGTCCATAGGTCCGAAGTCTTAAAGTCATGAAAACTTCGAAGATGGAAATACCATAGTGGATTTCATCCATTGGATGATGGGTAAACGTGGATCATTGATCCAATCGACTTCATGATCTCGGTAATCAGAACTCCAAGAGATAGTTGTATGTGATTTGAAATCTCTGAAGACCGAAAGCCTAAGTAAAACCTAGTAGTTTAGCGTTTGGTCAAAACCTGTGATCGCATGGGTTGGGGACTAAGAAAGAGGGGGCTATCACCCAAAATTTACATAGTCGAGCATAGCTTGGAATATTTGTGAAATAAAAATGTTTTCTTAAATCGGATTGGTTTTGAATGTGTGGAATTTGTTAAGGAGAGATGGCTTGAAAAATTCTGGTTGTCTGCACGTTGTGATTGCAGAAGTTTGACGAGTGCTAGAACTGATTAGAATTGCCACGGAGTGCACAAAAATTGAAGAGACACATAATTCTTCTAGTTTAGAAAACGAAAGAGAAGGAATGGATGTCCACTTGGGAGTTGAAGGATTGAACTCCAATGGGCACGAAAAGGAGATAGATAAGGAAGGAAATCTGAGGAAGATCATTGAAAAATTGCAGAAAGATGTCCAAACTCACCGAGAAGATAGCAGCAAGCGCCGGAAAACTCAGGAAAAACAAGGTGAATTCAACGTAAAGTTGTTAAAGAGGTTGGAGAGAATAGAAAAGAAGTTGGATAAGGAGAGTGACTCAAGAAGAACAGGGAGTCACCAAACTTCTGAGGGGAGAAGATCAAGGAGTGCTGGTAGACACCGTCATCACTCCCAAAGTCGCTCCAAGAGAAGGGCACATAGTAGTTCAAGCCCATATCCTACCAGAAAGCACATGAGATATGGAGTGGATGAATTGAAGGGAAAAATGAATAAGATTAAGCCTCCTACGTTTGATGGAGAACATAAGAAGGAGGAAGATGTTAAAACATGGTTTCTTGGCATAAGGAAATATTTCCAATCGCAGAATTATTCCTCTCACGCAAAAGGAAGAATTGTAATGTATCAATTGAAGGGAAAGGCATCCATGTGGTGGGATCATCTTGTGCAGGTGCAACACATTAGAGAGAAAGATAGTACCTGGAAATCATTCAAGAGGTATTTCGAGAATGAATGCTTGAATAAAAGGTATTATGATAGAAAGATGAAAGAGTTCTTTGAACTCAAGATGGGCAGCATGACCATTAATGAATACAAACGAAGATTTTTGGAATTGTTGAAGTATGTTCTGTTCATCAAGGATGAGACTGTGAAGATTCAAAGATATCGAAGTGGATTTCCACCTTCCATTGATAACAAGATTCAATATGATGACCCAAAAACCATGGAAGAAACAATAAGGAGGGAGAAATGTTTATATGAACAACAAAAAGAAAATCATACCTTCCAAAAGGCTTGGGAAGAGAAGAATAAACTTAAGATCGCTCAGAGGAAGAAGGGAACTAAGACACCCTTTTTCAGAAATAGTCCTCGGGGACAACCATCTGTTAGAGAACCTAGAAAGGTTGAAATGGGTGGACAAATGCCAAGACAGACACCTATGGAGTATTGGGGTTGTAAAGAAAACCATAGGTACAGATATTGCCCCCACATAAATGATAAAGTGAGAGTTTTCCACAATGTTTAGCGAGTTGAAATAGTGGAGGACATGGGCAGTATAATGCCAAGGATTTATGCAGCCCTAGACAACAAGAAAGATGAATTTCAATCACACATGATTGAAGTGGAAGGTATGATTAACAACCATGCCTTTACTATTTTAATTGATCCAGGGGATAGCCATAGTTATATAGATCCTAGAGTGGTGGAAAGTTTGCATTTATCAAGAAGAAAACATTAAAAATCTTGGTTAGTGCAACTGGCTACAAGAACCAAGAGGAGAGTCACTGAGTTGGTTAAGTATTGTCCTTTGGACATGAATGGACTGAGCATGAAGGTTGAATTG
Source organism: Picea engelmannii (assembly GCA_009831015.1). Taxonomy (NCBI): domain Eukaryota; kingdom Viridiplantae; phylum Streptophyta; class Pinopsida; order Pinales; family Pinaceae; genus Picea; species Picea engelmannii. Next base: position 133,315 of record ML780534.1, on the reverse strand, counting down.
AACATTCTTCCTTTAGGCTCTTATGACTGTTTAATTGGGATGGATTGGTTGGACCAACACCATGCCATCATGAACTATTGTAACAAGGCATTCACTTTCTTAGATGAGGAAGGGAATTGGAAAACAGTCCAAGGAATTCCCATAGTTGTTGCTATTAGAGAAATATCAACAATGTAGTTGAAGAAGTGCTACATAAAAGGTTGTCAATTATTTGTATCCCATGTGGAGGAAACACCCAAGAATAAGGTGTAGGTATTGGAGATCACGCAGTACTAAAGGAGTTTGAAGATGTATTTAAGGAGGTACCATGATTACCTCTAAAAAGATATATTGACTTCTCTATAAACTTGATGCCTGGATAAGCTCCAGTATCGAAAGATCCTTACAGAGTGAGTACACCAGAGATGAAAGAACTGCAATTGCAGCTTGAGGAGCTTCTGAATAAGGGGTGAATACCCCCAATTGTGTCACCTTGGGGTGCCTCGGTTCTATTCATGAAGAAGAAGGACGAAACACTGAGATTGTGTATCGATTTCATAAAATTGAACAAGGTAATTGTAAAGAACAAGTATCCTTTGCTAAGGATTGATGACCTCTTCGATCAGTTGAAAGATGAGAAGATATTTTTGAAGATGGACCTCAGGTCGGGATACCACCAGGTAAGGATTAAGGAAGGAAGACATCAATAAGACCGCCTTTAGAACAAGGTATGGTCATTACGAATTCACAGTGGTGTCGTTTGGGATGTCAAACACACCTGTTGTTTTTATGTTCTTGATGAAAGGTGTGTTTAAGGACTATCTAGACAAGTTCATCATAGTCTTCCTGGATGACATTCTGGTGTATTCCAGGTTGGAGGAAGAGAATGAAAATCATCTTAGGATGGTGTTGCAGGTGCTAAGAGAGCACTAACTGTATGCCAAGATGAGCAAGTGCTCATTTTATCAAGAGAAGATCCATTACTTGGGGTATATTATTTAGAAAGATGGGATAGTGGTAGATCCTTAAAAGATTGAGGCCATCAGAGAATGGTCAGTGCCAAAGAATGTAACAGAAGTCATATCCTTTATGGGTCTAGTTTGTTATTACAGAAGTTTCATCGCAGGGTTCTCGAGGTTAGCTCACCCTATCACTTCCTTGCAAAGGAAGGAGACGCAGTTTCAGTGGACAAAATATTGTGAGAAAATCTTTCAACGATTGAAGCAACTATTAACCAGTGCTCCAATTCTGAGGATCGCAGATCCAAATGAAGATTTCATGGTATGAACCGATGCATGCAAATATGGACTGGAGGAGTCCTCGGTCAGAATGGATTCGTAATTTGTTATGAATCCAAAAAGTTGAAAGAGCATGAAAGGAACTACACAACTCATTATTTGGATTTAGCAGCCATTGTTCACACTCTGAGGAAATGGAGACATTACCTCATCCGAAGAAGGTTTGAATTGAAAATAGACCATAACGGTTTGAAGTATTTGTTTGATCAACCAACCTTGAATGCTAGGAAGAGTAGGTGGCTGGAATTTCTCCATGAATACGATTTTGATATCAAGCATATAAAAGGGAAGGAGAATAACGTGGTCGATGCACTTAGCAGGAGAGTAGATGAATTACATGTTGCAGCGCAGACTTGTGGTACGAATTACATGCAGCAACATAGACTTGCATAGAGTTTTGGAAGCTAGAAGCCCAGACTTGCACTACATGGAATTGGTAGCGAAGCTACAACAAGATAAGATGCCACAAGAAGTGGAAGATTATAATTTAGAGACTAATGTAATACTTCTGTAAAATAAAAAAGTTTATGTACCTAATGTCCAGGGTTTGAAATTTGTGATTATGAGATAAATGCATAATGTGCCTTATGCTGGGCACCCTGGATATCAAAATATTGTGGTAGTAGTCAAGAACCATTACTTTTGGCTAGGTATGAAGAAAGAGATTGAAGAATACATCACCATATGTATGGAATGCCAAAAGGTTAAATATGAGCATAGGCACCTAGCTATATTGTTGCAACCTTTACCCATTCCTGAGTGGAAGTGGGATGTGGTGACAATAGATTTCATCACAAGATTTCCCAAAACATGAAAGCGACATGATTCAATTATGGTAGTGGTGTACAAGCTTACAAAAGCTGCCCATTTCATTTTGTTAAAGGCTACTCAAAAGGCAGTGGAGGTTGTTGATATTTTTATGAAAGAAATGGCACGATTGCACAAAATTCCCAAGACAATTGTGTCTGACATAGCCCTGAAATTTATCTCAAATTTCTAGAAAGGGTTAGTCAAGGGATTCAGAACGAATCTTAATTTTACAACCTATCATCCCAAGTCATATGGGCAGACAAAGCAGGTGAATCAAGTGATAGAAGACATACTGAGGATGTATGTGATGGACAAACCATCGAAATGGGAAAACTACCTACACTTGGTAGAATTCACCTACAACAATGAGTATAAAGTATCATTGAAGATGAGTCCATTTGAATCAATTTATGGCAGAAAGTGAAATTCTCCAGTAAGCTGGGATAACCGAGCTGATAGAGCAGTAGTTGGGCCAGAATTTCTCAAGGAAATGGAAGAGCAAATGCTAAAAATTAAGCAGAATTTGAAAGTTGCCCAAGACATGCATAAAAGTTATGCTGATAAAAACAGAACCCACAGAGAGTTTAAAGTGGCAGATCATCTTTTTTTGAAAGTAAAAGCCAATAGAAGTTCCTTGAGGCTGGGAAACTGTTCCAAGTTGGCAGCCATATTTTGTGGGCCATTTGAAATCCTAGAAAGGATTGGGCCAGTTGCATATATGCTTGCATTAGCTACATCCATGACTGTGCATAATGTGTTTCATGTTTCGTTACTTAAGAAATATATACATGATCCTAATCATGTGATTGACTGGAATGTGATCTAGGTGGAACCAGAAGGTGTCATGTAAGTGCATCCTGTGCGCATATTGGACTAGAAAAGAAAATATCTCTATAATCGAGCCATAAGACTTATAAAGGTCTAGTGGACCTGGTACAGTCCTCAAGACGCGACATGGGAGCATGAATATGCTATGCGGGCAAAATACCCGCATATTTTTGAAGATTTTGGAAATCTTTTTGATGTTGTGTAAAAGTTGCACTGAGGACAGTGAAAAAATAAGGGGAGAGGATTGTAATACCCCAAGGACGTGCCCCAATTGCATTATGAATTGTAATTACATTTTATAGGATGGTGAGCCAAGTTTATATAAGTTGGTGGGATTATGTGTTTATTAGGCCAGAGAGCCTAAGTGTTGAAGGCGAAGAGCTTGATTTTTGTACATGTAATGATGCACATTATTAATATAAAAACATCTCTACATGTGGAATGACCATGATGAATGAGTTATGGGGGACTAATCTTCCAAAAATTATGGGTAAGGGAGAGGGGGGATGAAAGGTTGGGAGAAGGTCTACTATTAAGAGCTTAAGAACTTAGGGATAATAATTAAATATTATTCCAAAGTTGTGTAAATGTTTATGTTTTATCCTAAGTTCCAAGTTGGGGAAACATGTGGAAAATGGGGAGCATGAAGCCCCAAGGAGGTAGGTGTCAACCTGAGCACATGCAGTTAAAACCAGAGAAGGGGGTTGTGTTGGGGGTTGGACCTCTCATTTTACATCCTCTCTATGAACTCGCGGGTGTCCATGATCGACCTTTGTTTCAGTGTTTGTTTTGGGGAATTATTACCTGAACCGTTAATTCTTTGTGTGGGATATTTGTACACCCTCATGCATCTTCGAAACCAGAATCGTGAACTCATCCTGTTTTGCATGGTTGAGAAACCCGAAATTTTCTGAGTCGTGTTGTGCTATCCTAGTGGGTTGTTGTGGCTGCGCAGTTCATGACTGTGTGAGGTTTCTTCCATTGACTATGCATTGCTAAACCTTATTGTTGTGTCCTCACTGTGCTGGAATTGGTCAAAATAATAGGTTTCCAAGCCTGTGAGAGACTCTCTCTAGGTGAGAGAGTGCGCGAAGGAAGTGAGAAATCCTAGAAGGGGTCTTGTAGCTACCACAGAGATCGAAGACTTCTAGTCCAGTCTGTTGTTGAAACCCAAGGCATGGGAGGTTTAGCAGCCGAAGGAGTGTTCAGGTGATAGTGAAGGTGTATACTCCTAGGGTGGGACACGCATGTGGGGAATGAGGGTCTATGAGTAATGGGCGTAAGTGACTCATGGGAGAGAATCCTTCTTATGTAACTGTGTGCCTTTCGTTGACCTTTCCTACCCTAGGATTCCCTGCTCGGTGGAGCTTAGTCCCAGATCGGGGATGACCTACTGCTGAGAGTGATGAGAAGCACGCTCTAAGGATAGGAGGTTTGTGGAAGGTGTGCACACAGTTGGTGGAATTACTATAGTTTCAAAGATAAGTATCAGTTGTTCTTAATATTATGTTTTGCATGCCTATGATGCTTATATGTTATAATGTATTCTGTTGCGCATATGAATTATTGTTAATGTCCTTGATGATACATATTAGCAATAATCTCATGCTTACTATGTATTGTTTAGAACAATCTATTAATTAGATTTAATATGCATGTTATATATATATATATATAAATATATATATATATATATATATAAGTATGATAATGTTTTGCATAGTAGCATTGCCCGACAAGTGGGTTGATGGTCGAGGATGTTACAATATGGTATTAGAGCTCAAAAGGCTAAATTAAGGTTATGTTTGGTAGCATTTCTCGGCATGTTGGTGGCCAGGGATGTTACAGATGTGATTACACTTGGGCCAAAATTATTGGAGGAAATGGGACATGCAATGATTAAGATAAGGCATAATCTTAAAGTATCCCAAGATAGGAAAAATATCTATGTAGACAACAAGAGAACTCATAAATATTTCAAAGTGGGAGATCATGTATATCTCCGAGTAAAACCAAAGAGGAGTTCCCTGAGAATCGAGACATGTGCTAAGTTGGAACCCCGCTACCATTGACTATTTGAAGTCCTAGAAAGAGTGGGGACAGTAGCATACATTCTTTCATTATGACTTATTCTTAAAGATCATAATGTATTCCATGTATCCTTGTTGAAGAAATATGTTCATGATTCTAATCATGTTAATGATTAGACTGTGATACAGGTGGCACTAGAGGAACAATTCTAGATTGAACCTCAATTCATCCTAGATAGGAAATAAAAAAGCTATGAAACTGAGCCATTGTGTAGGTCAAGGTGCAATTGAATAAATTTGGAGCAAATGAGGCTACATGGTAGCTGGAAGATTCTATGAGAATGACATACCCATTTTTGTTTTCTGTATAATTGTATACATATGGTGTTTTAAAAACAGAGGATGATGTTTCTTTAAGAGGGAGGGGAATGTAACACCCTATTTTTCCCCATGATTTTAATTATTTTAAGACTTCATACAATGCGATTATGAAGCTTGTAATTATGTTGTGATTAATGAAAAACACAAGATAACTGACTGAGAGGGAAAGGCCTTAAAATTACTATCCATGATATCAGAAGTGGGAATTAATGAAGTGGGATGAATGATATTGCATGGTAAGGTGGACTGATAAGGTAGAATGGAGAGGTTTCTATGAAAAAATTAGGAAGCTCGTCCAGCATTCCAGCTTACATATGAGAAACATTAAATACATCACTTGCCAACATGCTTGAGCTTGGAAGAAGCCATGCGAATTGTTATGAAGGAATATTATTGGTGGTTGAGGCAGTTAATACTTTTGACATCCCTAATCTCTTGAAAAGATGAAGGGTCAACTTAATAAACTGACGAAAAGGATTCCCCGCAGATTTTCCCCTTCAGGAATTCAGACCTTGAATAGAAGGTCACATCTAGAACAATCCATGGGAATCCAAAGGGATTGGTGGACGAAGAGGCCAAACGTGGAGAAACATCACCATATGTGCAAGAAGGCACATAGGAAGTAGAGGCACACAATCTAAGAGAGAGAAACACATGGGAGATGAAGAGAACGTAAGGAAGATTGATTCACAATGATGAACATAAAGATAAAGTTAGTAATAGACTCAAAAACACATGTTGTGACTAACATATGTGTTCACCTACAAAAAATATAAAAGATAAAAGAAATTGGAAAGTTGTTCTTGAGGAAAATAGGAAGCTTGTACAAAGGATTAATGATCACCCTAGAATAGAGAAGACCCAGATATAGACTGGAGCTACAAAGGACTGCAATTGTGTACCCATAGGAAATGAACTGAAACTTATAAGGGATATCTTTGAGGGACTGCATAGAAAATAAGGGACTCCTTGTGCAGAGGAAATCAAGTTGGGAAGGTACCTAATAAACTCGTGGAAGTCCTGATCTCATTGGGAAGAGGGAAACTTTTGTTGTTGCCAATGGAGGAAGGAGAGTATCCTTCTTGGATCATTCTAAATATGACGACCAATTGAATCAATCCTCTTGTGATATCATGGCTTGGCACGAGGGTGACATGCAAGGGGAAGGAACTTTGCAACATAGCCTAAGGTTGGGACGAAAATTGTCCTCTCTCATTTAGTTGGATGATGATATTTCCTTGAATAGATAAGTGTCTAACTTGATCTATTTGATGTGTGTTAATGATTTAAAAATGTGGTTTTTTTATTTAAACGGACAATATGAATAAATTCAAAAATGAATTGAATTCCTAAGTAAAATGGAAATTTATGCTTGTTTTCTTTCACTGCTTAATATGTTAACTCATGAAAATAAGTAAAGTATGGGTAGTCTATATCCTTGAGGATCATATAACTTGGGAGGAAAGCCTGCAAGATATGGACAATATATTCATTTGAAAGGGGACATGGGTGCTCTAGTACTTGGAGGGTATTGTTGGGATTAAAGGAACTATGCCTTGAGGGAACCTCTTGTTCTTAAGTGGAAATTTTACAGGATATGAATTAAATATTCACTCGAGGCTAGAAGAGTAAATTCTCTGATGCATGGGGGAGGTATCTGTGTAGTTAGAAGATCCCCAACCTTGTTAAACCTTCTACATGTCCTAAATGGACTGTTTGAAAGATACACAAACCATCAGCCTAAAAGAAGTAATAATTCCTTAGTTGATCTAAGAGTGAATTTTAGAGCTCCTAAGACTCTACAAGAGTCCCAAAATGAACCTCAAGAGATCCCTGATTAATTTAAGTCCTGATTCGGATAGTCAATCTACAGGAATCCCAGGTTTTAAATCATAAGGGAATCATAATCGTTGGATCAGAATGACAAGATAATCCTAAATCTTCGTTGGGAGGCATTTTCATTGGGGTGCTCGAGTGTTGGTCCGATGATGATGAAGACCCATAGTCTTTCGTAGTCATCATTTCATCGAGGGTCCCTCTAGTTCTCTTAGTGAGTGACAAAGGGCGGGGGGAAATGAAGTTATGGTGACGTAGTGAAACACCGTGGAATTTAGGGTTATGTGGATGCCAACGTGATATTTAGCGTGTCATGTAGGATGACGCATGTTAATTTACTATTGCATGGGATTAGAGAAGACCTAGTTTGGTGAAAGTACCTTTAGGTTATCACATTAATTTCTTAGTCGCTGATTTGACATGGCAAGTGGATCTCAGCCATTCGTCAAAGAGTGTAGCCTATGGGATGTTCGAATGGTGGGGTCAAATAAGGATCCAATGATGATGAATACCTTGAGAAAGAGTAAGGACCTTTAATATGTCATAGGTGACCTTGGTGGGATTTGGACCATCAATGTCAAACGCAACGTAGTAGAAGAGTAGATAGTTGGTGATTTGAGTGATGGGTTTTAGAGAGGTGTCAATGACGAAAATTTTTGTGGACCATTGAATTATTGAGATGTATCTATTGGAATCCTAATCGTAGATCAAGGAATGAGAAAGAATAAATGACTACTATAGATTTTTCATAGGTCCCACCTGTTCACCCTATAAGAGATTAAAGGAATGAGCATTAATCATAATGAAAGTTAGAGGCACCAATGTGATCAGGGTCATTGGATGTTAGGGTCTTAGAGTAGTCAGTTATGAGGAATGGACCTGTCAGAGTGTATTCCATTGGATCTTGATAGTTGGGGTGATTTATAAATCAGAGGGGAAAGAACCCTGACGACAACGGAGAAAGGATCGAAGAGATCAAATTATTTGAATTGGTGGGCCTAATAGGCCAAAGGGTAATCAACATAATCCATGTATGAGATTCATTGACAGAGAACTGAGTTGAAGGAGAGGAAATTTTGACACTCCACCACTCTATGTAAAGGTTAGGGGGTTGGGTGTGTTACACTAAAGGTGAAATCTCAGTGTTTTCTAGGATGAGCTTCATGGGATTGAGTCAATCCATGGCTCATGAGATGATAGGAGGATGATATGTTGAGGGTAAATTGGCATTCTATTTTCTCAGCAGTATGAGCTTATAAAGATCAATGGGTTTGGGATCTTCTTAATGGAATTCTGGCGGTCACAATAAGGGCTTGGGATTTCATGGCTTCACTCTTCTAGTTTCAACATTAATTCAAGATAATCCTCTAGTATCTCTCTCGAGTCAATTTCTTCAATTTCTCCTTGCTTTCCTCATCGTTAGGGTATTAGTATTTTGTATTCTTGTAGGTTGGGGAAATATGATCAAATGATTAAGGTTTCCATTCACGTCGGCATGATGAAAGTTGAAAATGAGTGAACTTATTTGAGTCTCGACTCCTACATGAAATTTAGAGAAATTGTGATGGTTAATTACAAGTTAAGAATGCTTGTTAGGATTTCTCAGCTGGGCAAGGGAAACAAAGTTATGTTAAATCTCTGGCCTTTTAGGGAAGAGGGTAGAATAGGTGTTTAACTCTGAATTCATTTCAATGTTTTTTAATTTAAACCTAAGATTCATTTTTCAGTGTCATATTTTGTATAGCATTCTATTATGCTTAGTAAAAACTTACATAATTTTCCCAAATAGAACAAATATTTCCATATTGATAAAACATATTTCATCGTCTCTGTGTGTGTGTGTGTGTGTGTGTGTGTGTGTGTGTGTGTGTGTGTGTATAGATAGATAGATAGATAGATAGATAGATAGATAGATAGATATTCCAAATAGGTGTGACAGATTTGCAAACCACCCACATCATCTTGTATTATAAGGGTGATTCCCCCAAGGTACAAGTGCCCTGCCAAACTAAGGACCAAACCTGGATAGGGGAAGGGAGCATATAAATTGCATGCCATGACTTGAGAATGATCCAAAAAAAAATCATTTATGTAGTCTAACATTTATTTTAGAAATTATGATTTTGTTTATTATCACTGCAACATGAGAGTCTCATGAGCATGAGAGTCCAACAATTTCAATTTGAAGATGATGTAGGTTTTTTAAAGTTTTGGAGAGTCTCACAAACATGAGAGAGATGCAAGTTTTTTAAATTTTTGGAAGAATCCAACTCATAAAACACCCTTACTTATTTCAAAATTAAGATTTTTTTTAAAATACTTACAATTTTGTATTTACAAATAATAAATATGAAGGAAAATGAGAAGAAAAATGAGATATCGTATTGATGAACTCAACTGTAGGTCTAGGAATTTCAAAGTTCAAGCAACAATTTTAGCCAACCAGTTATTGCACATCCAAGATTTGCAATGTTCGAGCAACAACTTCAACCAACCAATAATGTATCTTAAGTCTACTTGTATTTTATAACGCAATTGAAAATATACAAGAGAAAACATAAAAAGTATACTGAGAGTGATGAAGCACTCTAGAATTATAGTTTATGGTGGCGGTGGAGAATGGCCATGCTGAAATTCACATGGCAACATGGAAATTCACATGTATTTAATCAACATACATGATTAGAATGACCTCAATGAATAGATGAAAAATTGATATAATGCATATTAGTCTATTTAAAGACCCGAGAAAGAGCTTCAATACAGTTATAATAAGCTCAAATTTTAGGTTAGCTAAGACTGCAAAATTACATTATGTGAGAACTGGGAAATAAAACTTTGAACTTGTTAGTAAATAACACTTCTATAAAAATAATTTAAATATTATAAAAAAAATATTTCAAGTATAAATTTGCACTAAAAAACAAACTAATTGATGATCAACAATGAATTGAATGCTATAATCCTAGCTTTTGGCATGGACTGATAACATGTCATAAGGTTGGTATACACTTCCCATAAATAAGGGAATATTAAACATTTCAACCTAAAAGGTAAGATCGATGGATTATTGTGGAGCATGGGTGTTTTTGATTTCTAAAAGTTCTTTGATTAAGGTTTTTTAAATGCATTATTTTTTAATTTTAAAATTTATACTTGCATATGATATAGATAAATATATTTTGTTGTATTATGAAGTTGTATGATTTTTGATGTTATGAAGTTGGATGAGTTGTGATGTTAAATGTATGGTTAATGTTTTTTTTTACAAGGAAAAAAAAATAGAAATTTTATTAAGGTATCAAATTAGAATTTCGCATGCTTGTGGTATTCGTGTGACTGCAAATTCAAATTCCTCATTTTTAAAAGGCTTGGGACTAGGAAATTTCCAAAAACGATGCAATATTCCCATTAGGAGGTCAACAAAAACATATGTCTTGAGAGTCGATCCAAAAAGAATCTTGATATTACAAGAATTTGTCCCAAATAAGTCCTGAAAAGTATAATATCATTAAAAAAGTAGCCACTGTGAGGCTCAATATCAAGTCAAAATGTTATTTCAGAGTCAAAAGTACCATCCATTAAGGGCACATGTATTGATCACAAAATATGATGTTCCAGTCAGATTTAGAGCCAAGAAGTGAGAAGAAAGTATGGTTGTACATTTTGAGGACCTTCCAATATTTTCCATGTTCACCAATCCATTTCCATACCAATATTGGAGATCCTTTCTTGATGTGAGTTCTTCTCCCTATATATATGACTGAAAAATTTAGCAGAACATTTGATTTCCTGAAAGATTAGGTGAAGAGTGTAATTCTCAATGAAGAACATAGTGTAATTCTAAACGAAGGACGTTCCTTCCATCCAATTGAGCATTAGAAGAGAGTCTCCATAAATTTTTAATTTGGAGAGTCCTTTTTCTTTATCTAGGTGAAGTGTAAGCTCGAGAGCCATCAATTCATTGTAGTTGTTGGACATAGGACCTATCCCTATAGAGAAGGAAATGGAAACGTCTTTCGAGAGAAAGATAATCCATCATGTCCCTTCGATAGAGGGGTGGCCTTAGGTTTCTCCGTTAAAGAACACCCAAGGAGATTCTTTGAAGATTGGATGTGCCTCTCGGGGAGGTTTGGGGATGAACATTTATTTTTGTGAGAAGGATGCTAGAATAGCTAGAATTTGAATGGTAGAGTGAATATGTGAATGATGGGAATATTCAAACACAACATAGTTTTGTGCTAGCCAAATACCCCAAGCCACAATCAGAGGGAAGAATCTAAGGGATTTTGAGAGAGGGTTATTTATCCAAGAATTTAGGGCCTCTTCGATTGAGGGACCATCCCCATTGATGGAAATCTTATCTGACCTATTTGTTTCATCATAGATAGATTTTGTAAAGGAGAAATACATGATGAGGTGGTTGTTGGTTTCTTCATTTCTTTTTCAAAGCCTACATCTTCCTAGACCAATGAAGTTCCTGCATTGGAGATGGTCCCAAGTGGGTGCCTTATTGTGGAGGAGGAGCCACATGAATGTTTTTTCCTTAGTTGGGAATTTTGTGTTCCATGGTTTCCCACTCCACAAGGGGGTGGTTCCTTGTTGTCCAAAAATGAAGCTTGATAGCCTATTTTAGGACTGTATCCTCCCGATAGTTTTTGGGACCATATGAGTTGGTCATGTTGGTATGTTATTCGAAATAAAGAATCCTAAAGTGATCATATGTAGGTGTTCCATGGGGGGTGTATATCCTCTTTGATTTATAGTTCTTTCCAATTCATCCATCTTCCTTGTCCCTTGATAGGGTCTCCAAGATAAATTTGGTTGAGAATTTTTTTTCTCTTTCAATTAGGTGGAGGATTAATGGATTTGGAAATATATGCTTATTTACACAACTGATCCAAGGTTGTTTTCGAACAATAAACTTTGTTCCTTTTCATACCTTCTAAATAAGCCAGTTCCCAATGATGGGGAGGGAATTTATTATTTTCTTCCACACAATAGATCCTTTTTGTGAGCTTTTCCTAGGGTTTCCGATGCAATCCACTAGTGATCCCGAGGAAAATACTTTGTCTGTAGGATTTGCAGCCAAAGGCATAATCCTTGGATCTGGCTCCATACATGTTTTGAAACTAATTATTTGGATAAAGAAGAGGTGTTATTTAGTCCATCCTCCTTTTTTGGGGGGATAACGATCTTTCTTCAAGAGGGCAGTGAAATGGACTAGTTTTCCATAGAGCATGACCATAGAAACCTATAATAAATTTATTTTATTTTATTTAGAATGCCTTTTGGAACCCAAGCCATAGTGATATGATAAACCAAGATGGATTCTAGGACATATTTGACCAAGAACAGTCTTCCTACTCTAGAGAGCCACCGATTACACTAGGAATTTATTCTCTTCTTGATTTTTTCTAGGAGCCACATCCAGACATTTTTAAAATAACCATTGGATTTTAGGGTAAATCACAGGTACTTCCTTACATTTTCCACTTCAAGATATTGGATTTATAACAAATGAGATATGGATCTATTTTCTATGTCTAATAGACCCCATATAAAGAGGGAAGACTTGTCTTTATTAATGATCATTCTTGTAGATTTACAGAAAATTTGAAGAACCTCTTTTAAGGTGTTCAAAAATATAGAATTCCCATCACAGAAGATGAGAACGTCATCAACAAAAAGGAGATGAGAGATAGAGAAGAAGATACCTATAGAGATAATTCTCAGGTTCTCGGATTTTACAACCATGTGGATTAATCTACTTAATCCTTTAGCTACCAACAGGAACATAAGAGGAGAAAGAGGACAACCCTTCCATAGTCATTTCTCCACTTTAAAGAAGGGTAATTGTTGGGTGTTTTTAGTTCATGCATATTGTTGAGTCTCAATTTTGACACTTCTAATGCCCTATATTACCATGTATCTGAGCCTATTTTTCCTATGTTATAAGTATATACTTGATTGTTTCCTCCATAAACACACCTGATGACCTTGTTCATGTACATAGAGAGGTAACTTATGATTAATACATGATTTGTTTAATTTTATTGAATTAATTCGATTAAATGATTGGTTTTTTATGATCCTAATGGTTTGACTCCTAAGCAGTTTTGATATGGTACTACAAGCTACAGCATAATCCAATACTAAGTCTATTTTGGTACCTTAGCATTCAAGTACTACAAGCTACAACGTAATCCGGTACCAAGTCATGCGCCATTCCGGTACTTACTGTGCACCTAATCCGATATTCATATTCACGACTGTGTGTATTACAGTACCAAACCCCTGTTTCCAAAATTCACCTGTTGAACGAGTATGTTGATGGAGATTTTGAGAAGTCAGTTGGATCGAAGCCTCTAGATCAGTTTTCAAGATCACGATCAACTTCATCACTCATGCACTTCGTGTCATGAGGATGAAGTCCATCCCTTGAGATTCGATGTGAATACCAATTGTAATATTTTAAAAATTGTTTGATACTTATCCTTAGATATTGATAATATCGACTCACCTTCTTTATAAGGGATGTTGTACAGGCGATAGGATATGAGGGATAAATGTAATGACGCAAGTCGCAAAAACCAGATGATACATATTGTTTTTGCGTATGAGATGATGAACTGCTGATTCAATTTACTAGTTGAAGAAATACAAATGATCTCTTGTGCAAATTCCTGAGTATGATTAGAACGTTTTACTCTGTTGTATTTTTAGAGGTACCTTGTTGGTTTGGCAAGGACCCACCACCCCAAACAAGGTAAACCTCCTTGTATATGCTTTGTGTGATTGTGTGAGTATTTAATAGTGGTGTGTTGTAAATGATTTCAAATCCATTTTAAAAGTTCAACATAAAATCATTTGTTTTTAAATTGGTGTGAGTAATCAGATACTAGACCAAATAGACAGTTTCTTTTTCTAATACTGCATGTTGGCATTTAATTGTTTGATGTGTGAGATTGTTAAGAAAATTTTATTTTGATTTTTTGATTGTAGTGTTCTCAGTAGACATAGGAACCAAATAACTTTATCTCTCATTTTCATGTTCCATAATGAAGTCTCTCAGTCATGCTGACTGTTCCTTCTACTACAGAAGCTTTGCTTGAATAGAACAGAGTTAGATTTGATTTTTGTTTCAAGAGTGACTGGAGTTGATTGTTAAGAATTGTTTTTTATTGCTACAGGAGACAAGGTCTTAAGTTCATCTCCCTAATTCATAAGTCTGGAATGAACATACTTGTCACCTAAGAAAGAACCTTTTGATTAATTGTTTGCTTTAGAATTTTTATTATCAATTTTCTCTTCTAAGTTTGAAGTTGTGTGAAGTATTCAGAAATATTAGAAACAAAGTATTATGTTATTAATTATTTCCTACTTAAACTATATACAACATACATAGGTAGGTTACCTTTTCTCGACACATGTAGTGTAACAACTCTTTCAATTACGAATCCCGAATTGACGTGTAATATATATTGAACATATTTATACACCAACATTTTGGCATTGTTGCCAGGGAGTTGTAAACGATAATAGGTAGAATTTTTAATTTTTGATTGGTTTGATGAGTTTGGATTGGATTTAAGGACAATATGAGGGAGGAGAGAAGATGGTAAGACGAGAGGTAAGAACCTACGCATCCACTTTGGTGGGGTTGCTCCAAAGTCAGGTTG
>ML780534.1:99524-110888 GCA_009831015.1 Picea engelmannii | reverse complement strand
CTCCAGACTTACTTGGGTAGCCTTTCTCAAAGAAAAAACTGAAGCATTTGAGAAGTTTAAGATATTTAAGGCTTTAACTGAGACCCAAATAGGGAAGAGGTTAAAGGCAGTAAGATCAGACCGGGGAGGAGATTTTATGTCAATAAACTTGAAGGAATTCTGTGATGAGCATGGGATCAAGAGAGAATACAAAATACCAAGAACTCCACAACAAAATGGAGTAGTTGAGAGGAAAAATAGAATAGTGCAGGAAATGGCTAGGTCAATGATGAATGAGAAGAACATTGGTCAAACCTACTGGGTAGAAGCAATACACACAGCAGTCCGTGTACTTAACAAAGCTCACCTCGGACCACAAAGTGACAAAACACCTTATGAATTATGGTTTGGAAGACCTGCATCAATCAAACACTTCAAAGTCTTTGGGATTAAATGCTACATAAAGAATAATGATGAAAACCTCGGCAAATATGATGACAGGGCAGATGAAGGTATTTTCTTAGGGTATGCTACAAATAGTAAAGGATACAGATGTTATAATAAGAGGCTGCATAAAATGGTTGATTGTATTGATGTAAAAATTGATGAAGGACTCCCAGCAAGAGAGGTGTATGGTAATGAGACTTCTACAGAAGACATAGCTAAAGCTGAAGATGAACAGGTCCAAGAATCAGAAAATGAAGACTCTGAATCAGATGAAGACTCAGACACTCAGACAGACTCAAATCAATAGTCAACTACAAATATCTCCTCCAGAATCATTCAAAAGAATCATCCTGCAAGTCAGATAATTGGAGAAAAAGACAAAGGGATACAAACCAGGAGAAAGCTAATCAAAACCACTGAACAATCTCATATAGCTCTCATATCCATGCTGGAACCCAAGAATTTTAATGAAGCCAGCACAGATGATCACTGGGTTAAAGAAATGAATGAATAACTTCATCAGATTGAGAAAAACAATACATGGGAGATGGTTCAAAGACCCGAAGGTAAAAACGTCATTGGCTCCAAATGGATCTTTAAGAATAAGTTGAATGAACAAGGGAAAGTTAGCAGGAACAAACCGAGGTTAGTCTGTAAAGCCTATGCTCAGATAGAAGGACTGGATTTTGATGAAACATTTGTGCCCATAGCAAGATTAGAAGCTATCATAATGTTTCTTTCCTATGCTTGTCATAAAAGGTTTAAAGTCTACCAAATGGATGTCAAGTCAGCCTTTCTCAATGGAGATTTAAGTGAAGAAGTCTATATGGAACAACCAGAGGGTTTCAACTTGTATGATAACCCTGACTTAGTATGCAAGTTGAAGAAAGATTTATATGGTTTAAAACAAGCCCCTCGAGCCTGGTATCACAGACTGGATATGTATCTCAAAGACAAAGGGTTCAAGAGAGGAACAACGGACAACACTCTGTATATTAAGACAGAGGATAATGACTTGCTCATCGTACTGGCCTATGTAAATGACATAATCTTTGGATGTAATAAGGATTTACTGGTACAATGATTTTCTTCTGCCATGGAGTCTGAATTTGAAATGTCTATGATAGGAGAACTATCATTTTTCCTTGGTCTGCAAATTACTCAGAGACCCGATGGGATCTTCATCTCTCAAGGAAAATATTTAAGAGAAATGTTGAAAAGGTTTCAAATGGAAGATTCTAAACCAGTGGGTACACCTATGGTAACTGGATGTAAATTAAGCAAGGATGATGATTCACCTGATGTTGATCAAAGATCATATCGATCAATGATAGGAAGCTTATTGTACATCACAACATCTCGCCCAGACATAATGCATGTTGTAGGAATGGTAGGAAGATATCAGGCTGCACCTAAACAGAGTCATTTGCAAGATGTCAAAAGGATATTCAGGTACTTAAAAGAAACAATGACTTATGGTCTGTGGTATCCCAAAAATCAAAGTCTTCAGTTGACTGCTTATTCAAATGCAGATTGGGCAAATTGTGTTGATGAGAGAAAAAGCACCAGTGGAGGAGCATTCTTCTTAGGTAACTCATTAGTAGCCTGCCTCAGTAAAAATCAAGGTTCCATTTCTTTATCAACCACAGAGGCAGAGTACATTGCTGCTGCTACCTGTTGCACACATGTATTATGTATGATTTAGACACTTGCAGACTTAGAGGTAAAATATACTGCACCGATCCCAATTCATTGTGATAACACAAATGCCATCAGTGTGTCTAAAAATCCTGTCCTCCACTCCAAGACAAAACATATTCCCATAAAATATCATTTTCTAAGAGAGAAGGTCACCAATCAGATTGTTCAAGTCCATTACATTCCCACTATAGAACAACTTGCAGACATCTTTACTAAGCCCCTAGCCAAGACACCGTTTGAATATCTTAGACATAAGTTGGGTGTCATTTTGTTTCACACCTAAAAAATCCATCTTGTTAGGGGGAGTTGTGTATTGTTTGAATATCTAATGCCTCCTAAAATTACTACAACAGCTCTGGGGGAGCATGTCCCTTCTTTGACATTGATGTCAAAGGGGGAGAAAAGAATTCGGGTGCCTTAGTTGCCATCAATGCTAAAGGGGGAGATTGTTGGAAAATTCTTAACATGTAGCATATGCTTGTCATTGATGGCAAGTACAATAGTGAAGATGGCAGGATCAGAGTGTGCATCGATAGACAAATAGGAACAACATAGGTTCAGAAGGAATTAGTGCAGAGTCGAAATTCTTCCTAGTAAGAAGGATGTGTAAGCTTGGAGGAGAAGCGTCGCTGATCGTTCGATCCCATCCAAAATTCCCGACAGCATGAGGATTGTCAGATCTGAATAAAGACAAGAAGTGCACGCGCTGAAGAGGAGGATAGATCTCAGGCATTATATTTGAGCATAGAATCTGACCACCATTGGATCGAGGAAAACCTGCACGGTGTTTAAAGTGCAAGGAGAAAAGGGGTTCACAAAATCCTGAAAGCAGGAGGACCGTCCATCTCAAGGGGTTATGTGAACCGTTGATCTGACTCCCTATCGGGGTTTCGACGATCATGAGTTGAAGAGGTCAAAGAAAAATAACCACAGGACTCGCGAAATCGTGATATGCGATACCCCGATATTATCTCAACCGTTGGACCAAGGACAAATATGGACCGTTGATTCCAGTCCTTGTCGGAGTTTCGGGGATCGAGAGTTGGACATGTTAAAAATTATTGACATAAGAAACCCTGAAATTGCGATGTGTGAAATCTTGACTGAATCTGAACCGTCAGATCAAGATATGAGCTAGACCGTCGACCCGACTCACGTCAGCAAACCACGTCAGCTAGGAACACGTGGCACAACCAGGTAATGACAAGTGTTAGGCTGATTCAACACTTTAGGCACATGTAAGTCACGAATCAGAGTGACACATGGCAGTATTCAACACGTGTGACATCATCAGATGTACACCACTTCGGATTTTCAGGGATCGCAACATGGAGAGACAAGTAAACAGTGCAACAGAAATGCCGAAATCGTGATATGCGATATCGCGACATATTTGCAACCGTCAGATCAAGAAGTGATCTGGACCGTTGATCTGACTTCCTCACGGGGTTTCGTGGATCAGGATTTGGAAGTGACAAGAACATTCACCACAGGAATGTCGATTTCGTGATATGTGAAATTGCGATGCAATCGCAGCCATAGAATCAAGCTCAGATCTCGACCGTTGATCTAACTCCATATCAGAGTTTCAGGGATCGCAACTTGGAGATGTCAAAGAAACAATGCAACAAGAATGTCGATTTTGCGATATGTGAAATTGCGATGCAATCGCAGCTGTAGAATCAAGCTCTGATCAGGACCGTTGATCCCACGCCATTACGAGGTATCGGGGATCGCGACATGGAAAGTTGAGATGCCACATCTCCAAATCCACGAAACGTGAATTCGCAAAAAACGTTTTTGCATAGGCAGTTGGTTATGACCATAGTCACATTGGGGAAGGAGCTAGTGTAGCAAGATTAATAAAGTTCATCCAACGGGGCAAAAAAACCTGAAGGAGATCGGAGGGCTACTGTAGCATGACATAGTATAATTTCCAAAAACCACTGATGGTTCCAGCCAGAGGACTTGAAGACACATGGGATGATTGACAGAGAAGGTGAAGAGTCGCTGGGAAACTTCAAGAGGAATGAAGATGTTCGTGAAGGTGATGGATAGCTGGATGGGCATTGAGGCCTGTAACTGAAACAGAGAAGGTGAGCTCGACTGTCACATAGAAGATGAAGAGTCTCAACTGCTAGAGAGGCTGACGAATCTTAGCATAACACCTAGTGATGTTGAATGCGTGGGAAAACAGCCAGAGAAGCTGAAGAGTCACGATAATGATCACGCAGAACACTTGAGATGTGGAGGAGATTAGCACGGGATGAGCATGCAGAGGAATGGCGAATATTGCATGCACAAGATGCACAGAAGCTACATATATATGGTACAGAGAAGAGAAGAGGTTGTTGTTGGTGTTGGAGGTTGCTGTGATTGTTGATGGTGAAGGTGATTCATGTGTGAAGAAGGAGGAGAGTGCAGCAGTTGAAGAGCACAGAAGAGGAACTGTACAGTGAATGGACATGGTGCACAGAGCATAAAAAGTGGAAGAACAAACAGGGAAAGTGATGTTTGCAGAAAGGCAATGAGGCAGACAAAGCAACAAAATACAACAGAACAGTGATGAGTCGGGTAAGCCATTGTTGAACATCATATCACTGTAATAAGTTTCAGTAGAAAATATTTATATTTTAGGGTGGTTGGGAAGAGCTAGGGAGGACTTGTGTCCTCAAAGGTTCAAGTGGGTGCTTGAACACAGGTAGTTGGTGCTTCCTTCTAGTTGGTGCTAGAAAAACCAGGGAGTTGGTGCTTCCTTCTAGTTGGTGCTACAGAAACCAGGGAGTTGGTGCTTCCCTCTAGTGGGCACTAGAGAAAATAGAGAGTTGGTGCTCTTAGCAAGTTGCAGCTTGCAAAACTGAGGTTGTAGCCTCATTATGAGTTGGTGCTCATATGTATGATACTTTAAAGAATGTAACGATTACTTATCATATAAAGAAAAAGAGGTTTTTACCCTGCATGGGTTTCCTCGGGAAATATCTATCTATGTGTTTCTCATTTATGTGAATGATGCTGAAAGTGCCATTGTTTATTTCCCTGGATTATTGTGATCATCATCCAGTGTCTCTACAAATAGTTTAAAAGAACCATAATTGTTTAAGCACGGTAACAACTGATTCACCCCCCCTCTCAGTTTTCTAACATGGTTAATCAATTAAATTAAGAAAGAAACACCCCTGTACAACAAGAAACTCCTCCTCCCAATTCTCTTGCAGTAGAAACACCTCAGAAAACAAACACTCCTACAACAAGGATACTTGTGAAGAAATCTGAGGAACCGCTAGGACATAATCTAGAAACTGAACTTAGAAATATATGTGTGAAAATTCCCCTACTACAGGCCATCAAGGATATACCTATTTATGCTAAAATTGTAAGGGATATATGCATTAAAAATATAGGGAGGAAGAGGATGGAGCCTTCTGTCATATAGGTGGTTGGACAATTGTCATAGTTTATAACATAAATGCCATCCAAGTATAGTGATCTAGGGAACCTAGTGGTAACCATAGAAATTAACAATGTTTCTTTACCAAAAACATTGATTGATCTAGGGGATAAAATAAATTTATGTCAGAAAACACTATGAAAACACTACAACTAGATCACCTAAAACCAACACAAGATTTGTTGGAGCTTCCAGATAGATCAGTCATCACCCCAGCAGGAAGTTTAGATAATATAAAAGTTACCTTGGTTTCTTGGGGATACCCTGTGGATTTCTTATTGATTCATCCCAAATCCTCCAAACCAGGACATCCAGTAGTACTCGCTCGACCTTGGTTGGACACTGTTGATGCATTTATTAGTTGTGGATCTGGAGAGATGACAATTTCCCATGGCACTCAAAGTCAAAAACTTATCCTTTTTTCCCTTGCCCAACCAACCACTAAAGTTCCTCTCTGGTTGGAGAATCCCTATGGGGAGGAGGACTGTACTCAACCCTTCTTGACACTTGAACAAGTAAAAGGATTTCAAGAGAAAATTGAAGAACAAATTTTAAGTCTATTCTTGGATTATTAGGCATGCATTGAATATCCTCGATCTTTTCCTAAATATACACATATCTTTAACTCTTAATTCTAATAGATTTGGAACCCGTCCATCTCTACAGTAGCCATCGTTTCACAAATAGATGAAGGGAGAGAATCAACTATTCAAGCTGTTGAAATTAGTCTTGGGAAATCTTTGTATATCAATTCTAGCTTAGAAACAGATCAACAACATAAGTTGATACATATGATTAAAGGAAAATATGGTACTTTTTCATGGGATTACTCCGACATGAAAGGGATCCACCCAAACACCTGTATGAATCATATTTACACTAACGATCAAATCAGACATGTTAGGAAACCCTAAAGAAGAATGAATCCATCATTGAAAGGCATAATGAAAGAAGAAATCTAGAAACTCCTGTAAGCCAATTTCATTTACCCTATATCAGATAGAAAGTGGGTCTTCCCATTAGTTATTGTACCTTAAAAAAATGGGAAATGGAGGATTTGTGTGGAATTTTGAGAATTAAACAAAGATACCTATAGAGATTAATTTCCCTTGACTTTCATAGACCAAGTCTTGGACACTCTGTCTGGGAAGAGGTATTTTTCTTTCTTGGAGGGGTTTAGTGGTTACAATCAAATCCAAATTTCACCAGAAGACCGGGATAAAACTACATTTACCTGCCCCTGGGGGAACTATGCCTATAGGGTTCTTCCTTTTGGTTTTTGTAATTCCCCTGCTACCTTTCAAAGGGTTGTCTTGGCCATTTTATCTGATTTGACCCATGACTGTGTGGAAGTCTACATGGATGACTTCACAGTGTACAGGGATGATTTCCAATAGGCATTAGAAAATTTGGAGAAAGTATTGGTTAGGTGTAAAGAAACCAACCTTTCACTCAGTCATGAAAAGTATAGAATACTGCTAACTAAAGGAATTGTTCTAGGTCACCACATCTCTGGTATAGGAATAAGAGTAGACCCTGCCAAGATTGACATTATTTCCCAAATTAATATCCCTAGCTCACAGAAGGAAGTTAGAAGTTTCTTAGGGAATTCTAGTTACTATAGGAGGTTTATTCAAAATTTTACAAACATAGCTACCCCCTATTCAAAGTTTTGACAAAAGATGTTGAATTTTGTTGGAATGAATAATGCCAAATCTCCTTTGAAATATTGAAAACAAAGTTGTCAAGTGCCCTTGTTTTGAGAGGAACAAATTGGTCTATTCCTTTTCATATTTGCACAGATGCCTCAGATACCATTTTGGGGGTTGTCTTAGGACAAAGGGAAGGCCATATTCCTTATGTTATATACTTTGTCAGCAATAATCTCTCACCTGCTGAAGTAAATTACACTGTCACGGAAAAAGAATTTTTGTCAGTAGTACATGCCATCAACAAGTTTAGACACTACATAATAGGGTATGAAGTCTTTGTACATATTGACCATTCAACCATCAGATTTTTAATGAACAAACCTGTTAAAAATGCTAGAGTGACTAGATGGTTGTTATTACTACAAGAATTCAATATCATGGTCATTGATAGGCCTGGAAGAGATAATTTAGTTGTTGATTTATTGTCTAGACTTACTCATACAGGTGACAATACTCCAGTAGATGATGATTTTTCGTATGAGAATCTATTTGCTATTTCTACTTACACCCCTTGGTATGCATATGTAGCCAATTATATTGTAACAAGAAAGCTACCTCAAAATATGTCCTCTCGAGAGAAACAAAGAATTGTCCAGCTGAGTACCAATTACATGTGGCATGATGATTTCTTATACTGAATTGGACCTGACTTGGTGATCCGAAGGTGTGCTCGGGAGGATGAAATGAAGGATATTTTCAGAGCCTGTCATGATGACCTATGTGGAGGCCATTTTGCTGACAAAAGGAAAACATACAAGATTCTACAGTCCGACTATTATTTTCCAACCATTTTTAAATATGCAAAGAAATATGTGGCCAGATGTGACAATTGTGAATGAATGGGAAAACCTATTGCGATCAATGAAATGCCTCTCCAAGTTCAAGTAGTGATCGAACCCTTTGAAAAATGTTCTTTGGATTTCATAGGACCTATTAACCCCATGTCTCGCATGAATAAGTACATCTTAGTCTGCACATATTATGTAACCAAGTGGGTGGAAGCTAAGGCTTTGTATTCAACTAATGAATAATCTATTGTAGACTTTCTCTTTGAAGAGATATTTACTCATTTTTGTGTACCTCAGGAAATAATCACTAACTAAGGAACACAATTCACCTCAATTTTGGTCAAGGTTCTTACTGAACAGTACAGGATCAAACACATAAAATCTTCATCTTATCACCCCCAAGAAAATGACCAAGTGGAATCAACCAATAAAGTGATAGAGGCTATCCTCACCAAGACTGTTCAGTTGCATCACAAAGATTGGGCTGATCGGTTACCTAAGGACTTATGGTCCTATATGATATCTTGGATAAATACAACAGGTCATACACCTTATGAGTTGGTGTATGGGAAGCAGGTACTACTTCCCATAGAATTTCAAGTAAAAATCTTCAGAACTGCCATACAATTAGGGATGGATATTAGTGAAGCTAAAAAACAAAGGTTGTTACAATTAAATGAGCTTGATGAGATAAGGCAAGATACTCTACAAAGAACCACCCTTATACAAGAGCAAAGGACCAAATGGCATGACAAGTACATAAAAAATAAGTCCTTTCAGTGAGGTGATTGGGCCCTCCTATATGATAGTAGGTTGGGACCCTATGAGGTTGATACAATTTATGACAATGGTTGAGTAAGGATAAATACCATTGATGAGAATCAGAATCCCTTTGTCGTAAATGGGCATCGACTGATGGTTTATCATAAGCCTCTATCAAAAGAGGATTTTGTCAAAAATGTTCTTCAGAGTTTCGAAATGCAACTGGTAAGAAAGAGGGTTTGCCCTCCTGCTGACCCACCACAGTAAGTTTAATTGCATGAATTAATTTAACTATGTACATAGGTGTGTCATTACATAGAAATTTTATTTTATTTTTCTAATATAAATAACAAAAGAAAAAAGTTGGTTGTGTTCTCATGTAGATAAATGAATAAGGAGGACATTTACCAGATGAAGTCTTCTTTAATTTTAATAGACTCTTTAAAATTGAAAACACCGGCGAGAAGGAACTGGACCGGGATCGAGAAAAATACATGGGATAGTATACATAGTTTTCTTCAAGTTTTTCAAACTCTTTAAATTTGAAAACATCGGGGAGCAGGAACTGGCCCGGTCTCGAGAAAAATCCATGGGACTGTAGATAGAGTTTTTTTTTTTTTTTTCAGACTCTTTAAAATTGAAAACATCGGCGTGCATTAACTAATTTGGGCTCGATAAAAATCCATAGAAAAGTAGTAGTTATGATTATTATTATTTTTGTAATAAAAAGGAAGTGCCAACAAGAGCAGTGATCAACCTGGTTCCAAAAGAGGAGGGTTCTAAAATCTCAATAACTGGTCATCCAATTATAGAATACCCTCTTTCCACAGAACTTGGAGTCTAGTCACCAAATTCTTTTTTCATTATTCCAATGGAAACTCATAATTCCTAAGTGTTGGTATTTGTTCCATCTACATGGTTTTTCAGTTGAATCAGATCACAGAACACCAACTACTTCTACAAGGCACTACCACTAGGTACTGTGTCAAAATATCCTCAAGTACCAGAATACAATGATCGCCTATATGTTCATCTGGTACTAATGGTCATTTATGCACTATTCCATTACTAAACCATCTTTTTGTTCTCATTCGGTACTGGACCACATCCGGTACTGAAGAAGGAACCTTGCGCTATTCCGGTACTGAACCAACTTGCTGTGATCATCCGATACCAATGGTAATTCTTGCCCTCATCCAGTACTAGACCACATCTGGTATTGAACAACGTCTCCACATTCATCCTATAATAAAGAAGGAACCATGCATTGATCCAATACTCCGGTGATCCGGTACTGGTAATAAGGTGATTGGTATGTCTAACATATTTCCAAGTTGCTACTCTATTTTAGTACTAGGACATAAAGATTCAACATTTTTTTCATTTTATTAAAGAAATTAGACTGAATATGCATTAAACATATGGTTACCCTCGAATCATGACACACTCCCTACCATGAACTTCTCTAAAATCCCCGTCTACTTTTCCGTATGAAGAAAATGTCCCTATTTCTTGAAATGTTGAGAGTATGAGGTCATTATGTCTCTCAGAGGATCAAAATTCATGCCTTTCTGTCTATCTGTTAAAGAAACCTCACAATCGCATGATTCACTATCATGCCATATGAATGACTCGGGCCACATATTTATGCATATCAAACAATGATCCCTATGACGTTAGCTAATTTCACACTCACGAGTCTCGATCATAACGATGACATCCCTTGTCATCATTATCTAACACTCCCATGAATATGGTCTGAGGACAACTCTCCTACAAGTATGTATGTCATTAATGGATTCAACCTTCCTTACTGTGTCATCATTACCGTCGATGATCTAAAATTGAAGAAGACTTGAAACTTGAGTAAAAATTGCAAGTGAAATTGTTATGTGTTTTTAAAGCAACCGGATCAATTTGCAACACATATTAAAGGATTACTTATGTAAAGATACACATAGACAGCACATAAAATCATTGAACATCAGACATAAACACAGCAACTTGATAAAGGAGTTCACCCCACTCCGGGCTACATCTCCTGGTCCAGCTTCCAATGGATCATTATTATTAAATTGCTCAAAGTTCTCAAAAACATGTCTTACAGTGCTCAAAATGATAAACTGACTGCTTCAATGGCTCCGCAATGTCCCAAAACCCCTGTCTGGGCTCTTTCGGCACCTGAAACGGTCAAAAAATGAAGAAGATAGCCTCCTTGAAGTCTCCCCTTCTTCTTTGCTGTCTCTGGTTCTACAATCTGCACCCTTGTTCTCCAAACCTGGCACACACGCTCATTTAAGCGGAAAAACCAAGACCCGTACACAACCGTGCACTGGTACAAACCATAGAACGGTTAGGGCGCCTCCAGCCCTTAAGCGCCTCGACACTTGGTCATATTACCCACGCGACCACAGGCTGGGCATAAAAGTCGTTTGACCGTTTTAAAACTTCCACAACCGTGCATTTCCCGCTCACGGTTAAACCATTGGTTATGTAATACAAAACCCACGGAAATATATAACCCGCG
>ML780534.1:37255-95206 GCA_009831015.1 Picea engelmannii | reverse complement strand
AGAAGATAGCCTCCTTGAAGTCTCCCCTTCTTCTTTGTTGTCTCTGGTTCTACAATCTGCACCCTTGTTCTCCAAACCTGGCACACACGCTCATTTAAGCGGAAAAACCAAGACCCGTACGCAACCGCGCACCGGTACAAACCATAGAACGATTAGGGCGCCTCCAGCCCTTAACCGCCTCGACACTTGGTCATATTACCCACGCGACCACAGGCTGGGCATAAAAGTCGTTTGACCATTTTAAAACTTCCACAACTGTGCATTTCCCGCTCACGGTTAAACCATTGGTTATGTAATACAAAACCCACGAAAATATATAACCCGCGCGCAATATGTATTATGGGTCGCGGGTTCAAAACCACGCGCCAACACATACCATATATACAAATATATTGCAATGTTTAATACAAAATATAATATATGAATCGCGCACCAAACATTTGGTTTAAACAATACGTGGGTCATATGTGTTGTAATGAAACCAAGGGTCGGGGCTTAAGCCCCGGCCTACGCCCTTTTCCCACATAACACATTTACAAACATAAATATAAATGCGTTGAGCTATATAACAAGGAACAAAGGCAGGAGTATTGGCTAGCGCAAGGTTATGAAAACTTTGGTGCGTGGGAAGGTCCGGGGGTCGAACCCCGCGGCCTCCAAACCCTTTTATAAAAATACAAACATATAGGCCAACCACACAGTGACACATGTCATCATCCAATTGGTCAATGAAAACCCAACCAAATTGCGCCACATCAACAATATGCCACATCACCATGACAGTACGGCCCTCCACGTGGCCGTACGGACTGTACGGACAGGTACAGTCAACACCCCAATTTTTTACCTGTTTGACTTGGCGGTCAAATCGCGATATCTCCTCCATACGGACTCCATTTGCGAAAATAAATATACCGCCGGAATCAGGAAAATGAGACGGACGCAATGGTACTGTTTTCATCTCAATCCGAGCACTTTGAAAATTGAGCAAATTTTGATCCCCTGATCAGTCGATGTGACCGTTGTAAACTGAATCTCCATTTATAAACACTCCTATAGATGGCTCTACCATCCAAATGAGCAGTATTTACCATTTTACTGTCACACCACCTACAGTCACACTGTGATCCCATTCCTTCTTATATTTTTCATATTTATCCCTTTTCGGTTCTCCATCACGGTCTGCGCCGATCCGGTACTAAACCCTCGATCCTATATCAATGCCTTATACACCATAAAGAATCAGTTTAAGCTAGCATGGGGGTCAACGGGCATGAGCCCATATTTCAATTAGGGAAACTGCATAATATCAAGCTTGCAGGGAAAAATATGTACAGGCTGGTTGGGTGCCATTTTTGGAAAAGTTTAAAGGCCATCATGAAGGAGTCTCTCTTGCTTTTGCGCAGACATATGATGGCTAAAGTGTGCAATTTGGATATATGAAGTTGATAATTACGGAGACCACCATAACAGAAGCTATAGGTTTCCCTGTGGCTGGAGAAATATACTTCAAGAGGGTGATTGTTGACAAGAAGCTTTGTCAAAAATTTCTCAAGACAGAACATCAAGACCCCAATTGGAATAAGGGCATTCCTCGAAGCTACATCAAAGAGGAATATTGGATGATTCTCATGAGTTTGCATAGATTTCTCACCTGCGAAGGGAGGTATGAAGTAACGTTCATTTATCATTTGAAACTTTTATCACATTTTGAAGGAGGGCCACAAGTTGATTTTCCTCACTTCCTATGGATGAGTTTAAATAAGATGGTGAGAGGAGTGAAATCAGCTTCCAAGAAACCTAAAACTAGCCTTCATCACCTTGTATTAATAAAACTTTTGGTTGTCCATGCCTTGAGGACATAAGGTGGTAGTTGGAAGCAACTAATCCAACATAATTTTTCTCAGGAAGGAATGTCCAAATCTGTAGAGGCATAGGAAGAAGGAATACAGAGTGAGGGGTCAATAAAAAAGGAAAATAAATATAGAAGGAAGGCATCAAGGGGTAAAGAAGGAACTGCTACACCCAGCTCATCCCAGCCTATTGAGATATTATAGACATAAAATTCTCTTGTATGGGAACCTACTACATCTAGAAAGAAGGAAGTTACTGTTACACCCAACTCATCCCAGCCTATTGAGGGATTAGAGAGAGGAGATTCTATTGTAGGGAATCCTACTACATCCAAAAGGAAGAAATCCACACAATCTCAGAAAATAAGTCCTATCTTGATTCAAAAAGATAAAAGACAGAAGACAAACTCTGATATAGAGGAATGATCAGACAATGCTCCTGAAGCAACCATTGGTTGATCACTAGAACCAGGTATCCAAGTGGAGAATACCCATGAACTCAACATGCAGAGAAAGAAAAAGGTTCAAGAAGAGAGTGTTCTAGTAGAACGAATCCTATAAGGGACCACCACATTTGAGAAGGAGAATCCTTCCGAGTCTAAAGTACCTAGCTCAGTCCTAAGTCCTAAAGACCAACTGTCACAAAGTAATAAATGAAAGAAGAAGAAGGCATATCAACAAGATATTTCACATGATATCCCTGAGGCAACTAATGAACCCCCTGCAGAATCAGTTAAGGAATTGGAAAATACCCCCGAGGTAGTTATAGTGTCTCCCCCAAAACCGATTAATGAGTTAGAAGAAACTCCTAAGATGACAAGTGGAAAAAAAGGAAATCTCAAAAGGGGGAGGACACGAAAGAAACAAATTTCAGAATCTACACCTCAATCTTCCAGGATAGAAATAAAGATTGATCAACAAAGGCAAACTCTAGAACCCACACCTTAGACCTTCAAGATTAAAATAAAATCGACACAGGAGAAAAAAGTGCCCAGGCCTACAAATGTTATTAATATGAATAAGAGGAAATTGTTTGAGGATAATTCTATGCCTATCAACAAATATGAATAAGTCTCGCCTCCCATATGAAGGACCACCAGAAACATGGCCAAGTAGATAATAGTTTCATATATGCCTTCTCTTCAAGGAGAACCCATTGATATCCCAAATTCTGCAAAAAAAGGAAGTGGCTATGGAGCTATGATTAGTGAGACAAAAGGGTTGGTGATAGAAACTTTGAGGGTTCTGAGAAAGGAAAAGGAAGCCTGAGAGGAGGTGACTAAGAAAGAAACCACATCTAGTCTAGACAAATCTCTGAGAAAACAATAATTGATAGTAAAGATTGGGAAGCTGAAACAAGAAGTTGCAGAGTACTAGGTATTGGATAGACACATTAAGGCATGGAATGCACAATTAAAAGAAAAGAATGAAGAGGTCTTTGCTAAAATCAACAAATTCTTACGATTGATCCAATACACCAGAGTAATTAAGAAGGAAATGAGAAGTGAAGCTTCTGGTTTTAACATCCTACGGCCAGAGAAATGACATAGAATGGTTCAATTTTGCAGAAATTTTTTGAGTATTAGGTTTGATGTTGTTGCATGAGGACATGCAATGAATTCAACATGGGGATAATTTTGAGTCTCCATTTTGACACTTCTAATGCCCTATATTAACCTGTATCTGAGCCTATTCTGCCCATGTTATAAGTATATACTTGACTGTTTCCTCCATAAACACACCTGATGACCTTGTTCTTGTACATAGAGAGGTAACTTATGATTAAGGCATGATTTGTTTAATTTTATTGAGTTAATTCGATCAAATGATTGATTTTGTATGATCCTAATCATTTTACTCCTAAGTAGTTTTGATCGGGTACTACAAGCTACAACGTAATCTGGTACCAAGTATATTCTGATACCTCAACATTCTGGTACTGCAAGCTACAACGTAATCCAGTACCAAGCCATTCTGATATGACGTTTTCCTCCAATTCTGGTACCAAGTCATGTGCCAATCCGGTACTGCCCGTGCACCTAATCCAGTACTCAGATTCACAATTGTGGGTATTCTGGTACCAAACCCCTGTTTCTAGAATTCACCTGTTGAATGAGTAT
The DNA here is from genome assembly GCA_009831015.1 of Picea engelmannii. Taxonomy (NCBI): domain Eukaryota; kingdom Viridiplantae; phylum Streptophyta; class Pinopsida; order Pinales; family Pinaceae; genus Picea; species Picea engelmannii. Next base: position 91,233 of record ML780534.1, on the reverse strand, counting down.
GTTGATGGAGATTTCGATAATTCAGTTGGATTGAAGCCTCTAAATCATTTTTCAAGATCACAATCGACTTCATCACTCATGCACTTTGTGTCATGAGGATGAAGTCCATCCCTCAAGATTTGATACAAATACCAATTGTAATATTTTAATAATTGTTTGATACTTATCCGTAGATCTTGATAGCATCAACTCACCTTCTTTATAAGGGATGTTCTATAGGAGATAGGATATAAGGGATAAATTTAATGAAGCAAGTCATAAAAACCAGATGATACATATTGTTTTTATGTATGAGATGATGAACTATTGATTCAATTTACCAGTTCAAGAAATAAAAATGATATGTTGTGCAAATTCCTTAATATGATTAGAACGTTTTAGTCTATTATATTTTTAGAGGTACCTTGTTGGTTTGGCAAGGGCTCAACGCCCCAACCAAGGCAAACCTCCCTGTATATGCTTTGTCTGAGTGTGTGAGTATTTAACAGTGGTGTGTTGTTAATGATTTCAAATCCATTTTAAAAGTTCAGCATAAAATAATTTGTTTCTAAATTGGTGTGAGTAATCAGATGCTAGACCAAATAGATAGTTTCTTTTTCTAATACTGCAGGTTGGCATTTAATTGTTTGATGTGTGATATTGTTAATAAAATGTTATTTTGAGTTTGTGATTGTAGTTTTATCAGTAGGGACATGAACCATAGGACTTTATCTCTCATTTTCATGTTCCATAATGAAGTCTCTCAGTCATGCTGACCGTTCCTTGTACTAAAGAAGTTTTTCTTGAATAGAACAAAGTTAGAGTTGATTTTTCTTTCAAGAGTGATTGGAGTTGATTGTTAATCATTTTTTTTTATTGCTACAGGAAACAAGCTCTTAAGTTCATCTCTCTAATTCATAAGCCTGGAATGAACAGACTTGTCACCTAAGAAAGAACCTTTCGATTAACTGTTTGCTTGAGAAGTTTTATTATTAGTTTTCTCTTCTAAGTTTGAAGTTGTGTGAAGTATTCAGAAATATTAGAAACATAATATTATGTTATTATTTATTTCCTACTTAATCTATATACAACATACATAGGTAGGTTACCTGTTCTCGACACATATAATGTAACAACTCTTTCGATTACGAATCCCGGATTGACATATAAATGAGTGTAATATATATTGAACATATTTATACACCAACAATTGTGTTTGTACTATCCTTATTAACACTGGAAAGTTTTAGGCTCAGGGTTCGTCCATAGCTATCCAACAAAATCCCCAAAGCATCGACATGTCATTCCTCAGCCAAGGATGAAAAAGGTCTCACCTGAGATGAAAAAAGGATCACAGATTCCATAAGGTCTTGTGACAAGGATGAAGGATAAACATACATAAAGTCATTAGGATTGGAATCCATGTAGCTCATGTCTGATAAACTATTAGGACTAATAGTTAAAAAACACACAGAAAAACATAATCAACTCATACATAATAGACATAGAATGGATCAAAACTACCATCTCTTTATTACTGGAATCATTTCATCATGTCAAAGATATACAATGTGTAGGATAGATACATATGTCAAAGATATAACTTCATATATTTGCTATATAAAATCTCAGAATTACAACATATTGCACCATGCGCACTTGCTCAAAACTCAGACATATAATAGACACAAAATTGTATTCAAATAATTACAACATTATAGCGGGCTCAAAGTGAGCTTAATACTAGAGATTCAATAAACTCCCTAAAATGACTAGCTCTATTTATTATGTTAGAGATTCCTTTTATAGGTTTCTCTGTTGTGGAACATTATCTGTTCATTCTATGCTCCCCTCGTTGGTTTCAAAAACCTGCCTCACATGATTTTGGTTCCTTCCAACGCTCCACATAGACTTCTTGTATCAAGGTAAATAAAATTTTCCTGGACAAATCGTCATTTGGCCTTCGCATGTATTTGTATGATATTGGAAGTAATCATTCATGGATATTTCCCAATGATTCCTTTATTTATTCAGATGAGAATCTTCTTATTTTTTGGTGCAAATGAAAAAAATCATACTAGTGCGTACTTAGTAGTCTTTAAGCGTGGAATGCAACTGGAAAAACTTGGTCCAGCGCACACTTTATGTCATTCTTCACACATTTCCTTAGGCACACACAAAACTGTTGAATGATTGTGCACAAATTCATTTGTACGTGTGCGCAAAATTGAAGCCAAACCTTTGGGTGCCAATAGGCCCCCATAACTATTATCTATATTTTCCTCAAGCCAACTGCTAAATTTATCAAGGTAGAAAGTTCGAGTAAGATATGCTCATATTTATTTTAAGCAAGTTGTGATTGCAACCAGTTGCTTGGCCTAGAACCTTATTTGTTGTCTGTGGAGGCAAATGAGGAGTTTTTAAAATTCCCCATCCCCCCCAACTGCATAAGAGAAATGAGAGTTCCTTAAGAGACAAAATCATTCTCTTCTTGCTTGTTTGTTCTATTTGGACCAAGCCAAGAAGAGGGACTTGGTCATTCTTCTTCTGGATGATTGAGGGTCCCTGATGAGATGTGAGAAGGGGGTTGTAGCAATGAGGTTGGATGGATGGAATTCATCCAACCTTCCTCCTACTGAGGGATGGCTATGACGATGGCTAGGAGCAGGTTTTCTAGTGAGTCATTGAATGAGGCACCTTCCTATCAACAAAGTGGATGATGCATTATGGATGTTTATGTGAGTATGAGACAAGGTTCAGGGAAGTGTGGTGGAAAAATATGAGACTAGGTAGGAAGGAATACAAAGGGAACATGGTCAAGAAGTTGGTAATATCCTTATATTAAGCATAAAAACTAAATAACCAATATTAAAACTTCTTAGGAGAACTGGAAATAACAATGTATGGACGTTATTCTAGGTTGCGCTATGATAGGGCAGTGGGGAAACCTAGAGAAAAGTGAGGGACGAGGAAAACTACTCCAGAAAGAGCAACGGAGGGATGATATATATAGAGAAAATAAGGTGGGTAATAGAGAAAAGGAAAGGAAGAATGTTTAAAGGGGGGGGGTAGCTTGGAGAACAAGAAGAAAGTGGCGACGAATTTTTTCTCCTCAGGATATTGATAGACATGATCCACTGTATTGAAGATGCTTCTCAGGGAGAGGGGTGGAAGAGTGGATTTCATACTTGTGGCATGGGTGAATTGTCAAACCAGACATGTACCCTTTCTATATATCAGAGCAGCAGTTGGAATTGGAAATATGGAAACCTGCTCAAACTGTTACTCACACTTGTCCATCTACTTGAGTGATGTGAAGGATTTATTTTTCAAAAAGGGTAATTTATGCCAACTATGATACCTATTGTATACCCTATACTAAAACTATTCTACCTCTTTTCGAAACTTTAAATTGGAAAATTAAATAGAGGCGGTCCCCTATGGGCCATAGTAAACCTTCAACCTGCTTTGATTAATGAGTCCCTTGAGTGGCTAACCTTGTAGGGTTTACAGTTTGGATATGACTTCTTCATTGATGTAAAATAGCCAGAAAAGACCCAACTATCGCATGTGAATATTTCCTGAATGGTGTAAATATTTGTGGTCATATAATAATACTAAACATCCAAGCTGGAGAATTTTATGGCGAATTTTCTGATCGTGCCATGACTTCTGTCGTTATTACTCAACCACTTGACTAAAACCCTCCATCATACATTATTCTTCGAGTTCCATTAGTTATTCAAACTGAAGTTGAAGGGACTGATCGTCGATCATTCGGGTGTGGAGGGTGACATTAGAGAACTGGAACAACAAATTCTAGCCCCATCACTACTTCTTTTCCATAGACTTGTCAAAGTGGTGTGTGCTTCTTCATCCTTTTTCATGTGGTTCCATAAGGCTACAGGAATGCACTAGTCCCAGTCATCATGCTACAGATTGCAAAATTTTATTAGAGCATGTTCTAAAATTTTGTTGAAGGCTTCAACTGTGTCGTTTGCTTGAGGGTGATAAGGGGCACTCTTCTAATGATGGATCACGAATTCCTAGGTAAGTTGTTGAATGGTTTCATTCAAAAAATGTGACCCCTGGTCACTAATTAGCACCTTTAGACATCTAAATTTGGTAATGATATTCTAAAATATAAAGTGCACTATTTTTTTTTTGTACAATGTTTGGTTGGCGTTGCCTCAGCCGACCTAGTGTGGTATTCAATTTTTGTAATCATGTAGTGCACCCCCGTGCGAATTGCAGGAGGATTGATAGGCCTAATAAGTTCTATTTCTCATTTTTCGAAGGCATCGAGTACAGTCACAGTGAAAATCATGAAGGATCATCGCTCCACCTCAGGAGTGAGCCAACAATCTAGCACTTCAAAGTGAAATCAAGGAGGGGAAAGGCACCAACCCTCTCATTTTTCCCTCATTTTTTAAAGTTCAAATGTAAAATTAACTGCAATTAAATTTTGTAAGGCTAGAAGAGATGAGATGATGCCTTTGTACAGGTTGTAGATGTAATTGAATTTAATAGGCTTGAGTTGTACAGATCATAAGCCTTGCCTCAGATTTGAGAAATTAAATGTTCATTCATTGTAATCTGCCTCAGTAAATAGGCATTGTAAATGGTGATTAGACATCACTAGAGTAGTTGGAGGAAAAGGCTCAACGAGTCTCCTCTTGTATAATTCTTTGTAAAATGTGACCAGTGGAGGCTGTTGAAGGTCGATTGTATATCATCGTAATCTAAGGAGAGTTGAGAGCCAAGACTCATTTGTAGTCTGAGCCTGCACACATTGTAATGGACATTCTGATATTAATACAAAAGAAAAAAATTCCCTGTTTATTAATTCTAGTGTTGTGAATATTTGTATTTGATGAATGTTATCTGTGTGTTTACATGAATGTATGTTGTAGATGTATGTGATAGGTTTCCATATGCAGGGATAGACATGATTCTATGTCTGTGAGTTTGTTGGATTGTTTATGTGTTCTTGAGGCTAAATGCAAGGAGTGCATGGCAGAGTATTGGAAAATCTATGAGCCAATGCAAGGAGTGTGTTTCTGAACTCTTTCAAGTCAAATAATAACATGCCAGGAGTGCACACCAGAGAAATCACAACTCAAAGAGGAGCCTCAAGGTTATTGAACACCTTGGAGGGGAGACTGTGTAGAGGAGGCACAAAGAGATAGGGTTACTGAATACCCTAGAGGAAAGTTTGCGCAGGAGTAAGCGTAGAACATATTTATTGAGGACTTTATAGAGCTCTTCCAGGAGGGCATCAAGCAGGTGCAAGTGTGCACAGTTGAAATCTATTTTGAGTTCNGAGAGAGAGAGAGAGAGAGAAGTGCCAAGGAAAAGAAACTCATAGAGTTACTGGACACTTTGTAATTCCAACAAGGAGTGCTTGAGCAGAAGTTGATAGGAGGGAACATATATCCCTTCAAGGAATAAAATGGATAGAGACCTTTGAGGTCCGAGTAGTTGAAGCTCAAGGAGAAACAAAGTTTTTGAACACTTTAGAGGAATACCTGTGCAAGGAGTGCACCAGGACAACACTTAGACAAGTGTTGAAAGACAACCATTTGAGGGCTCGGTCAAGCACAAGGAGTGCGCCAAAGGTAGAGTTGTTTTAGTTTACAATCTTAGTAGGAAGAGCGTTGGGTTGCAGAAGGGCACCATAAATGTAATGTCCCTTTCCAAATAGGAGCTCTAGAGAGGAGGACTAATGGTTTAAACCGCCCCATTAGACTATAGCCAGGGCCAAAGAGGGGTAAACAGGGTTACTAGAGGTCACTCCAGTCACAGGTGTTATATTCAAAAAGTGACAATGAGCTAAAAAGGGTTAAAAGAGATTTTAAGTCATTATGAGCTAAAAATAGAAGTCAGCAGTGAATTAGGGTTTTAACAATGATTTAGGGTTTTGGAAGTCAACACTGAATTCGGGTTTCAACATGATTTAGGGTTTTGGAAAGCTATAAGGAAGGGTCAGCAACCTAATTCATTATTATGCAGATTATGACTTGTCATTGAGGAGAAGAGGCGCATCTCATGAGAGATAGTTCAATGTATTCTAGGAGGAAGACACCAGTTGGCTGATTTCGGTGTTGAAAAACACACCCTAGTCACCGGGAAAATCATCCAGGTCTTCTGTCATTTTTCATTGATTCCACAGTGCTCCCATATTTTGGGTATTATATTTTAGTTGCTTATTTGTATTCCGGCTAAGATCCTTTTGTCTTTTGATCTAGTCGAGTGTTGTTATTTTATTCAGCCACAATTGCTTATTTGTATTTCGGCTAAGATCCTTTGTGTGCTAGTCTAGTTATTTTATTCAGCCGCATTTGGCCATTTTGTAATCCACAGAGATATCATAATACAAAATTTGCAGTCCTTTGTCGCGTTTAATATTTGTATGATCACTTATATGTTGTAAATCTTTGATCCTACACACACATTAACAGTGTTTCTTAGACTAGCCAAGTCAGGAACATTACAGTGGTATCAGAGATATTTAGTCCTGCCAACCCGTGACTAAAGACAATGAGTGTAGTAGAAGACCCAAAGGGCCATGAACATGTAGGTGACGAATATATCACTTACAATAGGCATCAGGAAAGAAGGTATAGGCCTGATTTTCCCCCTTTTCCCCCTAGCTCAGAGGAAGAGGCAGAGGCACATAGATAAGCGGAAATAAGGGCAGAGCGTGAGGCTGAGCGCAAGGTAGAGAGGATACTAGGAGACAGATATGAGCGACCAGAGGGCATTGGAAAGGCCCTCGTAGATCCATAGGTAGCTTTCATGCATGTTATCAATGATATGTTAGCTAGTCAATGGATGATGTCTCAGTCCTTGACACAAGTGGTTGATAGATTAGCTAGAGTGGGCACCCCAGATACACAAGTCCCACATACAACATAGGGGAACTCAGGAGCAGGAAGTAGACCCTTGTCACCCTCTCGCCCATACACCTCTGCGAGTAGGATTCCCAGACCCTTGTTTCCCAGTTTCCAGAGGGCACCCCCGGTAGCAGCACCGCCATCGATAGCACAAAGGCCACCCACTTATGCCGACGACATTGTAGAGTATAGGAGAGAGTACACAGCATTGGGCCATGACTTCCATCAGGACATGACCCTAGTCGAGTACTGTGGACTCAGACTCAGGAACCGCCCCAGATAGATACAAAGGGGAGGACCACAACAATAGCAGGGGCATAACCTTGATTTCATCCCAAAATTTGGGAAACTCACCATCCCTTATTTCGACGAATCATCCAAATACACCATCAGATCTTGGGTACAGAAGCTAGACACATATTACAAGCTCAACTAGATGACTGATACAAAGGCCATCAGTTTCGTGACATTACACTTGGAGGGTGAGGCAAACAAGTGGTGGTATCATGGACTGGTGAAATTGGGTCACAGCTGCATCACCTCCTATATGGATTTTACATATAGGCTCACAGACAAGTTTGATAGGAAGGATTCCAGGATACACTTCAGGGATTTATCCCAGTTGAGACAAACTGGCACAACAAAGGTGTTCATCACATAGTTTTACCGAGTCTTTTTGGCAGTGACAGATATATCAGAGCCCAAGCTGATCATTCTATTCACAGAAGGACTCACAGAGCCTTTGAGAGGATGGGTGAAGCCATAAAGGCCTCCCACTTTGCAGGATGCCATTCTTTGCACTCGAGATCTGGTAGACTCAGTGCCAAAGACTAAAAATTTCTCCAAACCATTTGTGCCTCAGAGGGATCAAGACAAGAAGTCATTCCACAGAGAATGGAAGGGAAAGGAGAAGTTGGATGATGAGACTAGGTGAGGGATTATGAGGAAGAAGCTTTTCTTTAGCTGTAGAGATCCTTAGGTCCCAGGCCACAGGTGCATGGGCAAGGGAGAGATTCATTATATTGAGGTAGCAGCGGAGAGCATGGATAGTGAGGAGGAGCAGCAAGACAATGGATCCACTAGTTCAGAGGAGGAGTTAGCACCAACAGAGGAGAATCATCCTCGTATACCATCGATGTCGGTAGGAGCCCATCCTCCAATAGTCCCACAACCGCCATAACAGGATAATAGGAGGAAACCAGCAAAGGGAGGTGTCATAGCGATCCTTTCTGGTGTTCCCAGGTATGATACCCTCTGTATCAGAGGGATTATTCAGGGTCAATGGGAAATTTCCCTGATAGATGGTGGGGCCACCCAAAACTTCATCGACACTTCACTAGTATCAAGACGTGCACTTCAGATAGAGGAGTTTGAGGGGTTTGATGTTGCGGTAGTAGATGGCCACACATTGGAGTTTCTAGACAAAGTTCCAAACTTAGAGATGAAGTTAGGCAAATACAGAGTGAGAGACACATTTTATGTGGTTGACCTATCAAACAAAGATGTGGTGTTAGGAGTTTAGTGGATGATTGCCTTGGGAAAAATCACTACCAACTACCATACCTTGGAAATGGGATTAAGAGATCAGGATGGGAAGAAGGTTGTTCTAAGAGGTATGTCGACAGGAGCACCCATGATAGTTTCAACCAAGAGGATGGAGAGGATATTTAGACATGGGGAGGTAGAATATGCCGCATAATGCTTGATCACTACTAAGAAGGATTCAGAAGGTTGACAACAATACCATACAGAGATCAAGAATTTATTGGGACGACATCAACAGGTCTTTGAGGAAATTCCACCAGGGAGACCACCTGACAGGGATTTTGAGCGCACCATTGAGTTGGAGGAGGGGGCCAAAAATATGATCACCTCCCCCTATATTCATCCTAGGATGTTCAAGGATGAGATAGAGAAGGCAATCAAGGAATTTCTCGCGATGGGACATATCAGACCGAGAAAAAACCCATTTACTTCTTTAGTTGTCTTAGTTCTGAAGAAGGATGGCACCATGAGGATGTGCATTGATTACTGAGCCTTGAACAAGAAAACCATCAAGAACCGATACCCTATCCCACGCATTGACAAGTTGATGGATGAACTTCATGGGACCGTTTTATTCTCAAAAATTGATCTACACTATGGATACCATCAGATCAACATCTGAGAGAAAGACATGGAGAAGACAACATTTCGTTGTCATTTTGGACACTTCGAGTTCCTAGTTATGCCATTTGGGCTAACCAATACACCCACTACATTCCAGTTTTGCATGAACCATATATTCAGGGATCATATAAGGAAATCAGTTTTGGTTTTCTTCGACAACATCTTGATCTATAGCTGATCATGGCAAGAGAATATGAGGCACCTAGATGAGGTATTGAGCATCATGAAGGCACAATCATTATATGCCAAAGATTCCAAGTGCGAGTTTAGTATGACAAAGCTTCTTTACTTAGGCCACATCATCAGTGCACAAGGGGTAAAGGTGCACCAAGAGAAGATCAGGGCCATTCTGGATTGGCCGACGCTTAAGAACTTGATAGAATTGAGGAGCTTCTTCAGGTTGTGTAGCTATTACAGGCAGTTCATTCAGGGTTTTTCTCAACTTGGAGAACCGCTGATAGATCTTACCAAGAATGGGGCCTTCATATGGACCGAGAAATCACAGGAAGCCTTTGATCACATGAAGGAAGTCATGGGCACTTGTCCAGTGTTGGCACTACCAGACTTCACTTTGGCATTTGTGCTAGAGTGTGATGCATCCGACGAAGGGATCGATGCAGTTTTGATGCAGGGAGGACACCCCATTGTATTCGAGATATGGAAGCTTAGTCAACCTGAGAGGTTGTACTCCATTTATGATAAGGAAATGTTGGCAATCATGCATACCTTGACCAAGTTCAGACAATATTTGGTGGGCAGAAAATTTGTGGTCAAGATCGATCACAACAGTTTGAAGTATTTCCTTGAGCAGAAGGACCTTAGTGAGTGCCAACAGAAATGGGTGATGAAGGTATAGGAATTTGACTTTGACATAGAGTATGTCAAGGGTAAGAAGAACATTGTGTCCAATGCACTATCGAGGAGACCTGTGACATGTTCTTTGATGGAGATTTCAACAGATTGGAAATCCCACTTGTTAGTGGAATATTCCAAGAACAAGTTCTCTTGTGAGGTGATGGATGGGAAGATACAGGATGACCGGTATAGGATCATTGACGATGTCATATTTTACAAGGATAGAGTCTACTTGGTGCCAGATTCAAGGCTTAAGAAGAATATCCTCACCGCAGTTCATGATTCACCTCTAGCAGGTCATCAGGGGTTTTTCAAAACCTATAGATAGATCAAAGAGGTGTTCTCATGGAAGGGCCTCAAATAAGACATTATGAGACACATAAGTGAGTGTGTGACTTTCCAACAGAGAAATTCAGAGCATGCTCTTCCAGCAGGGCTACTTCAGCCACTCCCCATTCTAGAACAGAAATGGGAGAGTATATCTATAGACTTCATCACAGGTCTACCCAAGGTCTAGGGTAAGGACTGTATCTATGTAGTGGTCGACAGATTGACCAAGTTTTCTCACTTCTGTGCCATACTGACAGAGTACAATGCAATTTAGGTAGTCGAGTTTTTCTTTAGGGAGGTCTTTAGACTTCATGGGTTGTCAAGGAACATCGTCAGTGACAGAGACAGTCGGTTCATAGGGACATTTTGGAGAGAGTTGTTTCGGTTGGTGGGGACAGAGTTGACACCTAGCACCAGCTATCACCCTTAGACAGATGGGAAAACTGAGATTGTCAACAAGTGGGTTGAAGGGTATTTGAGGAACCATGTAGGAGGACAACATAGAATGTGGGAAAAGTGGTTACATTTAGGAGAAAATTGCTACAACACCACCTTCCACATGTCCATTGGTATGACACCCTTACAATCATTGTATGGATATGATGCTCCCACTTTGGTAGACTTGGTATTTGGGAAGAGAAGAGATTCCAAGGAAAAGGATTGGATCATAAAGAGTTAGGATATTCTCAAGTTGTTGAAAGAGAACCTGCAGATGACACAAAACCGACAGAAGATAAGTGCATATAGGCATGGGATAGAGCGCATCTTTGAGGTTGGAGATTTAGTTTTCCAAAGACTCCAACCCTACAGACAGTCATATCTGAAGAAGAGTGGGACCAAGAAGCTCAAGCCCAGATTTTATGGTCCTTACAAGATCATGTGCCAAGTAGGGGAGGTTGCTTATGAGCTAGAGCTTCCAGAGGGGAGCAAGATTCATAACGTGTTCCACGTGACTTGCCTCAAAAAGGCAGTGGGACAATTCATTATCACATCAGAAGAGCTTCCCCTGTTGGATGAAGAGGGATAGTTGGAGTTAGTTTTGGAGGAGGTTTTGGAGTTTCAGGAGCAAAAACTGAGGAGCAGGGTCATCAGAGAGTGTTTGATCAGATGGAGAGGGATTCCAGTAGAGTACCCTACTTGGGAGAGAGAGCAGGTGTTGCAGCACCCTGGATTGGTATTTCTTGAGGACAAGCAATTTCGGGAAGGGCGAATTATAATGTCCCTTTCCAAATAGGAGCTCTAGAGAGGAGGCTTAATGGTCTAAACCACCCTGTTAGACTATAGCCTGGGCCAAAGAGGGATAAACAGGGTTACTAGAGGTCACTCTAGTCACAGGTGTTATATTAGGAAAGTGACATTGAGCTAAAAAGGGTTAAAAGCACTTTTAAGTCATTATGAGCTAAAAATAGAAGTCAACAGTGAATTAGGGTTTCAACAATGATTTAGGGTTTTGGAAGTCAACACTGAATTAGGGTTTCAACATGATTTAGGGTTTTGGAAAGCTATAAAGGAAGGGCCAGCGACCTAATTCATCATTATGCAGATTATGACTTGTCATTGAGGAGAAGAGGCGCATCTCAGGAGAGATAGTTCAGTGTATTCTAGAAGGAAGACACAAATTGACTGATTTCAGTGTTGAAAGACACACCCTAGTCATCGGGAAGATCATCCAAGTCTTCCATCATTCTTCATTGATTCCGCAGTGCTCCCATATTCCGGGTATTATCTTTTAGTTGCTTATTTGTATTCTATATAAGATCCTTTTGTCTTTTGATCTAGCTAAATGTTGTTATTTTATTCATCCGCAGTTGCTTATTTGTATTCTAGCTAAGATCCTTTGTCTATTGATCTAATTGAGTTTTGTCAGTTTATTCATATGCATTCAGCCATTTTGTAATCCACAGAGATATCATAATACAAACTTTGTAGTCCTTTGTCACATTTATTATTTGTATGATCATTTATATGTTGTAAATCGTTGATCCTACACACACATTAGCAACGTTTCTTAGACTAGCCAAGTCAGGAACATTACAATAAAATTCCCTAAGAGGAAGAAATGGGCATAATCCCTTAGGAGTCTAAGTAATTTCAATCTCAGGAGAGATAGTTTAAATATTAGCAGGGAGTGAAGAAGGATGAGAGCATTCCAAGTCTTAGACTATGGGAGAAGTGTTAAGTGTGCAAAGGAGTGAAAGTCTACACAGAGAGAGCGCAAGGAATGCACAAGTGAATTTTTAGAATTCAAAGCTCAGGAGGGTTAATGAGAGTGTGCACAGAAAACATGCAAGGTGTGAAAAGGTCAAGGACATTTTAAGGGTCATATTTCGGGAGAAAGCGCAAGAAGCACGTAGGAGGAATTTTCAGAAAAATCTTCAAGTCTAAAGTGTCTAGAATTTCAGAGGGTGCAGGGAGAGTGCCAGAGGTCAAATTTTTCAAGTGACAAAGCTCAGGAGGGAGAGCACGAGTGCCAGGAGGGTGAGAGAAACTATTTGGAAGAACAAAGGCCCGAGGCCCTTTGAGATTTAATCATTTCAAGCTTAGAAGGTGCAACATGAGCAGTGACCAAACAATTGGTTTTGCGTAGGAAGATTCAAAGGTCAAGCCTTTGAAAAGTTTGAAAATACTTCATCAAAAGGAAAGCATGACCATAGACAGAGAGAGGAGAAACACCAGTCATCATATTAGTTGTCGTAGAAGATCTGGGCCATTAAAATACCACGTCCAATATCAAGGAGAAGTGTGTAGAGGAGAAAGAATAGATCTCATCCGTTAAATATGAGCACATGGATCAACAATCATGGGATCCATGTAAGTAGCGTGTACCTTAAAATTAAAGTCCTTCAGACTTCGTGAATTCAGAGGATTCCCAAGTTCGAGTGCAGAGGAGAAGGACTCTCGAAGAGCTGGGAGCCAGAGTGAATCATGGTCATCTGGTAGAATTGACACATGGAGTGTGGATCAAAGCTCCATTAGTTCAGTTTTATAAAGACTTAAGTTTCGTAGGGTGAGAGTATCCTGGAGGCCTGAAGGTCGGAACCCATCTGGGCCGTCCTTTTGGAATGATACGTGTCAATGGATCAGGAGGTTTGAGAGACCGGATCTCCGACATATTTGGGAGGAGTAGAAGCCCATTCTACCGAAGTCCTGAAGGGTCGAATAAATCTAGGTCATTGATCTGAAGAAGGCACATAGCATCTGATCCACACTCTGGAGGAGAAGTACTCCATAAGAAACCGGGTGCAGTGTTATGAGAACGCCTGAAGGCTGGAGTCCCGAAGAGATATCAGTCATCTATTTGAGGGAGGCACATGGAGTTTTATCATGTCACTTTGAAGTTCATCACTCCAAAGGATTGGTGGTGTTGTGCATCAAGGATTTGCAAAGGTCGGAGTCCTGTAATAGATCCCAACCATTGGTTTGATGAGGTTTGAGGACCGTTGGATCTGCACGTCTCTGGATAATTCTGCCACTTCGACATTTGGTGAAACTGTGTATTGGAGCAGGGAGAATGGCCGAAGCTTGAAATACCAAAGTTATCTGTGAACCATAGATCTTGACAAAAATTTTCTATCATTGATTTCCCTTCCTTTGTTCGAAAGTTCGCGAGTCTGTGTGTTCGGAAGAGTTGAGGTATTGGAGTGTTGAAACTCCAAGAGCCCGAAGCTCTGGAGCCCTGAAGTAGTGTACTTTGTCAGGTGCCTAGTCCTAGCCAAGGTCATATGTGGTTTCCACCTGAGACAAAGGGCTAGAGCTCGAATTCAACTTTAAAGGTAAAGGGGGTTTAGAGGAAAACACCCATGGGTCTTTGTTCGGACCTACTCAAAGGAAAAGGACTTGTGTATGGGATTTTGAGGGATTAGCAAGGGCCCGGAGAGTCGATCCAACTCAAAAAATTGAATATCCTTGACAGAAAGGTTAGTGGACCCCAGGTGAGGGTGGGGGTCTGCATCAGAAAAACATGAGCTCATATTTGTGGCATGTCTTTCCCACCCATTGAAATATGTCGCAACGCTTACAATAATATTTAGAGTCTGCGAAGAGAGAGGACCACCAAATCCTTGCATGCAAGACCTTGTGCACGATAGCCTTACCAACATTGTGGCCTCCAACAATACCTTCATGTGCCTCATATAGGAGGGAGTTTGGTTCATGTTCTAAAGAAAAATGATGTAGGATTTCATCTGCGCCCAACTTATACAATTGTCTAACAATCAATTAATAATCAACACTACAGTTCACTAGTTGCTTATGTTGTGCAGGAGTATATTTGGTAGGAGCATGAAAAATGATGATAAATTCTATTATTTCAGACAATTGATTAAGTATGGCTTCAAGTCGGAAGAGATGTGTATCTAGGATTTGGTCATCAATGTTCATAGGAGCTTCCCAAGGCTAAATCTGTGACATATAGTCGGGTCCAACATTGTGTTTTCTCGGCTTAACAATAAATTCAAAGTCAAATTATTGAAACAACAACAACCACCAGAAGGTTTGGCCACCAAACACTAGTGTTTTTACCAAATAGTTGAGGGAGGAATGATCAATGAAAAATTTGAACGCAGATCTCAACAAGTAGTGGTGGAATTTTTGCAAGGCATATACCATTGCTAGGCTCTCATGCTCAGTTCTAGTATAATTATTTTTGGCTTCGAAAAACTTTTGGCTAGAAAAATAAACTGGATGATCGATATTTCCTTCCCCTGTTTGTGCCAAAACAACACCCAACGTAATGGATGAAGCATCAACGTGGACATGGAATAGCTTCGTCCAATCAGGGAAAATCAAAATGGGTGCAGTAACCATTTTTTCTTTGAGGGTATTGAAATCTTGTTGACATTCCATTGTCCATTCATATTTAATATCCTTGCACACCAACCTTTCCAATGGAGTCGCAACCTAAGCATAATTATGCATGAAATGTCAATAGTAGAATGTATGTTGCAATGCTGCGTGCATTTCTCAAACTGAAGTAGGGGCCACTATATCCAATATGGTATAAATCTTAGTTGGTTCCAAAAACAAGCCATCTTTGCATATGGCGTGGCCCAACAATATACCAAAGGGTGTAGAAAACATGTATTTCTTCAAATTCAAAGAGATCTATAGCTGGCACCACTGATCCAACATCATTTGAAGAGATTTCATGTGTTATTTTAACAGGCTGAATATAGTCCAATCATCCAAGTATACCTCAAGGAACTTGTGGATAAATTACTTAAAGGCGGAAACCACTATCCGGGAAAACACTGCAGGGGCATTTTTTAAGACATAGGGCATGACTGTGTATGCAAATGACCCTTATTTGTTCACAAAGGTGGTTTTAGCTTGATATTCCTCCATGATTCAAACTTGATGATATCCTGAGAATCCATCAATTAATGAGTAGGCTTCTCAGATGCCAACATTTTCTAGCACCTCGTCCGTGAAGGGTGTCGGGAAAGGGTTATGGACATAGGTTGTGTTCAAAATCATCAGATTGATACATATCTAAATTTCTCTGATATTCTTAGGTTTCACTTCCACAGGGATAATCCAATCAGATTCCTCCATGGGTACAATTCTCTCAGCATCCAACATTCAGTCTAGTTCTTTGCGCACTTTTCTTTGTACTTAGGAGTTAAGAGATAAGGTCTTCTGTTAACTAGTTTGGAAACAAGTTTAAGTTGGATATTCATAGCTTCCAAAGATCCTGCAATGCCCTTCATATTATAAAATATTTGAGGAAACAATTCCTCATACTATTTAAGGAGATCCACAACCTGAGTGACCATCTTCTTATCCCAATAATCTACAATAATGGCCATCTTGGGTTCTTCTTCTGTGTCAATATTGTGTTTCTTGGTTTTTATTGGGCCATTATAGTCTAGTGTGGTTGTCTCTTCCACCTTTCCCTTTAATGCATGTTTTCCTTTTTAATCTATTGTATGGATGTTGTAGGGGTCCTCGTCATCAACGTTGTCCACATCAATATTCCCCTAGGGGTGGTCTACTTTGGTTATCGATGGAAAATAAAGTCCTTAATCTGACAGAGTGCCTCTCTGTGAGCCGAATCTTCTGAGGTGAAACTGAAGGTTGAAAGGAACTGGGAACTCATATGGGTCCATTCAATTGTTTTCCTCTTGAGTTCCTCCTAAATGTACCAACTTCTAGGGACCATGTCCATTGTCTGGACAAATTAATGGACCCATTAGGTTCAAGGGATCTTCTTAGAGATCCAGGGTCATTCATAGAACATAATATGTTCGTAAGGGTCCTTAGTTCCCTTATATAGTTTGGATAGCTTGAAATCAACGTTAGGATATAATCAAACTTTATGAACTTGACTACTTGTGCCCAACTTAGAATATTCGGGTGGTGGGTTTCTCACCACCATGTAGGGGTCCCTCAAACTGCTGCATCCATGGCCCGAAGTATCTACTCCATGGGAAAATGTTTCTCCATCTATACTAGGAATGTCTCCACTGACCCTATCCCATCAAATCATGGGGCATCAGATAGCTCAAACCCAATACATCACACTTATTTTGTTATCCTTTCACATCTATGCATGGAAACTTTGTAGATATTGTTCTTCTACCTCTCCATGGAATCCTTGGAATCCATGTTATAAGACTTGACACTCCTCCAACTTAATTCACCATCTGCGGTGGGGTTGATGTAGTCATCCCTATGCACCATGACTGTAAATATTTTCAATGACTGAGCTCCATGCATCCTCATCCATGGGATCATTGTACCTATCTCCTTCATAAGAATATAATGGCATGAATATATGCAAAGTTTCAGTTTCAAAGGACATCTGCCTTTTCTTCAAATTTAACACTGCATTATTAACAAAGACCTAGTCAATCCCCAATAATGTAGGATATGGATCAAAATAATCCATAATCTCAATGACTTCAAAGTTGAACTTTATTTTCTCTCCTTTTATGTTCACTTCTACTTGCTCCAGCCGACCAATGGGGTAGATATTGTATTGATTGGCCAATCAGAGCTTGATGGGAGACCACACCAACTTAGCATTACCCATCACTTTCTAATATTTATTGGGAAAAAATTTCACATTAGATCCCAGATCCAACATGAATCCATCCATGTCGTACCCACCAAGCTCTACTATTATTTCAAATTCTTGGCCAGTGTGATTTTCTTCCTGACATGGAATACGTCCCTTTCTAGTAGTAGATAACATATGGTGGTCTCCTCTCCTTATTCTTTCATGCAAGTAGCTAAGAATATGGTAAAATTACTTGAATCTTTTGGATATTTCAACATAGGCCTAATTTGTTCAAGGAGATCCAATTCCAGTACTGGAACCAACATCCAGGGAGGTGAGTTCCAATACTTATTTGGAAGTGCCCATACCCGGCCTTCAACGCTTCCCATTCTCACTATGT
The DNA here is from genome assembly GCA_009831015.1 of Picea engelmannii. Lineage (NCBI taxonomy): Eukaryota > Viridiplantae > Streptophyta > Pinopsida > Pinales > Pinaceae > Picea > Picea engelmannii. Next base: position 73,604 of record ML780534.1, on the reverse strand, counting down.
TGAAACAGGTTCAGTTCATATATGTTCATTCTTGTTTAGAATGACCAGGTCGAGTGCCATTAAATCAGAATAGAAGAACTCTTGGTCCATCTCAATTGGTTTAGAAACCACACATTTATCTGGATCATCATAGCATACTTCCACATATCCACCCACTCAGGGGGCATAATGGATGACCCACCATAATGAATATACATATGGCGTAGATCCAGATGATTGATGGAATAAACCATATCCAATACTTCTCGCTTCCACCCACCGGTTGATGGACACGTTAGCAAAATGGTGATCTGTTGATCCCTTGTTTGAAAGAAAAAACAAGAGCTCAGGCAGGTGGTGGCCAATGATTGCGAGAGACAGATGTACAACAGTATAGTAGGGGCCCATTTCTAGAGAAAAATAGACCAGCGCAGTCAGGACCTTACCTGAGCTCCAGGTTGAACCCTTATTTATAAATCAAGCAAGAAGGGAAGGATACTACTTTATTCTCCTAAAACTGAAATATATTCCCAGTGCCTTTCAAGGCTAGGATCAAGTCCTATCAAGGCCATAATCAAATGGTATACCTTTCTTTAAGAACCTTATTCTCAAAGTATTTACCTCTAGCATATTTTCACACTTCCACCTAGAGCATCTTTTTCACAATCCATGTTTGCACCCTCTCCATGATCAACTTGTAGCCCTGATCCCGTACCTTCATTTCTACTTCATTTTTTACTCATATTATCCATTACTCATATTTCTCTCTTCTTTCCCAATATTCATATCCTCTTTAGAATCAAAGGAACCAACACATACATTGATACACACTGTATACTTTGATCTATTAGTACCGACATGTGGGCCTACGTCGTTCTGTATTTGTGTCTCTCTGTTTAATGCATAACTTGTCATACAAAGGCAGTGAATGTTGAATTGTAGTAAACACAAAAAATAGTGTAAGAAGGTATTGACTTGATCTTCAGCCTCTCTCATGAAACCTAGGTTGCACAAGGATTTTGCGCACATTGTGTGTTGCAACTCTTCCTAGAACTATTATTCATATGTTTCTTTCTCAACGTTTCACAACATAGTCTATCTGTGTTATTCCTCTATCGATATTTGAGTTTCATTTTGTATTTTGTGGCGCACGTGATCCTTCTCCAAACATATTTTCCTCATGCACTACAATTATTCGAGCACATGAGCTTCATCCAAAGACCTATGCATCGCCCATTGCACCTCATCGTGGATCCAATATTCTTCTAGTGACATTTTTGTTTCACTTTGCACTTCATCTCATATCTGTGCCTCTTCAAGAGACCTTTGAGTCACTCATTTCAACTCTGCATGTGCTCTTTCCTCTTTGAGTGCAATTTGCGCATCACACAGAAACTACTTATACTGAGAAACATCAAAATTTGAAGGGGGATGAGGTTCCTTCCTAATTTTTCCACCTGGTTTTTTACCCGAGCCTTCACCATGATTGAATTATGCTCCTATATTTTCCACTCCGCATGTTACTACTCATATGTCATCCTCCTCTTTTTTATTTTTGTTTTTGTGCAGCTCAACATGCACCATGTTACAGTTGGTCTTCTTCTCCTCCCACTTATCTATTAAGTTAATAAAATCCTTAGTTATATGTTCAAGACTATAACAATATGCACAAAGTACATGCAGTTTGGTATAATAGCGTGAGACATGACCAATATTACCACAATTAAAACATGTCGGGGGTCTACCTCCTCCTCCACCATATCTGTAGCCTTGACAGTGCCCATATCCACCTCGAGGTATTCCTTGGTATCCACCTTTGGATGCACCACCATGGTCACCACCATTATATTCCTCCTATACCCATAACACATCATGGGTGTTATCTTACATTAACTAGAGGGAGCAACAACTGTTGATATCACGGGAAATATATTTATAGAACTCACAGAATGGAGTGTGATTCTTCGTCTATTATTTCTGCAATGTCAGACAATGAGATGGAACATGGCCCCACTGTCTACATATCTCACACCATTATGATTTTCCATATGGAAATGGAATCACCTGTTTCCACATAATTTGGAAGGACCAGGTAGTCTTCTCCGTGATGGCCCTCGGAGTGGCATGTAGTACAACATGCGTGCTTGCACATGACTTTAGTCTTTTCCATATCTTGTAGCTATATCATTAGTTTGTCCAATTGTGATCGAACCTGTGCCAACCCGACCGATCTCTTTGAGCCTGTAGGTGTAGCTTCCATGAACAATGTGATTTTGACTACCTCTGCCTGAGTCATCACCTTTTATTGGGTGATAGGGACTCATATATGGGGGAGTAACCACACAATGAACCATTCTCCATGTTGTAAATCCTATATTTGGAACATCAACTTATCCAACAATATTTTGAACCATTGATCATAGTCATAGATGGTTCTCCTTCTTTTTCTTTGATCTCCTTGACTTATGTAATGCATTGAGATTATGACTTAGGCTTCTAAAAATCCTTTCTTGTACCATTGGTGCAATATCCTTGTATTTTATGTACCACATTAGGAATCCATCCCTAAACGTGGTCTATATTTGCATGATCTTAGTTTCTTTATCTATAATTATCTTTACAGACTAGATTGCCTCACAGGTAAACCAATGTTTCTCTACATTTCCCTTTCCCATTCCATGGAACACGGGTAACCACAGTGTACTGTCTTCAATCACCATATTTGAACTTTATCTAGTTCTTTTTCTCTGAATGTTATTGGCTAGACATTTCCACACCTATATTTCTTGGGGTAAAGTATTGTTGACTTCACCTTATTCTTTAATCGTCTCATCACTTCGCTATTCTTCTTATCTGTCTTCTACTCCAATCTCTTCACTATTTGTTTTGTGTTCTCTTGATTAAAAATTCACAAGGGGGTGGTATAAAGGGGGGTTAATTCCATCTTCTTTGGAAACTTCCTGCAATGTGAGCCATAGAGTTTTCTACTTGTGGTCATGCAATACCATATACTACTATCAATTCATGTCCCACACCACTAGGAGATCCTCCATATTCATTTTCTTTTGGTGCACCAACACTCTTCCCTCTACCTTCATGTCCTGAATGCACACCACAAATGTGCTCTCTTTCTTATAGGTCGATCTATGAACCAAAAATGTGCACTTGTTCTTCTGGGATGATCTGTGCATCATAAATATGCGCTTCATATCCTGGTCCAATCTGCACACTGGCACCTTGCACAAAATCCCTCTCTCCAAACAACACACTACCACTCCACACACCATCCTCTCTTCTTATCAGTGCACCAATTATTTGTGCTTCATCTTCTTCTAAGGTTGTATCACTCTGAAACTGCCAAGGGTTGTCAACTTTGCCACCTCGGTCCATACTAGTATGACTAATGGTATCCCTATTGAACACCATCTCTTCTATGTCATGCCTCTTTGCGGGTGTATCCTCATCTATGATCCATGCTAGCACAATATGCACCCCCATACTACCACATAATTTAGTTTATATTCTCTTCATCTTAGAACCGACCCCTCATTGTGTGCCCTTAACTAATTATTTTCCACCTTTCTATTTCACTCTTCATCTTACCTCAACTCTTCTTGCATACATGTCGATTCATTTTCACCTCTTCTCTTTTGGGTCCATTCCATACCTCACCTCATATTGAAAATATTTGGATCCTCCTCATTGGACCCATTCTCTCTCTTTTATGAACTTATCCCGTCTTTCCAACCCCGCGCCCCCCCCCCCACCCCCCAACACTAGGGGAGTTTACTCATCCATTCGGTCTAGGTCCATGTGCATCAACCCCTTCTCCATGAAGAATTTTTTTATCCAAAGTAAAATTTCCTCCATCATCCACCTTCTTTATCCTTCTAAAATATTTCTTTTTGCCTCACTCAAATCCACAATGAATTTAATAATGTAGCCTTTTTTTACTCGAGAAAACCAAAAATCAATAGTTTGAGACCACTTATTGTCCAACGCTTTCAGTTCTTCAATATTGGCTTGATCCCAAACCACTGGCTCCAATGACCACACTGGAGAATTGGTAGCAATTTTCCTCTTTATCCATTCATGCAATAGACAAATAAATTCTATGAAGAAAGTATCATGCATATCCAAGTAAATATATCTACCTTTCTATTGCTTTTCATTCACCTTCAATACTTGAGTCTTTCACAAGGAAAACTCATCTCCTTTCACTTCTATATAGTCTTGAATATCCTCCTTAGAAGGATGCCAACTCAGTTTTTTCTTCCATCATTGATCTCGAGAAGACTTCAAGTACCAGCAACAAAACTAGTTGTTGGGAATTTTCGGTCCCTGCTTATGCACGTCTCGTCCTTCTTAATGATGGGGATTTTTAGACCTAATTTTTTTCCATAGTTGTCCAACAAAAACCCCAAATCACTTACATATCAATCCTCAGCCAATCTTGAAGAAGGTCTGACCCGAGATATAGAGAGGATCATATAGACCTTAAGATATTTTGAAAAGGATGAAGGATAAACATACAAAAAATCACTAGGATTGACATCCATGCAACTCATGTTTGATAAACTATCAGGACCAAGAGTTAAAAAAATACACACACATAATCAACTCATGCATAAAATATACATGATGGATCAGAACTACCATCTCTTTATTACTGGAAGAATTTCATCACATCAAAGATATACATTGCACATGACAAATACATATCACAACCATATAAATTCATATAAAACCTCAGAATTACAAGGTGTTGTGCCATGCACCATTGCTCAATACTGAGATATATAATACACATAGAATTATAGTCAAAGAATTACAACATTACAACAAACTCGTAGTGAGCTCAATACTGGAGACTCAATAAACTACCTAAAACAACTAGATTTATTTTTTTTTATGTTAGAGCTTCCATTTATAGCTTTCTCTATTGGGGAGCGTTGTCTCTTTATGATCTGCTCCAATTGTTGGTATGATAAAGTTACCTCACATGCTTTTGGTTCCTGCCAACACTCCACGTAGACTTCCTACATTAAGGTAAATCTTAAATTCCTAGCCAACTCATTCTCTAGCCTTCCCACGTCTTTGTATGTTGTTGGAAGTAAGTATTGGGGGAGATTTCTCGATGATTCCTTTCTTGATTCTGGAGGGAATCTTCTTTTTTTTCAGGCACAATTGAAAAAAATAGGACCGGTGTGTACTTGGTAGTCTTTAAGCATGGTGTGAAATTGACAAAACTTGGCCCGATTCACACTCTTTGTCATTGTTTGCACATTTAACTAGGTGCACGTAAACCTATGGAATGAGTATGCACAACTCCGATTGTACGCGTGCAAAAAACTGAACCCAAAACTTTGGGTGTAAACAATGTTGTTGATCTATTTATGAGAAGGAAGAAAGAGGTGGTGTTGATTCAGTTTAGAATTCAAGTTACAAAAGAATGAATGAACCCTAAATGAATACGAAGAAGTTTAAAATAAATCCAACTGACCTTGTTAAAATATTTTGACAAGTCAAGCTTTAAGTTGTTTGCTCGTTGTTTTCTTATATGAATGGAATGGAGGCCTTCCTGGGCTATACCAATTGCTTCATAGATTTTTCTGCCTCAAAGAAATATGAATTTTTCTAGGGTGATAGAGTAAGAGAGGAAGAATTTTAGGTGCAAGGAAATTGTCGTGGTGATAATATTGTATATGTTGTTGCATAGAGAAATAGTCCTGAACTGATCAAAAGAGTGTGGATTGTCTAATTTGGGAGTAAGTGCGATAAAATTTGTGTTGAAGGTTTACAACATTTGTTCAATATCCCTAGAGTACTCCACCACTTTAAGAAGTTCAGTCCCTAAAAAATGAAAACATTCCACATAAAATTCTATCATTAACTCATCTGGCCCGGGGATTTTTTCCTTTTCAAAGCTATGAAAGACTACCAAAAATTCCTCTTTGGTGACTTCCACCATTATATGTTCATTACATTCTTGGTCAATGAAGATTGGGAAGAGGTAGGATACCTGTAACACTGCATCAATGGGAGCCCTTGAATCCTCTTTGAAGAGATTCTGAAATTTTTGTACCCCTGCTACAACAATGTCTTCAAAAGTTGAGATAGAAGAATCATTTGGTTGATTGATTTCCCAAATGGTATTTATGGACTTGGGGAAGAATTTGGTGTTTTCATCCCTAGCTTGAAGCCACAAAGAACGAATTTTCAAGTGCCATTCTTTCTCGTGATACAAAATTATCTTCCTTCTAGATTGTTCCATGGATTTTATTTTTTCCTTTTGATGATTTGTGGGGGGATTTTTGCCTTCTTCCTCCAACTAGGTATTTAATTTTTCCTCCAATTCTTTAAGAGTAGCATCGTCTCTCTTTATTTATTATTTACCCTAAAATTGGGTTTTGTTTTTAACCTTCTTCATATTTTCCAAACATTGAAGAGCGGGGACTCTGGAGATGATTGATTGAAGTGGACCCAATAGTTTTTTAGGGTATCTTTAAAAGAGGGATCCTCAAACCCAAAGGAGTTTAGTTTGAACAAATTGAGAGGCTTGTGAGATTAAGATTCCATATCAATCATAATAGGTCTATGATCTGAGTCCCATCCTAATAAGACCCACTACCTAAAGGGAAGGATTTTCTAAAACAAATATTATGATACAAGAAAATTGTCCAACCTTTTTGCAATGTGAGCTTCACCTATCCTCATATTTCTCCAAGTGGAGGATAGCTTCGAGGATTGAATGTCTAGGATACTTTTTTTCTCTAAATAAAAAAGCCATCTAGGGGGTCGACTTGAGATGCATGACCTCGTATCTCATTGCCCCCTAGAGTGAAATTTAGGTCCCCTCCAACAAGGATATGGATTGATTTCATCAAGGGGGAGTTGAGTGTTTTCTCCCAAAAATGTTTTCTCTCTTGGTAAGGCCCATAAATGTTTAAGCACAATAATTGTGTGTTGAGATATAAGGAATGAAGAGAGATTCTTGGACAGGATGGGAAATCCCATGAATTTTGAATCTTGAGCATGTCTGTTTTCCACCCTGAAACTAGACCTCTTGATCTTCCATATGCAGGTGTCGCAAGAAAATTCCATCTAGGAAAATACTAGGAAAGGGATTTGATTGTCTGATTTTCTTTCATAAAGGTTTCTTGAAGGAGAAAAATGGAAGTTTTTTGGATCTCCAACAACCTATTCATGGCCAATTTCAGTGAGGGATTGGCCAACCCTTTGAAATTTAGGGAGAGGAAGATCATGGGGAAATAGTCCTTGGTGTAACATCCCGATTTTAAAACCCCAAACTAGTGATGTGTATTGTAAATATAACATGTGGTTGAGAGCCAAGAAATTCATATTTTAAATGTGATTTATGGCTGAGAGACAATATGTAAACGATGTAAATTGAAATATAATTAATAAAATGTATTTCCACCTACATAAAAACATGAAGAAATATCAGGGGATAATTATCCACCAGAGAGCGTAGGGGTCCAAGGGGGAGAGTTACCCTAATATATTATAAGACAAAATCCATTTCTTATTTTTCACTAAATTATCCTTTCCATGAACCTTTCGTTAGTTGTTGAGTGTTCTAGAGCCCAATAATTGAATTCATGTAAGAGGGTTGGTGTGAGAGTCACTTCCCATAGCTATTGAGAGCATGGAAGTTGAGTAAAATCATCTTGGGGAAGAGTGAAAGTCAAGCAATAAAGAGAAAGAGAGGAAATTTGAATGGGTAGGCGACTGGTTTTTACACATTCATGTTTTTGCATAGAGAGATATTTTTGACATGTAGTTTTCTAGACAACAAGGGAATTTTGAGTGTGGGAGATTGTAGGAAGCTGTTGTGGACATGTTTGGATTTTTTTGGAGCTATAATTTCATGGATAAAGTGGTCGTTTTCTTGGCAGAAATGAGTTGTTTGAAATTAGTCCAAGAAGCATCTGTTTTGTCTACTGGGCGAATTTGTGTTGTAGCTGTAAAATTTATGAAGTCCCAAGAAGTAGAATTTGTATCCAACCTGTGTTGGAATCCCTGGAGGGGAGTGGAAAGGCTTGAGATATTGAGAGAAGTGAAGGGGGGTTCCATCCCTTGTGTTGTGGAGGTTGAAGGGAAGTGAGTTGGTGGACTGGAATTAGTTGAGAGTTTAATTGCTGAAAGGGGGACATTAGCCGACCTTAGAGACCTCTGTCTCTTGTGAATTCATAGCCCTAGCTCGGGGGTGTCTTTCTATTGAGAAGTAGAACACCATGTCTATGGTTGGGAGGAACAATCATACTCTATAATGGGTTACACATTTTATAAGATAAGTTTCTAATTTGTTATGTTTACTCATGATAATTCTAGTGTAATTGATGTGGAATTTACTTTGAGTTATGTTTGGTTATTGTTTCTTACCGGGAGAAAAAATATGCATTCAGGACTCTATTTTATGGTTGAATGTTGTTGTTTTTATTTAATTGTTCTTGTGCACAATATGACTATTTGTATGTATTTTTTTTATAGAACATGGACAACTAAATGAACTTGTATTTCATGTTGTATGTTAATTACCGCATTTTATATTTGTATCATAAATTTTATTGGGTCATTTTAGTAGTGATGTGACCTAGCTGGGGGATGGGTACGTTACAAAGTGGTGTCAGAGATACTGGTTCAACACTAGACCCATATGGGCCAAGAACCAATTAAAACTTGGATAAAAAATTTGTTACAAACTTTGGTTTGAGAGAATTGGGAAAAATAGTGGAAAACCATAGTGAAAATCCCCAATTTCGTGGTAGAAATCATGCTATAGTGGGAAAACCCCCCTACAAACTACACTAGGGTTCTAAAGTGTAGGAAGAGATAACCATCTAAAGTCTCCTACTTTTAACCACTATCCCTACAAGACCCCACATTCATATATAAAGTACAAAGTATAGGGATCCGGTAGTCTTACCTTGAACTCCATGTCCAGTGTCGATCCTTATGCGTTCGGTCGCTCCTCAATTGCAAATCTCCTCCCAAGGATGACCTGCATTCACCAAAAGACAAACAAGAAACTACGAACAAGCATTCTATATATGGATTAATGGTTTAGATGTCATGGCCAAATTTAAATCGATCATATAGATTAAAACACATCATATGGCGGGACGACAAAAGTACTTATTTATATTAATCTCATAATGTCACTTACAAAATGAGATCAACAACTGCTCCTTGAAATTGGTATTGGGATCCTCTTCACCAAGATACAACTACCTCCACATATCCTTCTTCTCTCACACTTCTCTCTAGATAATATGCATAGGTTTATGGATGAGGAAAAAGGGGCAAGAATGGGAAATTTTGGCTCAAACTCACAATGTGGCTGCAAATTCTTGGGGCAAGGGGGGATTAGGAAATGGGTAGAGTTTCATTGATTTCATGCTTCTCTTTAGAATGGGACCTCAAAACCTTATTTTATATGCCAAAAAGATAGTTATTTGGTTGGGTGACGAGCTATGGGCAGTCAATTGGTTAGGACACTACCCAAAAGCTCGTATTCCCTTGAAACTTTTTATTTTTTTTCAACTTTTGTGGGTATACGTAGGCTGTAATGGTGCAACTAGCATATGTATGTGGGCAACAGTGGTGCAACTAGCATACATAAATGGGCAGTAGTGGTGCAGGGCATGTAGATCTTAAAAAAATTGGTTTTTAATAAGAGTTATTCAGTATTAGCTTGGAAAAAATAGTAAGTAAGATGGCTTGTCGCTAGGTATGCATGTTTGGTTCAAATTAGGGTTATAAAAAATCAAGATTAGTTTCTCGTAGTTGTATGAGAAATAAAAATGGTGTCAAATGACCATATCGCAGAGTTAAATTCGATCCGCAGGGCATAATTTTGTTTTCTAATTGAGGCTGACGAAGTTGGGAGAGTTTAAAGAATTGATGACCAAGATATCTTTTGATCTTGCGATGAACGACCCAGATTCATTTTAATAAATTTAAAAATTCCTAAGGATTTCAAAGTCTAGAAAGGTTGCCAGTCAAATGGATGATATTCACTTTAATGATTAGGATTCAAAGGATGCCAGTGATCAATATTCACCTAGATTATGCTCTAAATTTACTAAGTGTGGAAGTTCTCCAATTGAATTCATATATGGACGATGGTCAAATCAGTGAGATTTGAATGGAATTTTAAGTTTGTTGGTAGAACTCACTGATGGTTGATAGTTGAATTGATGAGTTGGGAGAAGAGTGGGTTTGTCCAGAAGGAATCTTCAATCAATGAAGGCCAATGGTCAAGGATTGGAAGATTTTGGCCAAAATTTCTAAGTGTCGAGGTTTGCCAACAAAATTTTTCGATGGTTGACGATCGGTGTCGACCAATTTACATGAATAATTTTCAACTGGTGATGGCTAATAGGACAGTGGTAAGGCATCGAACGATTTGGTTATGTGTTTTGAAACAAGCGACAAAACGCATTGATGTTCGACGAGTTGATGGTCAAGAATCAACCAACTCAACGAGGAGTTTGAGTTGTCTAAGAGAATCAACCAATGGACGATGGAGGAAAGAGGATGGTGATTTCATCATCCATGTGTCATTCCATGTTAGCATCCATGTTCCATGCAACATCAACCAATACCAGTGGTCGATGGTCGATGGTCAGGTCAGACGATTTGGGGAAGTGTTTTCGATAGTCGACGGAGATTTTCGATCCTGGATAGGTCAAAGTTTGGGCATCAGATGAATCAGTGAAGAGTTCCATTCTATAATGAATATTGTTGATGATCGAGAGTTGAATTGGTTGATTTACCAATGTGTGAAAATCGAGTGTCGGAGAAATGGATTGATGGCCAACGATTAGATCAGTAGTTTTGGAAAAACACCTTGCACGCCCAAAGGAGGATGTCAATCATCGATGGCCGATAGAGACAGATCAACAGTTGTTTCTCTTTATTTGTGATAAACATATAATATTTAAAGGGTTGTTAACACACTAAAAGAATCAATTTTATGTGTTTTTTTGTGGTTTTTTAAGGTCATTAACTTGTAGGGCATTTTTTTGGGCCTAAACGACATTTTTATCCAATCAAAACCCGTGATAATAGAGTGTAGCACGACATTGAGTGAACCATGATACACTTTGTATCTATATCTCAGATAAAATAACTTGAAGAGATTTATCCAATGAGCTAAAGGGTTCGCAAAATGGAGCTTGTATGAGAAAGTTACAACCAAAACAATGAGGGTAAAATTTTGGCACCAACTTTACTTTTAGAAAGCATGAATCCATGCTCCAAAGTCCATTTGGGGAACAAGAGTAGTCGATGGAAATATTATGACTCATAAAACATAGCAGTGGATTCATAACTGGGTTATGGGTACTTGAAAATGTGTTGGGAGTGAAATATGACACCTCTAGCATACAAGGATAAATTGGGTAAAGCAGTAAAAACTTATTCAGGCCATAACTTTCATCTTGGAGCTTGGATTTGAGAAAAAAAATGGTCGTTGGAAAAAAATTAAGGCGTAGAAGACATATTTTATCTCGTAATTTTGAATTGGGCATTATATTTTGTCAAAATGTGAAAAAATATATTGTTGTAAGAGAAAATGAGTGGAAATTGCAACATGTGGATGTTGTAATGTTTCACTCAGAACTAAGAATGAAACATGAGTACAATCATTGGAAAGTTGTTTCAGAGAGGAATGAATTTAAGGAGTCATATTCTATAATAAGGCATTAATACTCCTCATAATTTTAAATGAACAATGACCTATAATCTAATTAATAAAAATTTTGAAATATGCTTAATTCTAACAACAAGTATTGCATGCACATTCTTGCAAAATTAGAGATATATAAAAGAATACCTTAGTTCCTACATGAGAAATAGAGATATGGAGGGTGCCTAAGAGTCTTACATCCATGAATAATAAGTTACAGGTATGCATGTGAACATGGGTAATGTTGAGACTAAGTCTAATGGAAGAAGAGACATGCAAGAGCCTGTAACTATGAGAAGCCTGCAAAAAAAAGTGTAGAGCTATAGGGCCAATAATGAGAGGATCATGAAAGCTCATGAAAAGATAATTCAAAGAATAAATATGATATAGAATCAAGTTAACAAGGACTCAGGCACAAGGTAGGAATCTAGTGCCAAGCAAGTGGAGGTGTCTAGGTCTCATGATATGAGGGATGGTCATGGAGGATATAAACGATCAAGGAGTATTAGCATACATCAACATCTTCATTTCCCAAGGAAATCAACCAAAAAATATATGCACGTTCAAGGTTGAAAAGTAGTCCAAGTATATCTCATATCATGCATTAGACAAGGAGACATGGGTCAGATATCTTATAAGGTGAATTGAGGAAAATCAAACCACCATCATTTGATAGAGAAAACAAGAAAGATGAATATGTAGAAGAATGTTTGCTGGGAATGAGGAAACATTTCCACTTCCATAACTACTCATCAAATGCATAAGACAAAATTACATCCTACCACCTTCAAGGGAAGTCATCTATTTGGTGGGACTCACTGAAGCAGGTTAATCACCTTGATGAGAAAATAATTTCTTGGAACTACTTCTACAAATATTTTTAACAACACTACTTGTCATACAAATATTATGACAAGAAGATGCAAGAGTTCTTTGAATTCAATATTGGAAACACGACAATGGATGAATATGAGATAAATTTATTGGAACTTCTCAGGTATGTGAGCTTCATCAAAGATGAGAAGGTCAAGATTCAGATTTTCCTGAGTGGACTTCCATCCTTTTACAAGGACAAAATTTAGTTTGATGACACCGGGAATTAAGAAGAAGCCATAAGGAAGTCCAAGTATTTGTGTTATCATAATAGAGGAAAGAAAACTTTCCAAAGGACTTGGGATGACAAGAATAATGGAAATATGAATAAAAGGAAGAAAGGATTCAATCCACCTTTCATCAGAAATAGATCTCAATCATACCAGCAAGGGAAACCATCTCAAGTTGATTAGAAAATGATAGAGTCCTTGGGAAAGAGGCCAATCCAACAACCCATAAAGTGTTTGGGATGTGAAGGAGATAACATGTATAAATATTGTCCTCAACAAGGAGAAAATATGAATATTTCACATAGCATCAATAAAAAGAGACAATAGAGGGCATGGGAAAAATCATGCCAAGGATCTATGCATTCTTGGACAATAGACAAGAAGACTATCAATCCCACATGATTGAAGTGAAAGGTAAGATTAATAATAATCCCTCAACTATTTTAATTTATTCAGGAGCTACTCATAGCTACATAGATCCAAATCTATCTGACATATTTAAATTGAAGAAAAGTAAGCATGAAAGTCTTGGTTAGTTTAGCTAGCTACTAGAACCAAGAGAAGAATTAATTATCTTGTTAAAGAATGCCCTATAAATATGAATGAAACTAACACTAAGGCATATTTGAACATCATACCGCTTGGGTATTAGGACTGCTTGATTGGGATGGATTGGCGAGAAAATAATTGTGTTGATTTAGATTGTTATAACAAGGATTTCACATGTATGGATGAAGAAGGGAATTCAAGGATAGTGCAAGGTATTCCAAGGGATATATCTATCCGATAGATTTCAACATTATATCTGAAAATAACTTTTAGAAAAGGGTGCCAAATATATACAACCCATATGGAAGAGAAAATGAAGGATAAGGATCCAAGTCTCGAAGAGTATCTAGTCTTGAAAGAGTATAAAGATGTGTTTGAGGAGTTACCAGGATTTCCACCAAAGAGGGAAATAGGTTTCTCAATTGAATTAATTCTTGGAGAAACCCAAATATCTAAGAATCCCTACATAATTAGCACACCAGAGATAAAAATTTTGCAGATGCAACTAGAAGAGTTGTTAAATAAAGGGTGCATACACCCAAGTCTCTCTCCTTAGGGTGCCATATTTCTTTTTTTCAATAAGAAATATGGAACGTTGAGGTTGTGTATTGAATTCAGACAACATAACAAAGTTACAGTCAAGAATAAATATCCTTTTTCAAGGATTGATGATATTTTTGATCAATTGAAAGGAGAAAATGTATTCTCCAATATTGACTTGAGGTCAAGCTATCATCAAGTGAGAATGAAAGAAGAAGACACTAGCAAAATAACGTTTAGGACAAGGAATGGACACTATGAATTTGTGGTGGTTTCTTTTGGTTTGACAAATGCACCACCTACATTTATGTGTCTGATGAATGGGGTGTTCAGATATTTCATGGATAAGTTTGTAATTATGTTCTTGGATGCAATTATTATCTATTATAGGACATAATAAGAGCATGAATGAAATTTGAGGATGGTGCTACAAGTGTTGAGAGAGCACCAATTGTATGCCAAATTGAGTAAGTGCACTTTTTATCAAAAGAAAATCCATTCTTTGGGTCAATTTTTTCAGAAGAGGGCATGGAAGTGGATCCAGAAAAGATTGAATCAATCAAGGGTTGGCGAGAACCAACAAATATTTTATAGGTTAGATATTCATGGGTCTAGTTGGTTATTATAGGAGATTCATTGCAAGATTCTCCAAAATTTCACACCAAATAACATCTTTGCAAAAGAAACGAGTAAAGTTTGAGTGGGGTGCCAAGTGTGAAGAAAATTTTCAATGCTTAAAATATTTGTTAACTAGGGAACATATTTTAAAATTTGCAAATATGTATGAGGATTTTCTTATGTGCACATATGCATGCGAGGAAGGGCATGTTGGAGTCCTTATAAAAAATTGACATGTAATTTGTTATGAGTCCAGAAAATTGAAGGAACATGAAATAAATGATGTCGCACATGACTTAGAGCTAGAAGCTATAGTACTCTCCTTAAGAATGTGGAGACATTATCTCATGATAAGAAAATTTGAATTAAGGACAGACCAAGGTGGTCTAAAATATTTGTTTGAATAGCCAGCACTAAATGCTAGCGAAACTAGATGGTTGGAATTTCTTAGTGAATATAACTTTGATATCAAGCACACAAGGGGAAAAAAAACAAGGTGGATGATGCACTCAACATAAGGGTACATAAAATGCATGCTACAGTCATCCGTATGTACATATCAAATTTAAAAGATAGAATTTTATAGGTTGTAACTATAGATCAAATTTATGTGCAAGTTAAAGAAATCTTAGAACATAATGATATACAACAAAAATATAAAGATTACAAGATGGAAGAGGATGGAATCCTTTTATTTAGGAATAGGTTTATGTTCCCAATTCTCAGGAATTGAGAAATTTGGTTCTAAGGGATAAAATGCATAATGTGCCATATGTAGGACATTGAGGATTTCAAAAAACTATTACATAGGTAAAACTCCAATATTTTTGGCCTGATATGAAGAAAAAATTCACTGATTATTTGGCCAAATGCATGGAATGTCAGAAGGTAAAGACTAGGCATAGAAATCCAACAGGATTGTTGTAGTCGTTGCCCATTCCTGAATGGAAATGGGAAGTTTTTACTATATATTTTATTGCCAAATTTCCTAGGAAAACAAGGCAACATGATTCCATCATGGTAGTGGTGGAAAAACTCACAAAGGCTGCACACTTCATTCCGGTAAAAGTAACTCACAAGGAAACCAATATTGTAGAAATTTACAGGAGAGAAATTGCTAGGCTACATGGTGTGCCTAAGGAAATATTTTTGGATTGAGATCCCAAGTTTAATTCAAATTTTTAGAGGTAGTTGTTTAAGGGTTTTGGGACAAATTTAAATTTCAGTACAACATATCATCCAGAGTCAGATGGGAAGATAGAAAGAAATAATCGAATAACTTAAGATGTGTTGAGAATGTATGGAATGGACAAGCCTTCTAAGTGGGAGGACTATATCCATTTAGTTGAGTTTGCATACAAAATTGGGTATCAAGAATCATTGAATATGATCCCGTTTGAAGCATTATATGGAATAAAATGCAACACACCAGTAAGTTGGGATAACCCAACAGACAGAGCTATGATTGGGCCATAGTTGTTAAGGGAAATGGAAGATTAGATGGTAAAAATAGAAAAAATTTAAAAGTTGCACAAGATCGACATAAGTGTTATGTTGATAGAAAGAGAACAAATAGATAATTCGAAGTGGAAGAGCATGAGTTTTTAAAAGTTAAAGCCAAGAGAAGCTTGCTGAAATTTTGAAGTTTCTCAAAGTTGGCAGCAAGATATTGTGGGCCTTTTCAGGTCTTAGAAAAGATAGGACCAGTTGCATAGATTCTAGCATTACCTCCATCTATGAGAATTCATAATGTGTTCCATGTGTCTTTGTTAAAAAAGTATGTGCATGATCTTAATCATGTGATTGATTGGAATGTGATCTAGGTGGACCATAAAGGGGATTTCTAGGTGGAACTAGTGTGCATCCTGAACCAGAAATAAAAGTTCTCAGGAACAAATCCATAGGCCTAGTAAAGGTTCAATGGACCTATTGCAATCCTGAAGATGCTACATGGGAGCATGAGGAAGACGTGGGGGAAGCATACCCATCAAGTTTAGCAAATTTTGAAGAAAATTAAATGTACATTTGTACATAAGCGAATGAAGACTCCATTTTGGAAGATAAAGTTCTTGGAGCCACACCTCTGATATTCATATCCAACCAATTAGGGGTTGAAGGAAAAAGGGATTTGATGGTTGGAATTGTTGTGTGATTCATTAAGTTGTAGAATTATCATGTATCTTGATGTAATGTTTTTATGTATGTCATTGTGTAAACTATATGGTTATGTGCACCGAGGACAATGCAATTTCTAAGGGGAGGGGAATGTATCATCCCCATTTTCAAACCCCAAACTAGCAATGTGTATTGTAAATATAGCATGTGGCTGAGAGCAAAGCAATGTACATTGTAAATGTGATGTATGGACGAGAGAAAATATGTAAATGATGTAAATTGAAATATAAGGAAAAAATGTATCAACAACTATAGATAGACATGGAAAGATATTGGAGGATAAGTATCCACAAGAGTGGGAAGGGGTCCAATGGGGAGAGTTACCCATATCTATTAAACCAAATGTCATTTCTTATTTTTCTCTAAATTATCCTTTCCATGAACCCTCCATTAGTTGTTGAGTGTTCTAGAGCCCAATAATTTAATTCATGTAAGAGGGTTGGTCTCAGAGTCACTTCCCATAGTTATTGAGAGCATGGGGGATGATTACAATCATATTGGGGAAGAGTGAAAGTCAATATTACAAGAGAAAGAGAGGAAATTTGTATGGGTAGGGGACCAGTTTTTACATATTCACATTTTTGCATAGAGAGCTATTTTTGACATGGTGTTTTATGGCCATCAAGGGATTTCTGAGTGTGGGATATTGTAGGAAGTTGTTGTGGACATGTTTGACTATTATTTGGAGCTATAATTTCATGGATAAAGAGGCTATGTACCTAGGAGCAATGAGTTGCTCGAAATTCATCCAAGAAGCATGTGTTTTGGCTGTTGGGCGAATTTGTGTTGCAACTGTAAAATTTATGAAGTCTCGACAAGTAGAATTTTTGTCCAGCTTATGCTGGAATCCCTATAGGGGAGTGGAAAGGCATAAAGTACTAATCTAAGTGAAGGGGGATTACATCGCTTGGGTTTTGCAGGTTGAGGGGAAGTGTGCTAGTGGACTAGAATTAGTTGAGAGTTTAAGTGTTGAAAGGGAGACATTAGTCAGCCTTAGGGAACTCCTCTTTTGAATTCATAGCCCTATCTCGGGGGTGTCTTTTTGTTGAGAACTAGAACAAAAAGGATACTACTAGGACAAACATATAGCCTTTGAAGTGAGATGCAAATTTTATAAGATAAGTGTTCTATTTGTTTACACATGCATAATGCTAGTGTAATTGATGTGCAATTTAATCTAAATTATATTTGGTTATTGTTGCTTACTGGGAGTAGAAAGATGCATTCATATCTCTATTTTATGGTTGAATGTTATTGTTTGTATTAATTATTGTGGTGCATAGTAAGTGTAGTTGTATGTATGTTTTTATAGAACATGGACAATTGAATGAACATGTATTTCATGTTGTATGATAATTACCTCATTTTATATTTGTATCAAAAAAATTATTGAGTCATTTTAGTAGTGATGTGACTCAACTGGGGGATGGGTATGTTAAAATCCAGGCAGATGCTCTAAGAGCCCCAAGTAAAGACTAATGTTTCCTAGCATGAATCTCTGAGCTATCTTGTTTTTTAGCTAAAGAAATGTAGTATTTTCAGTCTCGTTCGGGGGGCGGGGTTGAATCCCTTTCTGCATAAGGATCGATCCTTCTTCAGTTCCAATAAAGGAGGGCACTTGAATTTTATCCTTGGATTTGAGGTTGTACTTCAGGGGGGCCAGGTGGAGTTCGGCCTGGGAGGAGGGAGGGGAAACATAGAGGGTTTGAGGGGAGGGATTGCTATGGGAAAAAATAGGGGGTGGATCCTGCATAAGAAGGGTAGGGAGAGTAATGAGGGGGGAAACCATGGAGTAAGAGAGGCCAAAGGGACTAGAGAGGAAGTTAGTATAAGGAAAAGGGAGTGGGGTTGAGGGAACTTTAGTTATCGTACCAAACTAAATAGCACTGATAAAGGAAAAATAAAAAGGGAAGGGAAGGGGGGTGGACTTACTCAATGAGGATCTTGAGGCCAAAACCAAAGGAAATGTTGGGTCATTGTGGGGATATTCATCAGTATCCTTTTTAGTAAGGCAAGAGTCGAAGTTGAAGTTGGGGTTTGAGTGTTGTGTTCTAGATTTGAGGTGGCCAGATTGAACTGAGTTGTTGCTTCCTCATTTTTCCACCACATGTTTTTCCTAGTTGACCTGCTACATTTCTTCAAATCCTTCCCCAAGAACAAGATTAATTTCTTTATTCTTTCTTTTAACACATTTATTGTTGTATCAAGCATCTTGCATAGACTCCAGCTTTGAAGTAGATTTTAGGCTAGTCATAGAGCAAGAGGGGGTATGGTTCTCAAATCATTTACTCATTAAGGAGACAGAGAGAAACTACCTAATAAATACTTGAGGGGAGCAATTTGGGGGAGGAATTCCAGAAGAGGAATTATTGGGTCTTCAAAATAGAGTGAAGTAATGGGGGAAAGAACGATATTATGAATAGAGGTGGCATTTGGAAAAAACGAGAAAGGAGCCTTTGTTGGAGTGGGCTCTAAGACCATTTTCTAAAGAGAAACCAAAGGAAGTGAATGTTTTTACTGCATCATAAGTGTCAGAGGATGTCCTCGTGATGCAGGAGCATTGTGAAAAGCCAAAAACACACGACCAAGTCCAAGGAGTAGTTGGACGCGTGGAGGAAGAAAAGAGCACATTTTCATAAAGACCCGTTTTGAATTTTGAAACAAAGGCATAAGTCTAATAATAAAGAAGAACGTACTCACATTTATACTTTGGAGATTGTAAACAGACTTGGGGAAATTCTCCAATCCATCTTTTGTATTAAGGCATTTATGCATAGTTAATGAAAGTAGGTAGGTTTGAACGATAGATTAGACAGCTTAGAAGAGGAGGATGGAAAATGGATATAGACACCCTCATTCTTGTATCACAAAAAAGAAAAAAGAAAAGAGAGCATTGTATCATTATAACATGAGTAGAGAGTTGTAGCAAGGAGTTGAGAGAAGAACGCATGTACATGAGTTTTGAATTAATATATGAAGCTTTGAATCAGATTTCATGGTGTTATAATGTTTTCTGTTTATACATGGTGAATGGTATGCTTACAATTGTTTATTCTCTCTGTTATGCATTTGTTCTAATACTGTGTGTGTATGTATGATTTCATGTTGAATGTTTGAATTCTGAGACAGAAAGAGAACGAGTTTCAATTGTTTCTCATCCTGAGGGAGAGTTCTTGCAAGGAGCGCATTGAAAAAGGTTCAGAGTTCATCTCTAGAAGCTCAGGAGGGATATCGTTGTTCTCATTTCAACAGAAGTGCAAGTGAATCATAGAAGCCGTGCAAGGTGTGCACAGACTAGTTGAAAGTTAGAACTTATCAACTAAGGGAACGATTTGAGGAATGTTGTTGCAGGAGGTGCACAGAGTCGAGAAATCAAATACTTAGAGGTATTTGAAGAAGTGTCGCAAGGAGTGTGTGCAGGAACCTTTTGGAGGTTGAGTTTGTAAGTGGAAGCTCATGAGGGATAACACCTTTGAACACTTCAAAGGAAAACAGAGACCAACTACTTCAAAAGGAGACAAGGGTCGAAGTCATCCAGCAGAAGTAAAGTTCAGAAGTGAAGGAACATTTGTTCATTTTGCAGAAGCTATCAATGAGCAACGAGTGGTCAAATTTCTTTGTGGAGGATTCATGAAGTAGCGAGGACCGTAGGATTTGGTGAAGCTGCGAAAAGATTAAGTGCTAGATGAATCCACCCTTCAAGAGGTAGGAATCAACGTGGACAGTTGATCGTGAACAGTCTGAGTCGTCAGATCATTTCAATATTTCGGGGTTCTGGACGACAAGAAGTTGAGTACAGAAGAACGAAAGTCCCGAAATCGTGAGTTGCGATAAGAATTGGTGTGAAGTTTTGGTATTTCGTTACTTCGGAAGATCGGGGTTTGAGAGGAGTTAGTTTCAACTGCTAGAGTTACGAAGTGGTGAGAAACGAGAGCTTGTGTGGATGCATGGTACATCTGTCAGGTGGGGATCGCAAGGGTGACAGGTGGCATGTACTCGCGCATCGAGGGGTCAATCCATAGTTTCCCTATCGCATCTCAGGATTTCAGAAAGGAAGAGCACAAAGAATCTACACTCCAACTCGCGAAATTGCAAGTTGTAAGAGGTATTCAAAGAGAAGTCAACTATCGCGTCTCGAGGTTTCAAAAAGGGAGAGCACCAAGGTTCGATACTCCAACTCACGAGGTCATGAAGTTGTGAGAAGTGCTAGTGTTTAGCCCTAGCTGACGGTCACGTGTAGTAGGCGCTGACAAAGGGGGAGCTACACCCATATCATGAACTCTGGCATCAGAGGTTGGAAAAAGAAAAGTTGAGAGGTTTCAACTTGTGAACTTCCGAGTCGTGAGAGACATCTATGTAAGGACCAAATCGTGGTCCTATAGAAGCATAAGGCTCAACCTGGAGTAAATATACATAGGAAAGTTTTACGAAGGACCTGTGGATTTGTTGGACATTCCAGTGAGAAACAAAGGAGCTGCTTCATCTCAAAGGGGAATTTGGAATGATCATGTGAGCGGATTTCGGCCTGCGGGTTGAGGTCTGCGTCAAAAGTGGTATTAGAGCTTGATTTTGTTTGTATATTGCAGACAGAGGAAGCAAGAGGATAAAATAGGAATATTTCTCAGCCATGCCACTGAGAAGAAGAGACAGAGCAATGTCTGATCCAACAGTGGAAAGATAAATGCGTGAACTATGTGCTAGGCTTGATGCCATGGAGATAGCACAGAGGCGCACAGTCGACAGTGGGGATATCAGTGAGGCTGAAAGTGAAAATGAAGTTGGACATGAAGGAGAAGAAGTCACAATCAAAGATGCTATGGATGAACGCTTATTCAGGGTTGTTGCAAGGATAGGTGCCAGGGAAAAAATGGAGATTCCCATGTATGAGGGGAACCTGGACATTGAAGAGCTTCTAAACTGGATTAAAGCTCTAGATAAATATTTTGACTATGAGGATGTCGAGGAAGATAAGAAGGTCAAACATGTTGTTACTAGGCTTAAAGGGCATCCAACATTATGGTGGGATGAACTGTAGGCTGACGGACGCTGCAAAGGGAAGCAAAAAATCAAAAGTTGGGATATAATGGTTGCAAAGATGAAAGCCAAATTCATACCCAAGGATTATCAAATCACTCTGTTTTGGAGGATGCAGAACTTGAGACAGAAGTTGATGATAGTGAAAGAGTACACTGAAGAATTCTACAAAATCAACATCAGGGAAGGTCATCGGAAAAGTGATGATGAAAAGGTTGTCATATACATGAATGGTCTGAGATATGACATTCAAGATGAGATGAGAATGATAACCCTTCGAACTGTATAAGATTCTTATCAGATGGCTCTAAAAGCTGAAGAGAAGCTGAGCCGAAAGCAAGGTCAAAGAGGCCAAGGTAGAAGTCAAGATAGAGGCAAAAAAATTTCCCAAGACAGAACTCATAGACCTCAACAAGAGGGGAAGAAACCTCAAAATCAAAATGAAAGAGGAGGAAGCTCACAGAGAGGGAAGTATGTTGATAAGAATGTTTTTCCTCGAGCTAGAGGAAGAGGAAGAGGCTGAGGAGGCGAAGTGAAATGTTTTGTCTGTGGGAAAAATGGACATAAATCTTATGAGTGTCCAGACAGAAAGAAAGAAGGTGGTGATACTCACATTGTCGAAGCTCAAGGATGGCATGTTGAGGTAGAAGATGTTGAGGGTGGAAGATCCTTGATGATGAGGAAAGTTCTCTTGAAGACAGAGAAAGAGGCAGGGAACCCAGTCCAAAGGAACAGTCTGTTTCAGACTGCTTGCAAAACAAAAGACAGGGTATGCAAGGTCATCGTGGATAGTGGTAGCAAAGATAATCATGTTTCTAAAGAGATGGTAGAAAAGATGGAGTTGGATACTGTCGTACATCTGATCCCATAGAGAGTTTCATGGCTACAAAAAGGACATAAGGTAAATGTCACTAAACAATGTTTAGTTGAATTTAAAATAGGAAGATATAAGGATGAAATATTGTGTGATTTCATTCCCATGGATGTTTGTCATCTATTGCTGGGTAGACCATGAAAATATGACAAAAATGTGATTCATGATGGGAGACAGAACAAATACACCCTAGAGAAGAATGGGAGAACTCACATGTTGTTGTTGATTAAGGATAAAGAAGTGAAACCAGAGGTGAGCAACACTGTACTTCTCATGAGTGGGAAGGAACTTCTTAATGAGGTTAAGAAGAATGAAGACACACAATTTATTATGGTCAGGAAGCCTAGAATTGTTTTAACTAGTACAAGAGTGGATAATTTACTAGAGGAAATGCAAAAGTTGCTGGAAGAGTTCGCTGATATAGTAGTGGATGAACTACCTCATTCATTGCCACCTATCAGAAGTATAAGTCATCACATTGATCTTATACCTGGAGCCAGTTTACCAAACAAAGAAGCATACAGGTTAACACCGCAGGAAAATGAAGAAGTCAAAAGACAAGTCCAGGATTTAATGGACAAAGGATTGATTAGAGAAAGCTTGAGTCCATGCGTTGTTCCAACAATGCTTAGCCCAAAGAAGGATGGAGGCTGGAGAATGTGTACAGACTCGAGGGAAATCAATAAGATTACCATCAGATACAAATTTCCATTACCAAGGATGGATAATTTGATGGATTGCTTGAGTGGAGCAAAGTTTTTTTCAAAGATTGATTTAAAAAGCGGATATCATCAAATACGAATGAGAGAAGGTGATGAATGGAAGAAAAGATTCAAGAAGAATGAGGGGTTGTATGAATGGCTTGTTATGCCATTTGGATTAACAAATGCGCCCAGTACTTTCATGAGATTGATGAATGAAGTCCTAAAGGATTTCATAGGAAAAATCGTCATTGTATATCTTGATGATATATTGATTTTCAGCAAAACAGAAGAAGAACACTTGAAGCATTTAGCTACAGTGATGAGGAGATTGCAACAAGAGAAATCGCTGATAAATATGAAGAAATCGACATTTATGAGGACAGAACTCATTCATTTGGGTTTTTTTTTCTCTGCAAATGAGTTGAAGATGGATCCAGAAAAGGTAGAAGCGATTAAGAATTGGCCATTGCCAAAAAGTGTGTTTGAAGTTTCGAAGCTTCCATGGTTTAGCTAGTTTTTACAGGAAATTCATCCAAAATTTCAGTGGAATTAGAGCACCGATGATGGATACAGTGAAGAAAAGAAATAAATCTTTTCACTGGACAGAGGAAGCAGAGAAGAGTTTCAACTTGCTGAAGAAGAAGATCACTGAGAAGCCAATTTTGGTTTTGTTGGATTTTAGTAAGACATTCCAGCTCAAGTGTGACGCTAGTGGGTTTGCAATAGGAGTCGTCTTGAGCCAAAATGACAGACCGATTACATACTTAAATGAGAAACTGAATGAAGCGAAGGTCAAATACTGAACATATGACAAGGAATTTTATGCAGTCATACAAGCACTGAAGAAATGGAGGCATTATTTGGTTCCTAAAGAGTTTGTTTTGTACAATGATAATCATGCTTTGCAATTTGTGACTCAACAGGACAAGTTGAACCAAAATCATGCTAAATGGGTTGACTACATGCATAATTTTACTTTTGTAACTAAGCATATTTCTGGAACTGCTAACAAAGTTGTTGATGCTTTGAGCAGAAAATGTTTGTTGATGCAGGAATTCCGAGTCAAAACTTTCGGTTTTGATAACCTCAAAGAAATGTACAGAGATGATCTAGACTTTAAAGAGGTATATGAGGCATCCGAGAATCCAATTCTCAGGGACAGAAACCAGTGGACCAAATATATGATCCAGGATGGATTATTATTCAAGGGAAATCAATTATGTATTCCAAAATGCTCCATGAGGGGGAATCTACTGAAAGAAAAACATAGTGGAGGATTGGCCAGCCACTTTGGTCATGATAAGACGTTCTCAAAATTGAATGGCTCATATTTTTGGCCAGGAATGAGGACATATGTTAAGAAATTTGTGGACAGATGTAGAATTTGTCAGCACACAAAAGGAAAAAGGTAGAACACAGGGTTATACCAGTCATTACCCATACCAGAAAGGCTGTGGGATGCAGTAAGCATGGATTTCATATTGGGACTGCCAAGGACACAAAGAGGGTGTGATTCAATCTTTGTGGTAGTCAACATATTTTCAAAGATGGCACATTTTATACCATGCCAGAAAATCAACGACGCAACACATATTGTGAACCTCTTTTTCAAAGAAGTCATCATACTTCACGGCTTGCCAAGAAGTATAGTTTCAGATCGGGATACCAAATTCGTGGGATATTTCTGGAGGAGTTTATGGAAGACACCGGGGACAAGTTTGTCATTTATCTCAGTGTATCATCCTCAAACGGATGGATAGACAGAAGTTGTCAACTGGAGCTTGGGAGATTTGTTGAGGAGCCTAGTGACTAAACACCACAGTCAGTGGGACCACATTCTACCAGAGGCAGAATTTTCTTATAATGACTCGCTCAACATAATCACAGGACAGAGCCCATTCCAAATTGTATATGGAATGCAACCAAGGGGAGTTTCTGAACTGAAGGATGTGGAACGAGCTGAATTCAGAAGTGCTAGTGCAAAAGACTTTGCAGAAGCAATGAAGGAGATTCACAGCCAAATCAAAGAGCGATTTCAGAATTCAAACCAGGAATACAAGCTCAGAGCAGATCAACACAGGAAAGAACTTCAATTTGAAGTTGGTGATCTAGTTCTTGCACACCTGAGGAAGGAAAGGTTCCCAAGGGGAACATATAACTAACTAAAGATGAAAAAGATTGGACCATGCAGGGTCATGAAGAAATTTGGGGCAAACGCATATGAGATTGAACTACCCGATGGGATCAAAATTTCACTGATGTTCAATATTGCATATTTGTATCCTTACAAAGATGAAGAAGCAGGAGTAGAAGGTGAATAGAAAGAGGTCCAATGGACAAAACAAATGCATATAGCTGAAAAGCCACAGATGGAGAGCATAGTTGACAATAGAGTTAGCAAGAAGACCAGGAAGAAAGAGTATTTTGAATACTTGATCAAATGGAAGGGACATCCAGTTGAAGATGTCAGCTGGGAAGATGAAGCAGAAATTCAGAAGCATGGACAGACCATGCAATAACTCATGAACAGGAGTTCATGAAAATTTTCAAGCAAGGGAGTATGATGCAGGAGTATCGTGCAAAGCCAAAAACACACGACCAAGCCCAAGGAGCAGTTGGACGTGCGGAGGAAGAAAAGAGCACATTTTCATAAAGACCCATTTTTAATTTTGAAATAAAGGCATAAGTGTAATAATAAAGAGGAACATACTCGCATTTATACTTTGGAGATTGTAAATGGACTTGGGGAAATTCTCCCATCCGTCTTTTGTATTAAGGCATTTATGCATAGTTAATGAAAGTAGGTAGGTTTGAATGATAGATTAGACAAATTAGAAGGGTAGGAGGGAAAACATATATAGACACCCTCATTCTTGTATCACAAAAAAGAAAAAAGAAAAAAAGAGCATTGTATCATTAGAACATTAGCAGAGAGTTGTAGCAGGGAGTTGAGAGAAGAACCCATGTACAGGAGTTTGGAATTAATATATGAAGCTTTGAATCAGATTTCATGGTGTTATAATATTTTATGTTTATACATGGTGAATGGTATGCTTACAGTTGTTTATTCTCTCTTTTATGCATTTGTTCTAATACTGTGTGTGTATGTATGATTTCATGTTGAATGTTTGAAGTCTGAGAGAGAAAGAGAATGAGTTTCAATTGTTTCTCATCCTGAGGGAGAGTTCCTGCAAGGAGTGCAGTGAAACGTCCACAAGGATTGCATTGACGAAGGTTCAGAGTTCATCTATGGAAGCTCAGGAGGGATACCATTGTTCTCATTTCAACAGAAGTGCAAGTGAAGCACAGAAGCTGTGCACGGTGTGCGCAGACTAGTTGAAAGTTAGAACTTATCAACTAAGGGAACGATTTGAGGACTACTATTGTAGGAGGTGCACAGAATCGAGAAATCAAATACTTAGAGGTATTTGAAGAAGTGCCACAAGGAGTGCGTGCAGGAACCTTTTGGAGGTTGAGTTTGTAAGTGGAATCTCAGAAGGGATAACACCTTTGAACACTTCAAAGGAAGACGAAGACCAACTACTACAAAAGGAGATGAGGGTCGAAGTCATCCAGCAGAAGTAAAGTTTATAAGCGAAGGAACATTTGTTCATTTCACGGAAGTTGTCAAGGAGCAACAAGTGGTCAAATTTCTCTATGGAGGATTCACGAAGTAGCGAGGACCGTAGGATTTGGTGAAGCTTTGAAACGATTAAGTGCTAGATGAATCCACCCTTCAGGAGGTAGGAATCAACGTAGACCATTGATCATGAATAGTCTGAGCCGTCAGATCATTTCGGTATTTCGGGGTTCTGGATGAAAAAAAGTTGAGTACAGAGGAACGAAAGTCCCGAAATTACGAGTTGCGATAAGAATTCGTGTGAAGTTTCAGGATTTCATCAATTCGGGAGATCGGGGTTTGAGAGGAGTCAGTTTCAACTGCTGGAGTTGCAAAATGGCGAGAGCCGAGAGCTCGTGTGGATGCATGGTACATCCTTTAGGTGGGGACCGCAAGGGTGACAGGTGGCATGTACTCGCACATCGAGGGGTCAACCCATAGTTTCCCTATCGCATCTCAGGATTTCGCAAAGGAGGAGCATGAAGACTCTACACTCCAACTCGCGAGATTGCGAGTTGCGAGAGGTATTCAAAGAGAAGTCAACAAAGGGAGAGCACCAAGGTTCGATACTATAACTCATGAGGTCGCGAAGTTGCGAGAATTTCTAGTGTTTAGCCTTAGCCGATGGTCACGTGTGGTAGGCGCTGAAAAAGAGGGAGCTACACCCATATCATGATCTTAGGCATCGTAGGTTGGAAAAAGAGAAGTTGAGAGGTTTCAACTCATGAACTTCCAAGTCGCAACAGACATCTATGTAAGGACTAGATCATGGTCTTATAGAAGCATAAGGCTCAACCTAGAGTAAATCTACATAGGCGAGTTTTACGAAGAACCTATGGATTCATTGGACATTCCAGCGAGAAACAAAGGAGCCGCTTCGGCTCAAAGGAGAATTTGGAACGATCCTGTGAGAGGATTTCGGCCTGCAAGTTGAGGTATACGTCACCTCACATCATCCTGATTACTAATCTCAGTAGGAAGGCATTTTGGTACTATGCTGCCTAGAGTCATACTGCTCAAACTACTCTCTTCCTTCACAAAAGAGGTTCTTGGTACAAAATGAGATACTTCCGTGAGGAGGGGGATACATAGATCTCTCTAAGGCTCTGGCGAGAGCCAAATATACTCACTCTCAAGTGGGTTCACTGAGTATTACACCAATTCATCCAACATTTTGGGCATGCGGAAAAAGGCTAAATGCTAGTTGTCAAAGGGTGGGAGAAATGACAGATTGTCCCAAAGGGTGGCATGTGACAAACAAAGTTAGAGACCGTAGCTAGGTGAGGGGATAAAAAGTGTGAGGGGCTGTTATGGAAACCCTAACCGTAGAGCCATCTGTCATTGGCCTTCCTTGTCACATGGTTTCCATAAGACTACCTCAAGGAATGTGTATGGTTGATGTTATCATACTTTGTATAACAATTGGTGGTGTCATGTGGTATTCATGACAAAACATTGTATAAGTGGATTTTATATGATGCAATGATGTTATAAGATGGAGTACAATTATCTAAATATGTATGAATTGTTTTTCACTGTTAACATGTGCAACTTTATGCATATTATGAATAAGGTTAAAATGTTTTATGCATATTATGAAAAATCTTAAAAAGTTGCAGTGTGATCATAACAACTCCAAAATTACAATTTGGTATCAAGTTGTCACATCCCCTTCGAATTGTCTCATTCCCTTATATGGATTATCTAATCTAAAAATGAGGATGTAACCCTGTTATAAAAATGGAGTAAGCTAAACATTCTACGTTTTGGGTTTGTTGACCACCATATATATCACATATCCAACAAACTCGTTGGTTGGAAAATTCGTCTCCCACCATTTTTATTTGTCGTCTCCACATCTCTATTAGAAATTTTACTCAGTTAATATTTTCTCTTGTCTTCCATGGTGCCCTTTTCCTCTAATAGTTGCAGGGATTTTTGTTATGTGCACTTAATGCACCACCACCCTTCCTTTCCCTATGTTTGATTTCTCCTACGTTCCTCACTCCAAACTCTCCTACCTACACTCTGACTCCCCAATTCCTTCTATTTCTCTCGTGTTGCAGGTTCAAATCATCGTTCTTATGTATTCGATTGATGCAAGGATTCAATGGTCTGAGGTTCAATTTTGTAGTCCCGTGCATGTGCTCAGATTATATACCTAATTTTGAAATCCTGCACAGGTGCTCAGGTTAGTTTTCCAAATCTCCCTTCGAAATAGCTCATAAATTTAAAGTGTGACAACTGCGTTCCACTGTTCTTGTCATCACTATCTTCTATAACATATTTAATTCCAAGCCTACAATGACGAGATATTCCAGTCTAGAACAAGGTTTGTGCAACAATTTTTGATAAAGGAATCCAACCCATAAAATCAAGGTATTAAATTATATCCATATATTAAAGATTGAAGAAAAGGAATTGTAAAAATGTATAACTCCATTAGGCCATAACTTCACATTGATTTATAGCCTCCAATCAATGGAGTTAAAAGCTAAATTATCTTCAAGAGAATGACAACACCATTTATTTCTTGTTTCGAGTTGTGGCAGCCTATATTAATTGATGATCCACAACATTCAATGGTATTTCCTAACAAGGTAGATATTGTTCGTTGTTATTGATATCCATGGAATATTACACTTCAAATTGTTAGGTTCCCACACTTTCCATTTGGCAATAGTAGAAGTGTTGGTTATGCATTATATTCTTTTCATGAGAAATAGTGTTTGAGCATTGCGTTGGGTGTGCATGGGGGGTGAATTCCCCCTGTGCGGGGGTTCAGGGGCAACATCCCCGAGAAATGTTTTTTCTTCCTCGAAAAACATGTCACATATTTAGGTGGTTTTCGACACATGGTTTCTTTGCCGATGGTTTTCTATTTCCAGTTAAGGAATTAGGGTTATTGACTAATCCAAGTCATTGGGTTAGGGTTTTGGATGTTGCTGGATCCTATATGTATATTGTATTGTAAAAAATGTAACACAATGAAAATATAGAATATGATGGTTTTCCCGGTTTGGGTTTCCAGGGGAAAAAAATCTGTGTAATGTTTGTATTTGCCATTGTATCTTTTCTATTCTTTTACTAAATATATGTTTGCAGAAAATATTGTACAAGGTTAAAATCAACATTTGGTATGAGATCTTTGTTGGCTTCAGGGGGATGCCTTTGTGGTGAAGGTTTGGCCCAGGACCGTGATAAGCCTTGTTGCAGTGGGAGATCCGTGGTATTGATTTTTTAGGTGAAAAGAAATGTCAATCAATTCAAAGATGGAGATAAAGAAGATTAATGGGAAAATTTTTGAGCTGTGGAAGCTCAAGATGAAAGATCTATTGGTGGTCACGGATCAATGGATTGTGGTAGATCTAGTTACTACACCTACAAGAACTTCAACAGATGAATGGAAAAAGTTGGATCGGAAAGCAAAGAGCACAATCCGACTGTGTCTCTTAGATTTAGCATTACTGAATGTGTCAGAGGAAGCTACAACCAAGGATTTATGGGATAAGTTGGGGAAGTTTTATTAGTATAAGTCCATAGTGAATAAAATATTACTGAGAAAGAAGATGTATAACCTAAGGATGAGAGATGGAGACTTGGTGGTAGAGCATTTGAATGCCTTCAATACTATGGAAAGTCAGTTAGTATTTGTTGAGATTAAAATTTCAGATGAAGATAAATGTATCAGTTTACTATGTTCTTTACCAGACTCGTGGAATATTCTGGTTATGGCCATAGGTATTAATACAACTGCCTTGAATTTTGATGAAGTGGTCTCATCCTTGTTGTCAGAGGAGATGAGATAGAAGAATATGGAAGGACAGAGCACAAACACATTATTTGCAAGAGGAAGTTCCCAAAAAAGAAATAGATCTAAGTTCTCAAGTGGGAGATCTAATTCTATGGGTAGATCTAAATCTCCCAGAAAGTTTGTAAAGGTATGTTGGAGATGTGGAAAAGAAGGGAACAACAAGAAGTAGTGTAGATCCAAAGTTGAGAAAAAGAATGGATCTGAAGAATCTCCTTCTACAGAAGAAAATACCTCTAAGGAAGAAGGAGGGGATGTGTACTTGACTTCTTCAACCACACTTGTAGATCACGAGGCTTGGTTGGTTGAATCTGGTGCATCCTTTCATATGACTGCCCATAGGGAGTGGTTCTGCGAATATGAAAGGTATGATGGAGGTAATGTTTTCTTAGGTGATGATTCGACAACTAGTATCATAGAATGAGGAAAATTCAAGTTGAGGCTCATAGATGGAAGGATTAGAAAAAATTCTAGTGTTCTGCACATCCCAGCTTTGGCTAGAAATCGGATTTTTGTAAGCAAAATGGATGATGCAGTAGTAAAAACAATATTTGAAAATGAAACCTATAGGATGGTTCGAGGAGAAATGGTGTTACTGAAGGGAGTTCGGTTTGGAACTCTGTATAAGTTGCAAGGAAGAAATATTAGTGATGGATGTAATAGTTACATTGTTCATGATATTGGATTTGAAGAAGAAAGAACTCCTATACTCTCTGGAGAAAAGGTTATGTTGTGGCATCAAAGACTGGGGCATATCAGAGAGAAGGGTCTTCGACTACTACACGATAAAGGTATGGTTGAAGGTATGTCTAAATGCTCTCTGGATTTTTTTTCTTTGAACATTGCCTATATGGGAAGCATAATCGGGTAAGATTCCCCTCTGGTGCAATGAGGGCAGAAGGAAGTTTACAGCTAGTTCACAGTGATGTTTTTGGACCTGTGTTAGTCCCATCATTGGGAAAATCTATGTACTATGTCTCATTTATAGATGACTGCTCGAGGAATACTTGGATATATTTCCTCAGGAAGAAATATGAAGCATTTGACAGGTTTAAAGAGTTTAAGGCTCATGTTGAAAATCAAACAGAGAAAATAATTAAGGTGTTGAGGACAGATAATGGTGGAGAGTTCTATGGGAATGAATTTGAATAATTATGTAAGAAGTGTGGTATAGCAATGCATAAGACTACTCCATACACACCTCAATAGAATGGATTTTCAGTAAGGATGAACAAGATGCTAATGGAAAAAGTAAGTTGCATGGTCAATGGTGTCGGGTTAGGGAAATAATTATGGGAAGAGGCAGTGAGTACTACATGTTACCTGGTCAACAGATCACCCTCATCAACGTTGGATGAAAAGACTCCATAAGAGGTATGGACTGGTAAGGAACCTTCTCTCACAGATATCAAGGTATTTGGCTGTGATGCATATATTCATGTTCCAAAGGAAAACATGAGTAAGCTAGATAAGAAGGTTGAAAAGTGTATCTTTGTTGGATATAAAGATAGTCTCAAAGGTTATAAGATTTGGAACCCAGAAACTAAGAAGGTAGTGTATAGTCGAGATGTGGTATTTAGAGAAATGAAGGATGATGTTAAACATGAAGTCCTACCAAGTAAGGAAGAACCAGAGAAAATAGAGTTTGATTTAAAAGATGATGAGTCAGACTCTACAGAAGAACAAGAATCGGAAGAAGAAGATACTCATACTCTAGTATTGAGGAGATCGGTTCGAGAAATAAGGCTATCGGAAAGGTATACTCCATCTTATTTCCATTCAAATTTTTCTTTGTCTATTACTGATGATGATCCTAGAACTGTCATGGAGGCAATGGATTCGGAGGATGCAAATCTCTGGAAAAGGGACATGGAAGAAGAAATAGAATCTTTGGATAAGAATGAGGATTGGGATCTAGTGGAGTTGTCGACTGGAAGAAATCCCATTGGAAGCAAATGGATATTTAAAAACAAGTTGAATGCAGAAGGGAAAGTGGAGAAATACAAATCTAGGTTAGTAGCAAAGGGTTATTCCCAGGTTGAGGGAATTGATTTTGGTGAGATTGTTTCTCCTATTCCAAAGTTAACCTCTATAAGATTTATGTTATCTGTTGTTGCTACATTTGATTTTGAAATAAAACAAATGGATGTGAAGACAACATTCCTACATGGGGATCTCGAAGAAGAAATCTATATGAAGCAACCAGAAGGTTATGCTATGAAAGGAAAGGAGTTGGTGTGCAAGATGAAAAAGTCCATGTATGGTTTAAAACAATCACCAAGGATGTGGTATCAAAAATTTGATACTTATATGTTGGTACTTGGCTTCACAAGAAGCAAAGAGGATCACTATGTGTATTTTAAATTAATTGGTGATCATTTGACTTATTTGGTCTTGTATGTGGATGACATGTTGTTGATAGGAAACAACAAGGAGATTATATAGGATGTCAAAACTCAGTTGTCCTCTAAATTTTACATGAAGGATATCGGTGCCTCAAATTTCATTTTGGGCATGGAAATTAAAAGAGATCGAAAAAAGAGGAAACTCTAGTTAAATCAAAGAAAATATGTCGAGACAATATTGCAAAGGTTTAATATGTAGGAATGTAAATCAATCAAGGTTCCTATTCCTGCTGGTGTAAACTTATCTGCGGATAAGTGTCCCAATACACATGAATAGGAGGAGGACATGTCTCGTGTTCCATATGCGAGTGAAGTTGGCAGTTTGATGTATGAAATGGTCTTTACTAGACCGTACATTGCACATGCAGTGGTAGTTTTGAGAAGGTATATGTCAAAACCCGGAAAGGAGCATTGGACAACAGTAAAAAGGGTTTTTAGGTATTTGCATGGCACTTCTAGCTATGGATTGTGCTACGAAGGAAGACTAGGATTGGACAAATTGGTCGATATACATGGCTTTGTGGATGCAAACTGGGATGGAGATCTGGATCATAGAAGATCTAAAACTGGGTATGTGTTTAACCTGTTTGGAGGAGCAATAAGTTGGATGAGAAAAATAAAGGATGTAGTGGCACTTTCAACTACAGAAGTTGAATACATGGAATCCACTCATGCAATTAAGGAATCAGTATGGTTACAAAGATTTTGTTCAGGTATTGGGTTGGTGGAACAAGCTGTAAGGATAGATTGTGACTGTTAGGGTGCAATTTTTTTGGCAAAGAAATCAACTCATCATTCAAAGACAAAGCATAATGATATTCAATATCAATTTTTGAGATACATGGTTGAAGAAAAGAAAGTATCGTTGATGATGGTGGACACTTTGAAGAATGTTGTAGATTCATTAACAAAATATGTGAGCACTGAGAAGTTATCTTGGTGTAGAGGATCCATGGGCATTGTTGCCTTGGACTGTTGACTATGTAACCCTGTAACCCTCTATATGCAAAGAAAACAACAAGTGGTAGAATGTTGGGTATGTGTTATATTATTTGCATGAGTAGTACTATTTGAGCATTGCACCAAGGTTCAGGGGAAACGCCCCTGAGAAATTTTTTTCTGCCTCGAAAAATGTGTCACATATTTAGGTGTTTTTTCAGCACATGGTTTATTTGCCGATGGTTTTCTATTTTCGGTTAATTAATTAGGGTTGTTGACTAATCCAGGTCATTGGGTTAGGGTTTTGGATGGCTCTAGCTCCTATATGTATATTGTATTGTAAACAATGTAACACAATGAAAATATAGAATATGCTGGTTTTCCTGGTTTGGGTTTCCAGGGGAAAAGTCTCTGTGTAATGTTTGTGTTTTCCATTGTATCTTTTTTTTTCTTTTATTGATTATCTATTTGCAGTAAATATTGTACAAAGTTAAAATCAACAAGAATATTACACTAAAGCAATTTGGCAATAGTGAAAGATTATTCCAATATCTTTCAATGGAATGCCTTTATTAATAGTAAACAATTTTATTAATAGTGAACAAATTTCAGGGTTTTTAGGATATACAATTATATATACTAGTTTTTCATTGGTGTTCTAAAGAGATTTTAATCCAATTTCTGATTTTTATTACATAGATATCATACATTACTCAAACTCCAATAAATTCTTTGCACTCAATCCTTATGGAATATTACACTTTAGCCATTTGGAAATAGTGAAGGATTACCCAATATCATATTACACTACAAGTAGTAGTGAAATATTACCCATTGTATTTCAATAAAATGTCATTACTATTATAAAAAAAAAAATCTAATATTTTTATGATGATAAATCTACACATAATTGTTTTCACTGGTGATACATAGAAAAACTTTGAACCAATTTATCCCTTTTCCTTAAAGGACAAATACATTGTAAATTTTAAACTGCAAGAGAGGGGAAAACCTTATGTAGTAAATTGTAGGGTATGCATTGAGTTGAATATGATTTACTATATCTTTGGATAGTATATGAGCTATTAGATATATGTTCACAACGATCTATCTACCCATTTACTACCCCAAACTACAATAAATACTTAACAACTTGATTTTTATTGATCTAAAATTTCAGAAAATTTGTCAATGTCTTCAATATAATGACTTGGGATGTTGTTTGCAAATGGATTATATGATTGTGGGCATTTTATTCCTCCGACTTATGTGAATATTACCTTGTGCAATGGACTCTAACATGGTTTCACTTGCTAGAAAAAATACCTTGTTCATTCATACTAGGTTTTGGGACATACATAAATCTTTTAATTTACAACCACCAATCAATGGAGATAAAAGATAAATTATCTTCAAGAGTTTGACAACAACATTTCTTTCCTATTTAGTATTTTCTAGGAGGGACAGATCTCTCATATCATTCTTGCTAAAACAAACCGGTTGCAATCATAGATATTAATTTAAAACTCGACTAGATATCTAACACACCATATTTTATTATGTGTAATCTTATTCCCATTACTTTGATATATTGATATGGTAGTAATAAGGTTTGATCATAACATGAGTAGTAACTAGTAAGCTGTGATTTCTCTATAATCTATTACTATCCATTACCATGTTCATTCATTCCATATCACCAAGTGTAATCATACTTTGAACTATCTAAGGTTTGATGTTGTGATAGAAATAATGGAAATCAAAGAGATGATAGCAATGATATTTGATTGGTTAAAGGTCCAATGTGTGTACTCTATATCATAGGGTGAAATCATGAAGGTGGGTTACACTTTTTCTTGTTTTATGACAAAAAAAACTGTATTTTCACAAGTTATTCAAATTCCGACATATAAAAGTATTTTTTTTATTTAGAATTTCACTTTACAGTAAAAACAAAACTTGTGAAGAATTATGTTAGCTTTCTAATGACTATTTTTCAAATTTTTTTTATCACGATTTGATATGTCAAATTGACAATTCTTTAATAGTATGTTTCTTAAACACGAAATGAATGATAATGAGTTACTTATTTCTACAACAGTGTTTTTTTTATTAAACTTATGTTTTGAAGAAACAAAATATACTGCAACAATCTACAGAGACTCTATTTTATTATGACTATCATTTTGAATTCAACGGATGAATATTATAATTTCTAGAATTTTTTGAAGTTGACCAAGCTAAAAACGTTGCAGAGTTTACATACATGTTTTTCTACACCTC